>JAJPUD010000110.1:119302-144809 GCA_023553655.1 Myrmecobius fasciatus
AGAGAGAGAGAGAGAGAGAGAGAGAGAGAGAGAGAGAGAGAGAGAGAAAGAGAGAGAGAGAGAGAGAGAGAGAGAAATAGTGTGGTCTTTTAATTATTTTTCATCACCACTAAACCTGCCTAGATGTGCAGAAGCTTCCTTCTAAAGCAGAAGTGAATGTGATTCTAGAAGCTAGCTCTCATCTGACATATTGTTGTTTTTCTTTCCAGTAAAAATATTTCTCCGAAAGAAAAACCTGGTGGTAACTGAATATGTTTGCAAAGAAGCAGCAATTAATATGCAATATGTAAAAACCATGTGAAAATTAAGCCTCCTCTGGACCCAGGCCCAGGATAGTTCCTGCAGTCAGAATTGTCTGTGTCTTTGGTGGTGTCATAGGTCAGTGGGGACAAGCTCGGCTCATCTCTGCTTAGCTAATTGGCGGCCTTATAGGCTGTCACTGCAGTTTATCAGCTAGGCTTTTAATGACTGTTTTTTAAAAAAGTAAATTAATAAAAAGGTATTGCCCTTAATTTGTATGTCCATGAAAATGTTCTCAGGAGCTCTTTCTAGCTGTAACAGCACAAAGACAGGGTCCAGAGTTAAATAGGACCACAGAGATAAACTAGTCCAACATCATCATCTGGTAGACAAGGAAAATTTACCCAAGTCTGGGAGTCAGTGGAGGGCCCAGGCCCCCTGACTCCATCACCAGCCATAACAAGGTCAGGTATACCATGAAGCAGACTTTCCTATGCTGAGGACGATGACAGTTATTTCCTGCCAGAGGGGAGGTGGCTCTCCGGTTTAGGACAGCATGATACCAATGCAAATGGAAATAAGAGATGATAATAACAACTAGAATTTATAAAATACTTTTTAAGGTTTGTAAAGCACCATACATGGGTGATCTCAATGGATCTTCACCGCCTTAGGGGGGAGGTGAAGCCCTTATTCTCATTTTATAGGCAAGGAAATTGAGGTTTATGGGGGCTGCTGCTATTTATCTTTTGTCCTTGAAGAGGACCATGACATCAGGAAGGGGATGCCATGATATGCAAATGGATTGGATTTGAGGGAGGGCAAAGGCACCACCTTACTTTCTCCTCCAGAGCCATTTGGGTCCAGTGGCCAGAGAGAGATCAAAATGAACAAAGATGGCCCTGATTACAGTGGGAGACAATGGCTAAGGTCTTTATCACATCTCAGTCAGAGTAAGGCAATTACTCATTCAGTAATTAAGGCTAGATTGGAAATAAGGCAGAAATAGCTTCTTTTAGCTAGTCAAGAACAAATTATTATTATTTTTTAAAGGAAGCAATTGGGGCAGGGGGAGGAAGAGGGAAGGTTAGATCCTCAAGGTTTCTGGTCTAAATAGAAACAATTGCAATTTATTAAAAAAAATTTTTTTTTGAAGCAATTGAGGTTAAGTGACATGCCCAGGGTCACACAGCTAGGAAGTGTTAAGTGTTTGAGACCAGATTTGAACTTAGATCCTCCTAACTTCAGGGCTGGTGCTCTACAGCCCTGCCATTTACTCTTGACTTGGACTAAGGAAAGACTTAAGTCCCTGACTCCAAGGCCAGGACTCTTAGCTATCTGTGCAAGATCTTTGCATGTTCCTTAGCTTGAAGGTTCCCTGCAAGCCTTTCCATTCCTTAGGGCCATGATTGCAGGTAGTGAGAAAATCTGTTTTCCTAAGTTCCTTGAATAGTGAGCACAATTCTTCAGTGAGTATTCTCCTGTCCCACATATTCAGAATTATTTAAAAAGTTTGGAGGTGGGGGGCATCTTGCCTAATATTTTCAAGAACAATTTCATATTATTTATTGACATTGATATTTCAGTATTTTGGGAGACTCAATAAATCAAGAGCTAGAAATGTTAATTTTGACTCTATAGAATGATCTAAAATTGGTCTTATGGTTCCCCTCATAAACCAAGAAAATATTATTTTTTTGTATGCTTAGAAACTTACTTTAGTTCTTTTCTTTCTGAAGCCATACAGTCTTTCTCAGAGATCATGTTGTACCTGTCCTTTGCTCCGGAAACTGTGAGGGCCTGTAGCCAAAAACAATAGAATTCTGTTACAGAGGTCTGGTAGCTCCTTCCAACTCTATGACTCCATATCCCCAGAGAGCCCATTAAGAGAACTGACTGTCCAGTTGTTTGTTGGAACGGCTTATTGTATAGATGATGGGAACAGTAAGGCTGACATATGATGCAGTTTAGCTGCATGCAGGGAGTTTTCCATAAGTTATACGGGACCTATGGGATTTATTTTGTCCCTTTCATTGGGCATTTGTCCTATCTTGTAGTTGTAATTATTTTATTGTTAAATAAAGTATGAGTTCTTTGAGGGTTGGGACCTGATCCTATGCTTTCCACTCCCATACTGACTGAGTCAAAGCCCAACTTGTTTATTTTATAGATAAGGAAACAGATTCAGAGAAATTGAGTGGATTACCCAATGGTGGTCAAACCTGAAAACTAACTTAATTCCTATTTTAAAATATAAGATACCACAGTAGGAATGTGATCAGACCAGTTAAGTGACAAAAAGGTTCTCTGGTTCTTCTAAGTCAGGTTGAGGACCTTCTGGACTAAATTGTATAACGTTCCAGAAATCACTTAGTATGACTCTGCCAGGGTAACTGTGGTTACCATCCAGCCATCACATTAGAGGTGAGTTAAAAGTCTGACCAAATATAAGAGGATAATTTTTAAGTTGATAGTATGGCCTTTGAATTATAAGTATCCAAATGGCCGTTGGCAGAAAAAAAAAAAAAAAGATTCCCCAACTCTGTTTTAAGTGTTGCTGACAAGCACTCAAAATGTTTTGTATTTTTTTCTTGTCTTTAGGTATAGTGGCTAGGGAAGAAATAAGGGCCAAGGCAAGGAAAATGGGTAATTTTTTTTTCATTTTATTTATTTTTAAATGAAAAAAAATTTTATCAAAGCTTTTTATTTTCAAGAAATATGCATCCTTGTGAAAACCTTGTGTTCCAAATATTTCCCTCCTTCCCTCCACCCCTTCCCCTATATGGCAGGTAATCCAATGTTAAACATGTTAAAATATATGCTAAATGCAATATATGTCCATATATTTATATAATTATCTTGCTGCACAAAAAAATCAGATCAATAAGGAAAAAAATGAGAAAGAAAACAAAATACAAACAAACAACAACAAAAAGAGTGAAAACACTGTGTTGTGATCTACATTCACTTCCCCAAATCCTCTGTCTGGGTATAGATAGCTCTCTTCATCATTAAACAATTGGAACTGGTCTAAATCATCTATTGTTGAAGAGAGCCATGTCCATTAGAATCGATCATCATATAATCTTGTTGTTGCCATGTACAATGATCTCCTGGTTTTGTTCATTTCACTCAGCATCAGTTCATGTAAGTCTCTCCAGGACTCTCTAAAATCATCCTGCTGGTCATTTCTTACAGAACAATAATATGTTGTGACATTCATATACCATAATTTATTCAGCCATTTTCCAACTGATGGGCATCCATTTAGTTTCCAGTTTCTTGCTCACTATAAAAAGGGCTGCCACAAACAGGAAAATGGATAATTAAGGAGTCCTAATAATCCATGAAAATAAACAAGTCACACTTAGATAATCCAGTGGTGTCAGAACAACAAATAGAACCTTTTAAGATTTCACATGAATTATATTTATTTAGTTATTATATTATTAATTCCCCAGGTAGATAAAATTATTCATTCATAGGATTTTACTGCTAGAAACCACCTTAGAAATAATTGTAGTCTAGTTATCTTCATCTATGAATGAGGAAATTGATTTTAACCTATTTTTTGGCAAGTTCCTCCATTCTATGGGACAGAGCAGAGTAGATCAAAGCATAAAGATCATTCAGGGCCATGAAGACCGCAATGATGCTCTGAATTTTCTTGTCTCCAAGCTAAATATTTCCATTTTATTCAACCCAGCCTCTCATGCATAATCAAAGCTCTTTCACTGTTCTCTTTCACATGAGCTCAAAAATATGGTACTCATAAATGAGCCCAGTAATTTTGATATGTTCTGTTTAGGACAGAACACAATGATACTGTTACTTTCTTTGTTTTGCACACAGTGCTTCTCTTAACAGAGCTGAGGATAGCTTTAAATGATTTTTGGAAACTGTTGCACAACTTTACCATATTAAGCTTGCAGTTCATTATAGCTCCCAAAGTTTTTACATGGGAACTATTCTTGGCTATGACTTCCTCAACTTGTATTTTTAAAGGTGATTTTTTTTCAACCTAAAGCTAAGATATCCCTATAATTTTTTTTAAGAAGAATTAAGTCTATGGGTTCTAACCTGTCAAAATCATTTTGGATCCTGGTTCTGTCATTCAATAGATTAGCATTTCCTCCTAATTTGAGATCATCTTTAATTTTGATAAGCATGTCTTTTAAATGCCATTTAATTTAAATTTCATTTAAGTCATTATACAAATGGCAAACAATACAGGTCCAAGTACAGAGCCCTGAACTTCTTCCCTGGAAATGTCTAAGTTGATTTCAAGCCATTGATAACTACTCTTGGGTTTGGTAAATCTACCTAGTTCTGAATCCCCCTAACTGAATGATTATCTAGCTTATATATCTCCATTTTGTTCATAAGAATAATGCAAAAGACTTCTTGCCCTTCTCCAGTTATGCAGTTTTTCCTTCTACTCTGTACATAGCTCTTTTTTTGAAAGAATCAATCAATGAATGATTCTCTTCTTTAGAACACAGTTTTGATAGAATCATTGAACTAGGGGGCAACTTGAGCTTATGATTTCCCCTTCATCCTATCTTGATCATCCACTATTTTCAGACTCATTAGTAACAAAGTATGTTTTAACAAGTCCCTGGAAGTTAAGATTAGCTGATCTTTATTGGAAATCCCTTCAAATGCCTAACACTAGCTTATACATATAAAAAGAGTTTGACACCTGTTCATTATATCTCTTGATACTATTCAACACATGGAAAAGTCTAGGAATCCTGCTTTTGGGAGAGTTGTGATGATATATAATGGAAAGGCCTTGGAGAGACTTGACAGAAGCTGAAAGGGTGACTGGGTGGCAGGAAGTTGGGGTACTCTCAAAAGGCACTACTAACTCCAATCTTAGACATTTTCTCCTGCTCCTCATTCTTGATCAAAGTTGGGGTACTTTCAAAAAGCACTACTAACTCCAATCGTAGACATTTTCTCCTGTTCCTCATTCTTGATTAAAGTTGGGGTACTTTCAGAAAGCACTACTAACTCGAATCTTGGACATTTTCTTTTCTGCTTCTCATTCTTGATCAATATTTTTGATTCTTTTGTTGATAGTTGTCTGGTGAGACACAATGTTGAAAGAGGAGAGGCCCTTAGGAGCTAATTCTCATTGAAGTTGACATGGAGCCTGGGAATACAAGCCTTGGGTCTGTCTTTGCCAGTCTAGGTGTTCTTTTATTTTAGGTAGCAGGATTAGAAATTGTGACTTTGTGTAATTTGAAAGATTAGAAGACAGAGCCATCTGAATTCAGGAAGATATGAATCCAGTAGATTTCCTTCATGCCATATTAAGCAGCCAGCCAAGCACTGATACCATGATAAACAAGGAGTGACCTTCAGGAGTGACCTTTGGGATCCAGCCCAGCAGTAGTGGAGAAAAGGATTCATCATACATTGATGCCAAATTTGGACACAAAATTGGAAGAACAAATGTTATGTAGGGACTGAACAAAGAATGAGCTCACTCTCTCCAGAGTCTAAGGTTTGAGGGGGGAAGAGTATACCCTCAAGATGCTAAGGGGAAATGTTTGTACTTTCTTTATTGCTATATCTTTGAATTAAAATATCCCTTTCTAAAAACTAAATGATATTAAGTCGTTAAATGGAACTGGGGCTCTAGTCATTGGCATCTAACAATGAGGGGAATATATCCAATAGGAGCTTGAGCTCATAGCAGGAGAGATTATCCAAATCTCTTAGGAATTTCAATTGCAGTTTTGAAATGGTGCTATGTATTCTTGAGCTCAGTTGTTTATAGTTGCAAATGGATCCAGCATCTGTTGGAGCAAATGTCCAGCCTCTTCCATGGATGGTTAAGACATGTTTGAACTGGCTTTTAGATTATCTGGATCCCCATTGACAAAAGCCAGTAGTTCTAATGACATATAACTTTTTTTGGGGGGGTGTTTCAGAAGGACTTTGGCATATCATCAACTGAACAATCCTCATAAAGCAAGAGAGAAAGTTTTGGTATTCTAGTAGAAAAACATACAGAAAGACTATCCTCCAAGGGGCTCAAAGGGAAAAAAAGCTGCAGTATATTAAGATAAACTGTTCCTTTAAGAACTAGAATACTGTAAATGGTAAACATAGAAAGTGAGAAGGAAGCACAATTTTTCAGTAAGAGCCAGTCAATGAGATTGAACAGATAGTTTTTCAAGTTCCAATGAAATAATTACTAATGTCAGGGCAAAGTGTGCTGCTCTATATCACAATGGCATTTTAAGAAAAAAAATGTATTCCCAAATATTTATTTTCTTATTTGAATCCTTCTCATAAGTCCACTATTTTCCCCTCTACACAAGGGAATACAATGAAAGCAACCTGATCTTCAGCCTAGATTTGCCACAAAAAGGAAAAGAGAGATGTTGGACCAGTGACAATAACATAGTGTATATCCATTGTCCCTCCTGTTCCAGAAGAGTTCAGAAGGCTGAGCAAAACTCTTCTCTCAAGGCTGCTTCATCTATCATAAAGAGGCAGGCCATGTGGTTCAAGCTGTATGTGTTGTTTTACAGATGTACAACAGCTGCTTAAAGTGCTTAAGACAAGACATAAAGGAGGAGAATGGTTAGCCCATGTAAATTTAAAAGAAGACTATTAAAATAAGATGAGGAGAGATTGACTCTCAGTGTATCAAATCATTTGGAAATTTGTCTGAAGAATCTTGATTTTCCATTTCATTTGATAAGTTCTGCTTCATCTAGCACTGAATCTACTTGCACCTCAATAAAAGAGGTTGCAGCAAGACAGGATGTGACTGTCCTCAATCAAATCCAGTCTGCAGATCCCCAGAAAATTGCATTTCTGAATACTGTAAGAACTCCTTGAGTAATTGTTGATGATCTCTGAAAGATTTTGAGGAATGAAAGAAGTACTCCAAGACAGAAAGTAGGCAACTGATCTGACTTTTCCTTATAAATCCCTTATAAAATTCACAAAGGTATTACCCAAAATGTTGGTTTATGAGCAATTGTATAGGGACCCAGAACTATTCAGGTATTTATCAAGACAAGTTGTTACATCTGAAGGTCTCCAACATATCTCTAAGAATGTCTCAGAAAATCACATTTCAGGTATATAAACTGGTTACTATACCTGAATTACCTTATCACTTCAGAATTACCCTCATGGTAAACCGATTCCTTCCTCTAAAAGGTATCAAGCATGAGGGACATATGAACTCATTGAGTTTGCACTTCCTGCATCACATCCCATCAATCAGCCCACTGAGAAGGGAACAGTGAAGAATATCAGAGAATGGAACTATACTTTTACTGAGACCTGGCGTCTTACATGAGTCTAATCCTTTTCTGTTGATAGCCAATTTCCCAGAAACAATTAAGAGTTGAAAGCAAACTTAATATCCACCAAGAGTAATAGCTTCCATCTCCTGAAATGTACCCAGCTAGACACCATAGCAACAGTAGTGGTTCAATCTCTGCTTACCCTGTCTTGAGCTCTACTCATTCCCCAGCTGCTGTGATAATACAATGCAATCATAACCTTATTTCCATCTGGATAGGTTGACAAAGTGGATGAAAAGCCATTGGCAGAAAATACCTTGATTTCAGGAAGAAATTTGACAGCATTTCTTAAAATAATCTTGTGGACAAGATGGATATATATGGGCTGGATAAGAATACAGGTTGGTGGATTCAATCTAATGAAGAGACATATTAACTGATGCATTGAGGTCACTTTGAAAAGGGGTGTCTGGCTCAATATTTTTGGCTCTGGTCAACACTTCTATCAGTGACTTGGATAAAGCTACAGATGATATGTTTCTAAAATTTGTGGATGACATGTTGGATGACAATATTGGAAAAAAAATGGCAGACTATAATGTTGGGTTGAATCAATAACATGGATTTTAATGGGGATACATGGAAAGTTCTGTACTTATTAAAAAAACAAATCAAATTAGTTTCACATTATAAGATGGGGGAGATAGGACTAGTCTTCACTCCATAGCCATCTTCTCCCCAGTCAACTTGCTGCAAGGGATATCATGAGAAGTTCAACCCTGTTCTCCCCTTTAAATTCTAGAACCACAATTAAATCAATTCTCTCATTGCTCTGTTATAGCATATAAATATGCTATAGACATGCTATAACGTATCTCTATGTTCATATGCTTATAACATATGTCTAGCTCTGTTTGCTATCCAAAACAAAATACCCCTCCTTGAAAATCTCTCCCTTCTACATAGTGTCTCTTTGAAGACAAAAGTTGCTTTAATTTTGTTTTTGTACCCACAGGGTTTAATGCTCATTCATTCATGTGAATAAAATCTGGGAGATTTAATTTATTGCATGATGTAGCAAAGAAACTAGATTGATTTGGGGTTGTGGCAATAGAAGCTGAGTATCCAGAACCAGAGATGAGTTAGTCCTGCTGTTCTTTGCCATTTTCAGACAACATCTGGACAATTGCATTCAGTATGTTTTTTTTTTTTTAAAGAACTTTGTGGCTAGAATGAGGAGCGGGAATAGGAACCTTGTACTATCAGAACTGAAAAAAGAAACTAGATATGTTTAGCTTGGGGAAGGAAAACTGTAGGGAATGCAGATAGGGGAAAGGTCTTCAAGTATCTGAAGAGTCATCGTGTGGAAGAAATTTGCTTGTTTTACTTGGCCCCAGAAAGTAGAGTTAACAGTGATGGACAGAGGCTAAAAAGAAGCTGATTCTGGCTTGACATAAGGAATAGCTTTCTAACAATCCAACCTTGACCTAAATAAACTAGGAGGCTTCTGGATGGAGCTGGCTTGTGGACATGGCAGCCTTGAAGCAGAGAATGGGAGAATTTTTTTTGTTGAGAAGGATAGAGGAGATTCCTAACTCATTTGGAGATCCCATATAATTCATTCATGTGAATAAAATATGAGAGATTTAGTTTATTGCATGATGTAACAAAGAAATTAGATTGATTTGGGGCTGTGGGGATTCGTAATATTGACAATGAGAAGGAAAGAACTATTTATTGCATGAACTATTGTTTGTTATATAATAAAATTTCTTGCACAGTATCTCTTAAGAGATATTCTGTTGATAGGCAATCAGATTAATCAGAGCCTAAGATTTTACTTAGGTCTTACCCAATTCCTCACTATCACAAACTTTCCCCTAACCTCAACTAGTTGTCCCAAATACATGCTGTTGTTACTGGGAGGATTCCATCAGCATGTTAATGAATCATCTGAACTTATTACCACTATGAAAAACAATTAAAAGTATATTTTATTTACCTGCCACTAAACAAGCAAAAAAGAAATTATTGACTTCTGAGACAGGAGGTACAACAGATTGCATGCTGTGTTGGGAATCTAGAAGACGGAATTCAAATGTACTTTCATCCTATTTTAGTTCTGTGACTTTGAAGAAGCTTTTCCAAATCTCAGTTTTCCTATCTGTAAAATGAGCATAACTATACAGTACCTATTTCATTGGTTTTTCAAATGAGATAACATGCTTAATGCTGTGTAAATGTCAGATATGAATGTGTCTATTATAATTAGCCATCTCCTAGTAGGAATATAACATGCTGAATTATGCTTCGGGGACAGCTATTGTTTGGAAGAATGATGTCAAGTGAAGTCACTAGTCATTGAGATTTTGTCCTTAAAACTGCTTTAAAGAACATTAAAGGACTTTTTCACTTGAAAATGACTTCTTTAAAATTGTGATTCTCAAAGTAAAGAAAATCCTTGGATGTTGAACGACATTGGTTTCCATGATCCTAATAATATAATAGTTTGAAATATGACTCAGAATTAGCTGTAGGAGCATGGGATCACCAAATATTAGATCTGGAAGGGACCTTAGAACACAGGATGTCGAGCTGGAAGCAAAGTTAATTTCATCCTGATCATTTTGTTGTTGCTGTCCAGTCATTTTCTGGAACATTTTTAGAATGTTCTATTCTTTGTGACCCCATTGGAGGTTTTCTTGGCAAAGATACTAAAGTGGTTTTCTAGTCCCTTCTCCACCTCATTTTTCAGATGAGAAAACTGAAGCCAATAAGGTGAAATGACTTAGGATCACACAGTTGATAATTGTCTAAGGCCAGATTTGAACTCAGGAAGATGAGCCTTCCTCTGACTTTAGGCCTGGCATTCTATCCACTGTGCTCCCTTAGCTGTCCATGATAGGGATATGAAGACAAAATACTGCCCTCAAAAAGTTTACCATAAGAAAAAAAATGACTAACAATAACTCAGGTTTCCATAGCATATTACAATTAACAAGATATATATATATATATATATATATATATATATATATATATATATATATTAACTTGTGAGGTAGGTATTATTACCCCCATTTTCCATTTGAGCTAAATGGAGTTTAGAGATTGTAAATGACTTAAGATCATTAATGGAGAGTCAGGGATGCCAGTGGCTGTCTAATTCAATGCTTTTATTTTTACAAATGAAAGAATTAGCTTCAGAGAGATAAAGAATTTGTCCAAGATCAAACAGGTAAACTTTAGGAGAGACCAAATTTGAAATCAGGTCCACCATTCTTCCCATTGTGCCATGCTTCTAATTTGTCCCATGTCACACAGGTAGTAGGAGTACAAAAGTTCACTCTACGTCCAGGCTTCTTTCTCCTTTTAAAATTTTGGCAAGTCTTACCAATTTCTTCTTCACAAAATATCTCGCTTAATATCTCTCCTATTTGTCACCTTTCACTCAGAAAGCCTCTAGTGCTGTGGATTTTTATCACTTCTTTACTGAATTAAAACAAGAGCCTTCTAATCTACCTCCCAATATTTTCTCTCCTTTTGCCAATCCATCCCCCACACAGCTACCAAATTAATATTCTTTTTCTTAGGTTTGCCCTAGTTCTTTTTTTGTTTATTTATTTAATATTATTTTCCCCAATTACATGCAAAACAATTTTTCATATTTGTTTTTAAAAATTTGGATTCTAGATTCTCTCTTTCTTTCCCCTCCCCCATTGAGAAGGCACATGTGAAATTATTCAAAACATTCCCATAAAAATCATGTTTTGCAAAAGAAAAGAGATTTCTCCCCCCAAAAAATCCCCTCAAAAATATAAAGTTAAAAAAGTATGCTTTAATCTGTCTTCAGACACAATTACTTCTTTTTTGGGTATGAATATCATTTTTTATTATAAGTCCTTCAAAGTAGTCTTGGGTCATTGTACTGCTGAGTACAGCAAAGTTAATCACAGTTGACCGTCCTACAACATTGCTATTAGTTTGTACACAGTACATTTCATTTTGCTTGAGTTCATGGAGGACATTCTAGGTTTTTCCAAGAACATCCTGCTTATCATTTCCCATAGAACAATAATATTCCATCATAGTCACATACTATGATTTATCCAGCCATTTCCCAATTGATCCCCACAATTTCCAATTCTTTGCCTTGAGAAAAGAGCTGCTATACATATTTTTGTCCATATAGGTCCTTTTTTTAAAAAAATCTCTTTTGGGATTCATGCCTATAATGGTATGTTTGGTCAAAGGATATAAATGATTTTGTAGCCCTTTGAGTATAGATCATATCTTTTGATCATTTATCAATTGAAAAATAACTCATTTTTAAAAATAAATTTGACTCAGTTTCTTATACATTTGAGAAATGAAGCCTTTATCAAAGAAACTTGTTTCAAAATTCTTTTCATGATTGTTAACTATTTCCCAACCTGTTGATTTTATTTTCTCTTTTCACTCTGACTCTTCTCAAAAAATTTTTGCTATGGACCACATCCTCCCCCAATATATCCTCTCTTCTATCACCCTCCTCCCTACTTATATCCCTTCCCCCCCTACTTTCTTAAAAGGGTAAAATAGATTTCTATACCCATATTGAGTGTATATATTATTTCCTTTTTGGGCCAGTTTTGATGAGAATAAGATTCCCTCACTCTCCTCTCCCCTCCCCCTTCTTTTCTACCATAAAAGCTTTTTCTTGCCTCTTTTAGGCTAGATAATTTATGCTATTCTGCCTCTCCCTTTTCCATTCTTTCAGGCAATTTCTCTCTTATCCCTTTATTTTTTAGATATTTTCCCTTCATATTTAATTCACACTTGTGACCTCTGTCTATATATACTACTCCTAACTGCCATAATAATGAGAAAATTCTTAGAGTTACAAATATTATTCTCTCATGGAGGAATGTGAATAGACAAATCTTATGTACCTTATGGTTTCCCTTTCCAGTTTACCTTTTTATGCTTTTCCTGAGTCCTGTATTTGAAAATCAAATTTTCTATTCAGCTCTAGTCTTTTCATCACAAATGCTTGAAAGTCTTCTATTTCATTGAATATCCATTTTTCCTTTGAGGATTATGCTTAGTTTTGCTGGGTAGGTGACTCTTGGTTGTAATCCTAGCTCATTGCTCTCTGGAATGATATATCCCAAGCCTTCTAATTCTTTAATGTAGAAGCTGCTAAATCTTGTTTTTAATACTGACTGTGGCTCCACTATACTTTGTTTCTTTCTGGATGTTTGCAATATCTTTTCCTTGACCTGGGAGTTTCAGATTTTGGCTATAATATTCCTGGGAATTTTCATCTTGTGATTTCTTTCAGGTGGTGATTTGTGGATTCTTTTAATTTCTTTTTTATCCTTTGGCTTTACAATATCAAAACAGTTTTCTTTGATAATTTCTTAAAAGATGATATCTAGGCTCTTTTTATGGATCATGGTTTTCATGTAGACCAATCATTTCTAAATGATCTCTTCTGGGTCTATTTCACATTGTTTTCTATTTTTTCATTTTTTTTGGCTTTGATTGCTTCTTGGCTTCTCATTGTTATTAGCTTCCACTTGCTCAATTCTAATTTTTAAGGAATTATTTTCCTCAGTGAGCTTTTGTACTTCGTTTCCCAGTTGGTCATTTTTTAGACAAATATTCTTCTCTTCATTAACTTTTTGTATTTACTTTTGTATTACTTTCATTTCTTTTCCCATTTCCTCTTCTAATCTCTCTCATTTCATTTTCAAAATCCTTTTTGAGCTCTTCCATGGCCTGTGATGAATTCTTATTTTTCTTGGAGGCTTTGGATGTAGGAGCTTTGACTTTATGTGTTTTGATCTTCCTTGTCACCATAGAAACTTTCTATGGTTAGAATAATTTTTCTTTGTTTGCTCATTTCCCCAGCCTATTACATGGCTTTTAACTATTTGTTAAAGTAGGGCACTGTTCCCAGGGTGGAAGGTGCACTGTCCCAAGTTTCAGGAGTTTTGTGCAACTGTTTTCAGAAATCCTTCTAGGAATCTGACCACAGGCACTCTTTTCTGCCCTGGAATTGTAAGGAGAGTCTCTGCTCCATTGAGGTTTTAAGTTCCAATGTGCTAAAGCAACAGAGTTCTTGCTCGATGCTAGTAAAGAGACCTTTTGACCAGCTGTTTGACACTTACCATCTATGGGCTGAGCCCTTCCAAAACTGCCACCATGGTACCACTGCCAATGGTTTCCCAAGGTCCTCTCATCCTTCCAAGTTGTCTTTGGTATCTCTGGGCTGAGAGGTCTGGAAACTAACAGTGTTGCCATTGATTCAGATTTCCCAAAGCCCAGTCCTGGTTTGCAGGTGTATGGACTAAGCCATTACTGGCCTGTTCCAGGACTTTGCTGGTGCAACACACTTTCCCCACTAATCATCTAAGTTGTCTTTGGTTAGAAAATTATTCCATTCTATCTTTGTGTGTGTGTGTGTGTGTGTGTGTGTGTCCTGACTCTAAAATTTGTTTAGTCATTAAAGGAACTTGGGGGGTATGGGGGAGAGTTTGGGTGAATCCTTGCCTTTACTCTTGGCTCCACCTTCCAAATTAATATTCTTAAAATATAAATAGACCATGTAATTTTACATTCAAGAAGTGTGAGTAGTTCTTTATTACCTCTAGAACAAAATATTAGAAAACTCCTCTGTCTGATATTTAAGGTCCTTTATAAATTGACTCCAACCTAATTCCAGGTTTATTTCATTTTACTTTCCCCCTGTAATCTATATTTCTGCAAAATTGACCTACTTTTGGCTTCTTGTATATGACATTTCGTTTCCTATTTCCATATTGTTTCCTGTGTCCAGAATGGTCTCTCTCCTCATCCTTGCTTCTTAGAATCCCTAACTTTTCTTTAAAGCTTAGCTCAGATGACACCTTTTATACTCAGTTGTTAGTCCTTGCCTTTTGAAATTGGAGAAATTGCTGTTTGTTTACTTTATATATACACCCATAGGAGAATGTAAGTATTTGAGGGCAGGGATCATTTTAACTTTCTCTTTGCATCTCTAGCTTCTGACATAAAGTCTATCTCAGTAGATATTTTATGACTGTTTATTGAATTTTATCCTTTGAATTAAAATTCAAAAGAATTTGATCTTCTTCTTTAGGTTTCCTAGTAACCTTGTAGTTAGTGTTCTTTTGTTCATCACCAGAATAATGAAAAGGCTATGGATGTTATCAGTGTTATCAGTGAAATTTATGATTTCAGAAGGGTGGGAGTAGCTGACTTCTACTTTTCCAACTCTAACATTCTATGATATACCAGTAGAGATGGATGACTTCTCATGTGTCCCAGTGAAATTGTATTCTTCTTTTAATAAACAACAAACCTCTCTGCCAGGGGATTCACTACAGACAGGGAGTGAGGAACGGGAGTGGGGAATTGTGATACTGTGCCAATTATAAAGCTGCATGGATTAAAAGCTTCAAAACTTTGGTTCTGCTCTCTAGATTAAATCCTTAAATCGAAAAGAAACACACTAGGGAGGTAGAAGGATTAATGAGCCCATGAATTGTACACATCTGTAATACTTGGAGCCTACAAATGGTTGAAGTGAAATGGGCTTCTACTTAAGCCCTTCTTGTTACAGATCACAGCTTTAACAACAAACCTTTGAATGGTTAGTAGGAAATATAGTTTTTTGATAACTTCTTCTCTGTGTCTCACATCTGACTTCTGCTCATTCATCTAATGCTCAGCTGGTTTCTTTAAGCTATAATACAACCAGTTTACATATGGGTCCTGATTCACAAGAATATTGACCCAAACTATATGTACTGATTACCTAGAAAGCTTTTGATTCCTCAACACAAAAGGAAAACCTACAGAACCAGGAACTAGTACCGACTCTTGTACTGAGATTCCCTAAGTAATGTCCAAGAGAATCTGTCTTTGTTAAGAAAGGAATAAGGTCAATCCCTTTGAATAATTTTTAATGAAAAAGGAATATTGAGTTACCATTAGGGCCATAGTTTCTGGGTGGTTGGTTTTTGCTTTGGCGATCGGGACTCAAAGGGGAAAATGCAATGGATTTAATAGTTTCCAGATGTTCTCCTGGTCCCAGATGAAAACCTTGTCATCATTTACGGTTAATATTTTTGTCAGCAGCAGAGTTTTGTTGTAATACCCCCATCTTAGTTGCACTGACTATTAGTCATCAGAGAAACTCCATATAAGAACTTAATCCTGGGGTCACTTGCAGTATTCCATCTCAGTTCATTTAATTAATAACTGTTTAGTGGTGTGGCCTTCAGAACTCTCCTGTTTGTATAATAAATGTACATTGTGACTTTCTCTCTGATGAAAACCATTCACTGGAGTCATTTATAAAATGTTATGTCCTACAATAACAATGACTGACTTTGCAGAAATCCCTTGATGGAATGAAAATAAAATGTTTATGCCAATAACAGATGGCAGCCCTCTTGGATGAAGAGCAAGAGCCAAAAAGGACATATTTTGCAAATCAAAAGTGGCTCTTTTCATTGTAGGATTTAGATCAGATGCTTCACACCCTTCAGAGAACATTGAAACAAGTTTTTCCAGAGAAGATCTCTTTGGAGAATCTGCTAAAAGGAAAATCTTGGTCACTGGTACAAAACAATTTTAGCCAGCTGTGTTCACTGACAAGGGGACAGAAATTGGAAAGGCAGAGGTGGCTGTGGGATATAATTTAGTAGTTAATGCTAAGCAGATCGTTTAATAATGATGAGCTTGATTGCGGCTATATCTCATTTCCCCTCCTGGTGGAATAAGAAGTCTTTTTTTTTTTTTTGTAAAACTCTTGTTTTAAGAATGGTTATTTTTTGATGAGCTGGTTGATTTCAGAAAAGTCTGGAAAAACTTATATGAACTGATGCTAACTGAAGTGAGCAGAACCAGGACAACACTGTTCACAGTAACAAGATGATATGATGATTAGCTGTGATGGACTTGGCTCTTCTCTACATTGTGATGATTCACAACAATTCTGTTAGACTTGGGATGGAAAGTGCCATCTGCACCCAGACAGAGAACAATGGAAGATGAATGTGGATCAAAGCATACTGTTTTCACCATTTTTTTTTCTTATACTTGGGTCTTCCCTTTTGTTTTGATTTTTCTTTCTCAGCATGACTAATATGGAAATATGTTAAAAAGCATACATGTTTAACCTATATCAGATTTTTTTTTCTGTCTTTGGGATGAGGAAGGTCAGGAAGGGAAGGAGAAAAAAATTTGGAATTCAAAATCTTACAAAAGTGGATGTTGAAAACTATCTTTATTTGTAATTTGAAAAAATAAAATACTATTTAAATAAAAAAGAATCATTATTTCTATACCCTTTTGGAATCTTAATTAATGGTTATAAATCACCCTGGATGATTACAAGTGATTATTACCACTCTTAATCTCAGAGTAGACTTGGGAGAAATAATTTACTTGAGAAAAGAGCTTTAAACAGGCTATGGTTAGGTATATGTAAAGTTCTTGAACTATATCAATTGTTATCAAGTCATATTCAAGTTTAAACTGAAATTAAAAAAAAACCACCATATAAATTCTCTTATTCATTGGCAGAATGGACAAAATTAGAAAGTTCACAGATATGGAAATGTTTAAGTGGATAGAGCCTGGAGTCAAATCTGACTTCAAATGCTTCCTAGCTATGTGACAAATCATTTAATGTCTGTCTGCCTCAGTTTCTTCAACTATAAAATAGAGGTAATCATATCACTGATCCTTCACCTCCTCCCTCAAGTTGTGAGAATCAAATGAGATAACATTTGTAAAATGCTTAGCATAATGTCTGACACACAATATAAATTCTATTGTTATTAACAACTAAATGCTACTATTAAGTGTTGGGAAATAATGGAATTTACTTGTGTTATTATATTTCTATATACAGAGAGATATTTATGTGTATAAATATATATATATATTATTATATATGTTTATAATATATACATATATACACATTATGTACAATGAAAATAAATGATTTGATGCATTACCAGGTCTTGTTTTTGATACCTTTCTGGGGAACTCATGTAATAAGAATTTGCATTATGTAGCACATTAAGGTTTACAAGGCACTTTACTCATATTGCCTTCTCTGAGTCCTTCCATAATCCTGTGAGTCAAGTACCATGACTTTCCCCATTTTAATAACTGAAGCTCAGAGAGATTAAATGATTTTTTCCATGGTCAGACAACTGTTAAGTATTTGAGGTGAGAATTATATGTAGGTTTTCCTGACTCAATATCCATCATTCTTATTTACTTATCCACACTTTGTCTTCCAGTTACTAGAATTTATGTTGGAGTTGGAGTCAGGAGAGACCTGTATTCAAATCTCACTTTACCATTTGATAGTTATGGACTTTTGAATCTCAGTTTCATTATCTGTAACATGGGAATTATAATAACTACCTTACACATTTACTTCCCAAGTAAGTGCTTTAGAAACCTTAAATTATTTCATAAATAAGAATACTGTTAATAGTGGATTAAGAAAAGTTAATTTGCTCTTTCTGGTTGTCCACCTCACTGACTGCTTCCTAGGTCTCTCGTCATTATTTCATATTCTTTCCCTAATCCTCCAAATGTGGATATCTGCCAATTTTCTGTCCTTGGTCCTTCCTCTATGGCTTGATGTCATTCATTTATGGTTTCAGCAATCATCTCTATGCAGATGACTATAAGAGCTATGGTTTCAACTAAGACTTATCCCCATCCTTCTTTCATAAAGCATTCATTCATTCCAAAAGCAATTATTAATTGCCCATGTCTTAGGCTCAAAGTGATATTTTTAACACACAAGTGACAGTCTCTTGTTCAGTAACTTCTCCATTGTCTGTAGCTTTGGTTTCCAAAGTTTTTAATCACACATTCCCACCAGAAAATAGTTTTTGAGTCTGTTCTCCAAATATGTACATACATACTACATATATATATATATATACACCTTTTAATAAGTTTTATACAGATACTACTGCACTAATGATTATTATATTATATTATAAAGCTTCCACAAAAATATTGTTTAGTCATGTTTGTGTCTTTGTAACCCCATTTGGAGTTTTCTTAGTAAAGATACTGGAGCAATTTGCCATTTCCTTCTCCAGCTCATTTTGCAGGTAAGGATACTAAGGCAAACAAAAAGAAAATTGATATGTCCAGGACCACACATTCAGTATCTGAGGCCAGATTTAACCTCAGGAAGATGAGTCTTTCTGACTCTAAGCCTGATGCTCTCTCCTCTCTACCAACCTATACCACATAGTTGCCCTTAAATGTCTACACAAAAATAGACATTTTAAAAAGAAAAAGAAAACAGTTGGGGGAGGGGGAAGGAAATAAGCATTTACATAACTCCTACCATGTACCAGCACTGTGCTAAATGCTTTGATAAACATTATTTCATCTGATCCTCACAATAATCCTGAAAGATAACTAAGATTATTGCTCCCATTTTATACTTCTAACTGAGGCAGACTTTGGTCTGCTTGTCCAGTAAGGTTCTAGAGCTGAATTTGAACTCAGGTCTTCCTGACTCTATATTCAGGTGCTCTATAACTTTTGCCACCAGAGCATAAATATAAAATAGTATTTGATCTTAGAGTTGAGTGACTCACTGGAGTTAATCAAGTATAAGAAAACATGGTCAGATTTGTGCTTTAGGAGAAATCACATTTTTAAAAAACTTTTGTGAGGCTTGAGGCTGTTTATTTGAGCTCAGTGTTCCTGCTCTCATGGAAAAATTACTTTGGCAGCTGTATGAAGAGTAAGTGGGAAGAACTTTGAGACAGAGAGACAATTGAAATAGTACAGCCAAGAAGTGAGGATAGTGGTTGGCTGAATAGAGAAAAGATAAATATGAGAGAAGAAGTGGATGTGGATGTAGAAATGAATGTAGATTTGTCAACTAATTGGATATATGTTATGAGTAAGGGAGGTGCTGAGAATGATTTTATTGTTTAGAACCTGGATGAGTCGATAGATGGGAGTGTCCTCCTGGGAAAAAGTGAAGAAGGATGCATTTGAAGGGAAAGGAAAAATAAATAGAGCTACAGCTCACAATTCTTTCACATCTGCTCATTTTGTTGGACTCAGTCTGTTTTACCAAAAAATGAAAGAGGCGAAGAACTCTCATTTATATAGGCTACAGCCCCAGATCACAGAGCCCTTCCTGTCATAGCCAGGAGGGGAGATTTATGTGCTGGGTGTGGATAATGCCTGAGTAAGGGAGTTTTTCCTGCACCTCTAGTAGCGCAGGTACTAGGGTACTTGTTAGGTTATAACTGCTCCAAAGGACCTGTTCCTGGTGATAGAAGGAGAAGCTGGGAGTTTTACAGTCTGGAAGCCACCAGAAAGATGAGTGAAATAGAGAAGTATTGATAATAATGGGTGAAGGGAGTATTATGTTTGTGCTGGAGATAAACCCAAGGATTGACTCTCAATAGGAAAGTGGGATATCTTGCATCTTTCCCCCTTCTGAATGATTGATCTCACACTACTGAACTTCCCTTTCTCCCAGTTCCAACTCTAAAAATCAATGGACTAAAAATAAAACCATATAAATCATCAGCATTTGTATATATCACCAACAAAACTCTGCCAGACAAATTAAGACAGCTCTGAGGTACCACTTCATACCTCTTAGATTGGCTAAGATGATGGAAAAGATAATGATAAATGTTGGAGGGGATGTGGGAAAACTGGGACACTGATACATTGTTGGTGGAGTTGTAAATTGATCCAACCATTCTGGAGAACAATTTGGATCTATACATGTATCCCAGAGACATCTTAAAGGAGGGAAAGGGACCCACTTGTGCAAGAATGTTTGTGGCAGCCTTCTTTGTAGTGGCAAGAAACTGGAAACTGAGTGGATGCCCATCAATTGAAGAATGGCTGAATAAACTATGGTATATGAATGTCATGGAATATAATTGTTCTGTAAGAAATGATCAGCAGGATGATTTCAGAGAGGCCTGGAGAGACCTACATGAACTGATGCTAAGTGAAATGAGCAGAACCAAGAGAACATTGTACACGGGAACAACAATATTATATGATGACTTAACTCTTTGTAGGCCAATTCCAATAGATTTTTGAGGGAGAGAGCCATCCTGCAGCCAGAGAGAGGACTATGGGGATTGAAGGTGGATCACAACATAGTATTTTCACCTTTGTTGTTGTTGTTATTTGCTTGCTTGTTTTTGTCTTTCTCATTTTTTTCCTGTTTTGGTCTGATTGTTCTTGTGAAGCATGATAAATGTAGAAATATGTTTAGATGAATTTCACATGTTTAACCTATATTAGATTACTTGTTGTCTGGGGAAGAGGAAGAAAAATTTGGAACACAAGGTTTTGCAAGGTGAATGTTGAAAACTATCTTTGTGTATATTTTGAAAAATAAAAAGCTATTATTATTTTAAATAAGCTGCAAGAAGCAACAATAAGATATAGCCTATCTAAAATAACTGTATTTTGGTATACATTATCTGGGAGTATATTTGCCAAGATAAACCCAGGAACTATATGAATATAAATATAAATATTTTTATATAAAGTCAGATTTAAATAATTGGAGAAATATTAATTGTTCATGGGTAGGCAGAGCTAATATAATAAAAATGACAATTCTACCCAAACTAATCTACTTATTCAATGCCATTCCAATTAAATTACCAAAAAAATGTTTCACTGAGCTAAAGAAAATAGGTGAATTCATTTGAAAGAACAAAAAATCAAGAATATCAAAGGAATTAATGAAAAAAATGTCAAGGAGTTTAGCAATGCCAGATCCTTAAGCTATATTGTATGACAGTAATGATCAAAACTATGTGGCTAAAAATTAGAAAAATAATTAGTGGAACAGCATGGACATATAACATATAACAGTAAATGATTATAGTAATCTTGTGTTTGAGAAATGTAAAGATTTAAGCTTTTGAGGTAGGAATTCACTATTTGTCAAAAATAAAATTATTGAGAAAGCTAGAAAGCAACCTGGCAGAAATTGTTTATAGACCAATATTTTTCAAATATCTTTTATTTTAAACACCATTTGCCAAGATAACATCAAAATAGATACATGACCTAGATATAAATGGAGATATGATAAGAAAATCAGAAGATCATGGGACATATTTCCTATCAGAATTATGGAAAGGAGAAGAATTTATAAATAAATTAGAGATAGAGAGCATTGTGAAATACAAAATGGGTTGTCTAGATTACATTAATTTTTTTAAAAAAAGCTATACAAATAAAACTAATATAGTCAAGATCAGAAGGAAAGCAGATGATTAGGAGAAATTTTTTATAGATAGTTTCTCATATAAGAATATGTCATTTCTCAATTGATAATTGGTCAAAAGATATGAACAAAAAGTTTTTAATGAAGAAATCAAAACTATATATATATATTCAAATGAAATAAATGTTCTAAATAATTATTGATTAGATAAATGCAAATTAAAACAACTTTGACATATCAATTCACATAAAGTGATGGAGGGGGAAAATGACAGGTGTTGGAGAGGACATGAAAAGATTTGAGCACTAATACACTGTTGGTGAAACTGTGAATTGATTCTACCATTTTGGAGAATAATATGGAATTATGACCAAAGAGTTACAAAACTCTTTGTACCATTAGCATAATACTATTATTACATCTGTTTCCCAAGATGATTAAAGAAAAAGGAAAAGATCCTATGTGTTCTAAAATATTTATAACAGCTTTCTTTGTGGTGGCAAAGAATTGGAAAATGAGGGAATGCCTATCAATTGGGGGACAACCAAATAAGTTGTGGTACATGATATTATGACAGAATACTGTGCTGTAGGTAATGATGACTTTTGATTTTAGAAAAACATGGGAAGACTTACATGAAATAATGAAGAGTTAAGACAGCAGAACCAAGAGAACATTGTATACAGTAACAATATTGTTGAAGAACAACTATGAATGACTAAGTTATTTTGAGTAATATAAATCAACTGCAAAAGATTCATAAAGGAGGATGCTATCCACTTCCAGAGAAATAAGTGACAAATAGAAGTGTACACATAGTAGTGTGTGTGTGTGTGTGTGTGTGTGTGTGTGTGTGTGTGCATGAAATGGTGGACTTTGGGGACTACCCCAAAACTCAGGATGGGGAGGGAAGGAGGAAGGCAGTTTGGAATTTAAAATGTAACAAGTTTTAAAAAAGAAAAGAAAATCACTAGATTATATAGGACCAAATATAAACTTCTTAGGCTAGAATTAAAAGCTTAGAATGAAATTTGGATCCAGTTAACCTTTCTTATATTATTTTCCACTACTTACCTTCATTTTGTTGTCTATTCAGCTAGTTTGACTACTAGCTGTTAACTACTCAATCAATAAGCATTAATCATCTGCTATAAGCTAGGCACTATCTCCCTCCACCCCCATCTCCACTGTTGACTTTACACATTTGTATTGGACATGTTCTATTCCTGGAAAGAACTCCTTCTGCAATCCTTCACTACCTTCCTGGTCTAACTTAGACTCCCCTTTGTCTATAAAGCCTTCAGTTAAAGTGATTTCTCTCTCCTCAGATTACTTTGTTGAAATTTGTCAGGAGATCTTTATCCCTAGCACATTCCACTTTGCATAATTGATTCCTATTTGTGTTTAAGTCTGGTCCTCTCTTTTAGATTATAAACTACTTAAGTTTAGGGGCCTCGAATCTAGTACAATGATTTTCACACTGTTTTCAGTGAATGTGTTCAAAGCTTTCATGGGGCCATGGTCTAATTGATATGTGTCCTTCCTCAATTAGGGCAGGTCTCAATCCTTCCATGTTTTCGAACCTTACACAATTCCTGTTTATCACAAGGCAGCTCTGGGGGGGGGTACAATGGATAAATAGAGAGTCCTGGGTCTGGAGTCAGGAATACTTGAGTTGAAATGTAATCTATGATGCTTTCTAGCTGTGTGACCCTGGACAAATCACTTCATCCTGTTTGCCTCAGTTTCTCATCTGTAAAGTGAGCTGGAGAAGGAAATGGCCAACCATTGCAATATCTTTACTAAGAAAACCCCAAATGAGGTCATGAAAAGTTGGACGTGACTGAAAAATGTTCAACAATAACACTGATAAATGTATTTTAGATAGATGACCTAGATCAGAGATTTCAAATATGCGAACTCTGGAATACAGTTTGAACCATTAAAATATAATTGAGAAATCTGAAAATAAATAAAAATATGACAGAGCAGATATGTGATTTTCTTAGGCAATAGAAGGTCTACTGAGATCCTTATGTTTAGTTTCTATTTGAGTTTGACACAAGTGTCTAATATGGACAATGTGCTAGGTCCAAAACTGAGGAAGAAGAAGAGAGTAGTTTATTTTTGAAAAATTACACAATGCTTTTAATGAAGTCAAGTTGCTCCTTGATATAAAATCTCACTTGTTTTTTCTTTTTTTAAAACCAGTTGTTTTCCAGTAATGTTATATGGCTACAAATCCTCTAGTGTCACAATCCCTAAAACATCAAAATGTGGGTGGGGTGAGCAATATAAATGCCCTTTCCATATCAAAGCCTCTCAGATACTTGAATATAGCTGTCTTGTCCTCTTCTATTAGTATTCATATAGCATGATCTTTTTGGGGACTCTTTTGGATTCTTTCCAACTTGCCAATGTCTTTTCTAAAACATGGCACCCAGAACATATCCCATACTTCAGATGTGATCTCTCCATAGTAAAATAAAATAGGATTCTCATCTCCTTGGTCCTGGTCACTGTGCCTTTCTTGGTATTACCTAAGTTCCCATGAGCATTTTTTTTTTTTGGTTATCATATTACTTTGTCAACCTACATTGAGCTTTCAGCCTGATGAAAGTCTCTGATCTTTTTTTTTGTTTGTTTGGACAGATTGCTGTTTATTCACACTTTCCCAAAATTACATCCATGAGGTTGAATTAAAAAAAACCCACAAACCCCAATAAAATCTAAGTATGATATTTCTCACACATTTCCATGTATCATCCTTATCTGGTCAGGATTTAAAGCAATTAGGGCTCATCAGCTCTGAGTAAACACTATGATTCTCTTTCCTCTCTCAGACCCATTCCTCCTATTCCAAATGCTGTACTTTCTCTTTTTTCTTGCTTTTAAGTTTTTCAGGACTCCTTGAACACACTCAGGGCCAAATTTCTACTACCATGTTTCTCACAACTACATTGACAATTCATCTCTACTTTTGATTTTTTTTTAATTGGACTATGCAAGGAATTCCCTGTTGGGAAACTCCTTCTACTAATGAAAAACAATGAGTACTCTGCAAGATATAGCCTCAAGGAAAGGGTTCTCAACCTGGACCCAAGAACTTGCTTTCAAAAATATTTTGATAACTGTAATTCTATATAATTGGTTTCCTTGGTAATCCAATGTATTTTATTTTATCCATTTAGAAATAAGATTCTGAGAAGGATTTCATAGATTTAATCAGATCTATGATGATGAAGAATCCTTACCTTAAAGAGATGTTTTGTGTACCAAAGGGTAAATAGAGCTGTCCAGGGTTGCACAACAGATTTGTTTCAGAGGCAAGGCTAGAAATAGGTTGCTTTTCCAAGTCTGGCTTTTTGGCCATGGAACCATGCTATCTCCTGACCTCTTAGATGGGCCTGCCAAATTCCGAATAGCTCATATACAAACTGGCATAACCTCTGGGGCACAACTGCTCCATATTTTGTTTTAATCATAGCCAGATATTGTAACATAGAACTTTTCAATGAGAAGGGTTCTGAATAGATCATCTGTCTATCCCTTCCTCCTATTATGATTATTTAGATCAGACAAATGACAGCAATGGCTAGATTTATCAATTGACTGATAAGGTGGGGGTGGGAGGTGGGGAAATAATGCTCTGGAATTCAAAAGGAAAAAAAAGCAGAAAGAAATGTGTTTCTGTACTTTCTAAAACCTAACCACAGGGAGG
>JAJPUD010000110.1:144819-166939 GCA_023553655.1 Myrmecobius fasciatus
ATCTGGCTAGCCTCAAAAAGGTTTTTCTTCAATTAATAAAAGAGAAAAATTTAGGGAGATTTCCTTAATTCTTTCTAACTTGGAGATGAACTGTAGCTGACTGACACTGTAATCTTGTTCTCTGGAGTAACTGGAAACATCTTTCTCACTTTCTTGTTGGGTCTGTGCTATTTTTGGCTAAGGAATCGTTTGGATCCAAGGATCTCAAAGGACTCTTCTGAGAAAATTTTATCTTGGAGTTAATAGGCTGTGATGTAGTGTGTTAGTATTCCCATTTTATAGGGATTTAAACTGAGCCCATAGGGGAGCCACTATCCTACTTAATCCAAAAATAAGTTTCTGATTCATTGAATGCTCTCTCATCAACAACCATGGCATCTCATTCAGCAGCAAAATAAATAAATAATTAAATAATTTAAAAAAAAAAAAGATCTTTTATTCTGGAATCAAGCTAAACCAGCTTAAGAGAACTGAATATTATGTTAATTTTTCAGTATAAGCATTTACACCTTAGAAATCAGCAACTGCTACAGGGTTTTGTCTATCTAGACTTAAGAAAGTCATGGCAAAAATGTTAATTATTGTTGTTCAATCATATCTGACTCTCTTTGACCCCATTTAGGGTTTCTTGGCAAGAATATTTGAATGATTTGCCATTTTCTTCTCCAGTTCACAGATGAGAAAATTGAGGCAAACAGGGTTAAGTGATTTACCAAGGTCACACAACTAGTAAATGTCTGAGGCCAGATTTGAACTCAGAAAGATGAGTCTTCCTGACTCCATATCTAGAGCTCACTACCTGATAAAAATGTTAATATCAAAGATTAAACCTTAAAGTGTCATGTATACATTTTGTTCTCAGAGAGCTGGTTGTTAAACATTTGCTAGCACATCCCAGTAAGATTGTCTTAGCTCTCCAGATCAATACACTTCAATTTCAACTTCTGGAATGACTCTATGGAATTACAGAATCACATTTTACAGCTAGAAGGCATATTTATACACTTGACAGAAGAGGAAAGGCAAGCAATATAGTAGAGTGAAAATAATATAATTTCATTATTCAAAGGACATTGGGCTCCAATCAGAACACCAACAACAATTCTTTAGCAAGTCACTTAACTTTCTGGACCTCATTTGTGCCAGGTAGCCTTCTTGATTTAAAGAGCCATTTCATAAGCTAAAGCTCAAAGGAAAGAAAGTGACATCTCAGAACACACAGCAAATATGGCATAGAACCACTATATAAAAAAATGTACATTTCTCCTTCTCTTATTATACCTTTCATGATCTTCTTGGAATTATTTTTCCTGAAGAGAAAACAAAGCAATCCATAAAACTGAAGAATTGACTCCATTTCCCCTTTAACTTTACTGCTGTAGAACCATTCACATCCCTAAGAAGTAGGCTAATATCATGCATTTATATGGCAGTTGTGAGAGATGGCATTATACTTTATGTAAGTTACCTAATCTTTAAAAAACATTATTATAACAATCCTATGAAATAGGCTTTGTTATGATTCCCATTTTACAAATTAGGAAACCAGTGCTGAAAGAAGTTGTGATTTATCCAGAATTATGTGGGTATTAAGTATCTGAATCAGAATTTGCATCCAAGTCTTCTTGACTCTTAAAGTCATCAGTCTTTCCACTATTAATTGTGGTGACATGAAATGAGATCTGATTATGGGAAAGAAGAATAAAAAAAAGAAAGTAAGGAAGGAAGAAAAGAGAAGAAGGAAGGAAGGAAAGAAGAAAAAAGGAAGAAAGAAATGGAAGGGAAAGAAGGAAGGAAAAAAGAAGAAAAGAAAGAAAAAGGAAAAGGAAAGAAAGAAAGGAAAGAAGGAAGGAAAGAAGAAAGGAAGTGATTTGAAAATTAGGGTGAGTATTGAGGAAGATGGGGCTTCAACCTTCACAAGGAGGAACAATGTGTATATTGGTATATTTAATAACAATGTGTATATTGGTTCCCACATTTTAGCTTTGCCCTCACCCCTGGAACAGCTTTATTGACATCTCCATAACACCATGATGTATCTAGGGTCTCATGAACTCACAACCCCCCATTTTGGGAGCTCTTCTGCCAGTAGCCTTTCCTCCTCTTCTGAGCCCTCCCCCACCTCTTCTCCCATTTATATCAGGAGAGGTGTCTATTGTTTTTTCTCTGGAAAGGGTGAGACATTTTCCTAACAGGAGTTTTCCTGCTCCCTCTTTTAGCTTGTCATCCTTTGGGCAGAGGAGACAGAAAGTCTCACTAAAGATATCATTTTGGGGTGGGAGGTGGGAGATAATTTCCGAAGGAATAAACTATTTTGGTTTGAGTTTGGTGTTATTTTGGATTTTGGAAACTTTTCTTCTTTTTTTTTAGGGTTGGGGAGTAAATAGGAAGGAGCACTGATCTCTGAGTCCAGGCAGGGATTGGTATTAATGAAGCCTTGAAAATAGGGATAAGACATGGACAAATATAAATACCTGCAATAGAGAAATTTCCATCTGGGGCGATTCCTCCAGTTCCCTTACAGTTTGCTGGGTGCTCCTGTTCCTGAATTTTAATCAGTTTTCTTTCATTCTCATAAGAATCATCAGTTTGGTGTTTGATTGCCCCTACCCCACTTGATATGACTGCATATTTTTGTAGTTGATTAGTATTAGAAGGACCTTTATCCCGATACCAAGGAAAGATAAAGCTGTCACCAGCCAGGCCATCATGGGATTCAGCACTCTATGATAATTAGTTTCCTAATGGTCCTTGGCAGTCCTAACAAGGGCAACAAGCAACTACATTTCTATAGTAGCTGCTGATAGATAAAGTCCTTTATTATTATTTTTTTTCTGGTGGAGAAGTCCATTCTTCCCTAGCATCTGGATAAAAAAATGTTTCCTGAGCCAACATCCCACTCACCACAGGTAGTAGTATTATAAGCACACAATGAACTACATGACCTATGATCTGGTCTTTGAAGTTAGCATCAGAAGGATCTTGGGACACCCCAGGACTTAGAACAGAATCTAGCATCTGGCGACTTGACCTGGGATGGAATCCAAGAAAGGGGTCTTAGTTATGGAAGTATTTGGATTTTTGCCTGCCTTTATTCTCCAGCTTTGTGCAAAGAAAGTACTTAATAAATGCTTATTGGCTACTGACTGACTGATCCAACAGAACTCACTCAGAGGTCTTTCTATTGCCAATAAACAGAAAGATTCCCTTAATGCCATTTCTGAGCCTTGTATGTAGGCAGCTGGATGACTCAGTGGAAAGAGCACTAGACCTGGAATCAGGAAGACATGAATTCAAATGATCCTATCTCAGCTACCTGTGTGATCTTAGGCAAATCATTTAACTTTTGTCTGACTCAGTTTCCTCAATGAGGATATTAATAATAGCAGTTATCTCAAAGAGTTGTTGTGAAAATCAAATGAGGTAATTTTGTAAAGCATTTGGCACAATGCCAACCACACAGTAGGCTTTTAATAATTATTCATTTTTTCCCTCAGGAAAACCTGTTGGGATAGAAGTCCCAATTTTAGCTCTATGCATTTGAGCTATTTAAGCCAAGGAACTAAGATGGCAAGTACCACTTTCAATACATATGTACATACCTATATAATTTTAAGTCAACTCATCTTCCAAGGTATCTCTGAGATCCTGTTGAATTGATCGAATGATCTTTGTATTTTATGAAAGATTGGAAAGAAGAAATTTGTGGAGAAAGGAAGGGAACTTTGTTCTATTTATTTCCAGTATTTATAGTATTGGCTTTTGGATCTTTTAAGATCTCTATTCCTTTAGTTCTGCCCTACAGTGAGAATGCTGGCTGCTACAATGCCTAATCTAACCTTATTTCTCTGGACCTTTGAGGACCTGAATTATCTCTAAACATGAAGTATGTTAAAATGTTGTTGAATCATTTTTTTTTTCCTGTTATGTTTGACTCCCTCATCTTGGCAAAGATACTGATAAAATGGATCCTTCCTTTAGGCAAACCTGGTATATAAAAACCTAGATTTAGGCAAAAGGTAAATTAGGGAATTATTGAAGAACTCCCTTTTCTTTTTTTTTTTTCTTTTTGCTAAGGCAATTGAGGTTAAGTGACTTGCCCAGGGTCACACAGCTAGGGAATGTTAAGTGTCTGAGACCAGATTTGAACTCAGGTCTTCCTGACTTCAGGGCTGGTGCTCTACCCACTGTGCCACCTAGCTGCCCCGAAGAACTCCCTTTTCAAAAAAAGTTTTCAGTAGGCTAACTCTCTCAGTAAGAGTGAGATCTACTAATCTATCTCCCAACAACCATTACTCTCCAGATACTCCACATCTCCAAAGGCCCATTTTTAAAGTCAAGGTACAGCTACATATTGAAAAAGCTTATAGCTTTTGTTACTATCTTGGTTGAAATGCTGTCTGTGATACAGTCAAGCTAGTATTAAAATACAACTGTAACAAAAACAAGTGTTTCATGAAACAATTGGAAACAAATGTTGTGAAATTATGACTAAAATTGGTCCCAAAAAGGAGATAAAGAAAGACAGTTCCCCTAATTCTTTGCGGAGCAGGGCTCATGGGGATGGAACATCAAATGTAATATCAAGATTTTTAGATGTATAGATTGATTTTGCTCAACTTTTTCTTCTTCCTTTTTTATTATTCTCCATCATAAATGATGGCTCTTTGGGAGGAAGAAGGGATAAAAATAATAGCTAGCATTTATACAGTACTTTAAAAAGTATCTTAATATTTTCTTTCATTTGATCTGCCTAACAATGCTGTGCTTTTGGTGTTAGTATTATCCCAGTTTTACAAATAAGGAAACAGAGGTAGAAGGAGGGTTATTGACCAGTTTAAGATCACATAGCCAACATACAAGCAGGATATGAATTCAAATATTTCTAATTCCAAGCCCAACATTATCTACTGTGCCATTTAATAGCACATAGGAGAAATATAGATGGTGATGTAAAAAGAAAAGATATCTATAAAAGTCTTTTTCAATAGAAAAAGTTCACTTCAGTTCTATGTTGATTGCATATGGTTGATTTCTTTAATGACACAACTAGGGTGAAAGCGTTGCTTGTAGGTGCAGCTCAGAAGGAGAACATAGTAGAGACCTAAAATCAGGAATTTGAATTGGGAAGAGTGGTCCTGGGTGGGGTTGCCATACATAGATGGTTATTAATTCATTGTTGTACATATATTTCTACCATGTTTAACATATATTAGACTATTTGCTATTTAGGGGAGGGTGTGGGGGAGGAGGGGAAATTGTAATTGGGGTTTTGCAAGGGCTAATGTTGAAGAATTGTCCATGCATATGTTTTGAAATAAAAAGCTTTAATAAAAATAGTATTTTCCAAAAAATTGATTGTTACATTCGACATCAATTATTTTATAAGATGGTATTGCTTGTATAGGTAAGGCATTGATGAATTTGCATCCAAAATAAGTACAAGATACCATTCAAATATAAAAAACAAAAAAATTCACAGATGAAGGTAACTTCTTTGTTAATACTTATCTGACTCAGTGTTATACAGATAGGGGAAAAATAATTTAAAAATAAGACAAGAGACTTGGACTTCATTAAAATGAGGGTTTAACTTTGAAGGTTAACAGATTTGAAAAGGAAAGGAAAGTTTGGAGAAGATGATGAAGAGCATGAAGAATTCAGAGAAACAGACAAATTTGCATGAACACAGCAAACAAAGAAGAACCAGGGGAGGAATCTACACCAAAGCATCTTTAACTTTTCTTAAGAAATTTTTGAGGATTGAAGGATGCTTGAGGTCACATTCAACCTCCATAGTTATTTCTCTGGCTATGAATAGCATTTTCCATCCCAGATCTCTTGGAATTGTCTTGGTTTACTGTTTTGCTGAGAAGAGCAAAGTTTATTATAGTTGATCATGATACAATTTTGCTATTACTGTGTACAATATTTTTCTGGTTCTGTTCACTTCACTTAGTATCTGTTCATATAAGTCTTCTGAAAGCAACCTGCTCATCATTTCTTTTAGAGCAATAATATTCCAATACCTTCATATACCATAATTTATTCAGCCATTCCCCAATTAATGGATATCTACTCAATTTCCAATTCCTTGCCACTGCAAAAAGAACTGCTACAAATATTTTGGCACATTTGGGTTCTTTCCCTTCTTTTATGATATCTTTAGGGATACTGACTCAGTGCTGGCATTTCTGGATCAAAGGGTATATATAGTTTTATAGTCCTTTAGGCATAGTTCCAAATTGCTCTGAAAAATTATTGGATCAGTGCACAACTGCACCAACAATACATTAGTGTCCCAGTTTTCTTACTTCCCCTCTAACATTTATCATTATCTTTTCCTGTCATCTTAGCAAATCTGATATGTGTGAGGTATTACCTCTGAGTTGTTTTTAATTTGCATTTCTTTAGTCAATAGTAATTTAGAGCATTTTTTTCATATGATTATAGATAGCTTTAATTTCTTCATCTGAAAATTGTCTATTCATTTCCTTTGGTCATTTATCAATTGAAGATTGATTTATATTTTTATAAATTTGATTCAGTTCCCTATATATTTTAGAAATGAGTTCTTTATAGGAAACACTGGCTATAAAAATAGTTTTCTAGCTTTCTTCTTTTCTAATCTTGGCTGCATTGGTTTTGTTTTGCAAAAAAAAAATTTAATTTAACATTACCAAAATTTTTCATTTAGGATTTCATAATGTTCTCTATTTCTTGTTTGATCATAAATTGCCCACCTTTCTTCTGCAACAATAGTATTACAGCAGGATTACCTCTCTATCATCTCCATCTTAATCCTTCCCTCTTACTCAAAGGCTTTGGAGACAGAAGCACATATAAGCAACATATATGCTATATATGGAATTTGAAGGGAGAGCTCTTAGACAATTCAGATTTTTGGACCCAGCTTTCTAAGGGAACTGCTAATGATGGTCTCTCTAACAGCTACACATTTGATCATTCTGGTATCTGGACTTCTAGTTTAGAGTAAGAATATTTTGTAGAATCATGATTCTAGAATTTAGTCTTCTAGCTAGAGAAAGGGAATTTTTTGAGCAATACACCTTTCGGCATAAGGAACAGATCACGCTCACATAGCCCCAAGTGAAGCAGAAAATGTAGCAATTTCCCTTCCAATATCACCAGGAGTTATTCAAATTGTGTGGGTCAGATTGGAAGACAGGTTCCCTGTTGCAATCTCAAGAGCATTTCCTGTCTTGGAGAATCCAATCCCTCAAAATTGTCCCATGAGATGGAATTTCTCATGGGGTCTCTATGAGATGAAAAAGTACTTACTAAAATCGTCAAGATTAATGACTTTCTGAGAGAAATCGAAACTATGCAGCAACATAGTAAAAATGAAGAATTTTAGGATTAGTGAGATTCAATAAAGAGGTAGAAAAATTGTATTCATTGTTTATTAGTTACTGTGAATCCTTAATGTGTTTCAGTTTCCTTTCCTTTTCATTTATTTATGGCCTCTTGTGAGTCCTTTAAATTTTCTGCATTAACTATGGAGAGAAACAAAGATTGTTTTGCATAAAATATATATGCATTGTTATTTTGAGTTCTATGGCATCTGGGGGTCGATTTAGGCAAATTGGTGTCAATTTGTTACTGTTGTTTGTCCTTCATTCTAGAAGAAAACCATGACATCAGAAAGGTGATGCTATGATATGCAAGTTAATTGGATTTAGGTAAGGGAAGGCTGTGAAAAATCATCAGTCTCACTTTCTCTTCCTGGTATAAACTTAGACATAAGTTCTAGGCTGAAATTTCCCAGTGTCAACTCTGGGTGGGGACAATAAGCCAAAGAGAATGATCTTTTAGGATCTTTTTATAGGACTTTTATCAAAGGAACTATTTCTCAAGCCTTTAATGGTTTCAGACCCATTTAAGGTTTCCTCCTGTTGCTTCAGCCCCAGCATCCCAAACCAGACTCTGCTCCAATACAGGGTTAAACAATGCTGAGCATTGCAGAAAGACTGTGGTTCTCAAACCAAAATGTTCCTTTCTATGAACACATTACAATTCTAGGTTCTAAATTTTGTTTTTATTTTTCCTTTTTTGGACACTAATATTGCACTGTTGACTCATATTCTTTCCCTGATCTCTTGCTCTCTTTCTACCATAATTTTTCAAAGCATTCTTTTCTCTCCTCTAGCTTCCTACAATGTCCCCTTCCCTTCTCTCTTAGCAGAAGAACTGAATGTCTACTTTACAGATGAAATAAGAGCTATTCATTCAGAGCTGCTTCATCTTTCCTTTTATACCTCAAAATCCTTCTACATCACTCATCCCCCCTTCTTTGATACAATCTCTCATGAAGAGGTGACTTTTAGTCAAGGTCTTCTTCGTGTGTCCTTGACTCCCCCTTTTGCCTCCTTCTAGAGTTGGTTCCCTCTTTCATCTTTCCTTCTCTTTCTTTTTCCTTTACCCACTTGTGTTATATATCAAACAGGGTCAACTCTCTTTCATTCTTAAAAAAAAACAAAAAACAAAAAACCCTTCAATGCCCTGCTACCTCTTCAGTTTATCCTCCTAAATCTTTCTCTATTATCAATCTTATCTCTATCCAAATCCTGGAAAACACCATTGTTTCACTTCATTTTCCATTCATTTCTTAATTCCTTGCAATCTAGATTTCAGCCTCTCTTGGTGCCCCATCACTGATGGGTCTTGAAGAAAAAAATAACACACATCAGGGACTTTTGCCAACACTGTGGAAGACAGATTGGAGGGAAGAAACTTTTTCAGCAATGGCTTAATCACGAAATCCAATGGCTTTTTTTCAGTCCTTATATTTTTTGACCTCTCTGCAGCTTGTAATAATGCTGACTTCCCCTTATACCTGAGGGATGCTCACTCCACTTAAGTCTCCTTGGCTAGCTGAACAACCATGCTCCTTAATTATAATGGTTTTCCAAAAGCCTTTGAGGTCTCATTCCATTGATGAGTCATCACTCAACAACTTCCATGGTTCAATAATCATCAATTTTATGCAAATGCCTCAAAAGCTATTCCATACAGTTTTACCACAATCTCTCTTCTGAGCTCTAGTTCCTCATCTCCATCTTTCTGATAGATCTTTCCATCTGGATATTCTATCCACACCCCAAGATTCAATATGTCTAGAACAAAACTTATTACATTTTCCCTTTCCCCCACTTTCAAATCCATCTTTTTTCAAAACATTCTTTTTCTGTAAAGCAGTGACACAAAAACATTCCAACCTCAGAACTGCTAAATTATTCTGAAGGATTTCCAAAGAACTTTTGTTTATGCACCTATATTTATTAATACTTATCCAATTAGAAATTAATATATTTAAAAATTATTTTGAAAATAGCTGACCTCATGGACCTTTGAAACAGATGTAGATGGTCTCCACACTTTGAGAACTACTTCTGCACAGGGCATCATCATCTCTTCAGTATCTCAAGCTCATAACCATAATCTTAAAGTAGTTGTCCATTACTTTGCTCTCACCCCAACTCTTTTACAATCAATTGTTAAATCTTGTCCATTCTACTACCATACATTTCTCGTCTCTCCCCTTCTCCCAATTAACATGACCAATATTGTAGTTTAGATTTTCTTCACTTTATTCCCTAAAAATTTAAGAGCTTCTAGTTTCTTCCCTTCAATTTATCTTTCACAGTATTGACACATTCTCTCATTATTTTCTTCTTCAAGAAATATCAGTGATGGGACAGTTGAGTGGAACAATAGATAGAGCACCAGCCCTGGACTCAGAAGGACCTGAGTTCAAATTAGATTTCAGATACTTGTCATTTATTAGCTTTGTGACCTTGAGCAAGCCACTTAATTCTGATTGCCTTGCCTCAAAAAAAGAAAAAAAAAAAAAAAAAAAAAAACCATCAGTGACTTTCTGATGCTTCTAGGATAAAACAAAAATTCTTCAATGTGACATTTAAAATTCTAAAATCTTAAAAAGTTGCATGGTACAGTGGGAAGAGCTCAGTGGTCAAAGGATCTGAGTTCCAATTGCATTTCTGATACTTGGATCACCAATGTAAGTCATATATCCCTCCAAGGCACCTTTACTCTCTTTCTTTTTTTTTCTTCTTTTTGTTGAGGCAATTGAGGTTAAGTGACTTGCCCAGGGTCACACAGCTAGGGCATGTTAAATGTCTGAGACCAGATTTGAACTCAGGTTTTCCTGACTTCAGGGCTGGTGCTCTATCCACTGCGCCACCTAGCTGCCTCTGCACCTTTACTCTCAATTGTGAAATTAGAAGACTGAAATATGTCTTTTCTTATTATAATTCCATAATCTGAATTCAGACTACCCTTCAAGTCTTTTTTTAACATTAATTTTTTCATTAATTCTTTAAATTTCTTGCCTCCGTGTACTATATCTAGAATATATCCCCTACTCATCTCTGCCTCTTATAACTTTTATCTTTTTTCAAGGGTTATTTTATTTGAAACTTCCTACAGAAAGCTTTTCCATATCCCCTCAATTGTTCGTAGGTTGGTTTTTTTTTTCCCCTTGTCTCTAAAAATCTTGAATTCCTTGTTTACATGTTTCATTCTCAAGTAAAATATAAACTTTGTAAAGGTAAGGGCTGTTTTTCTTTTTTAACCTTTATATCTCTGTCCCTTGCATACATAGCTTCCTACACATAATTAGGTGCTCCAAAAATATTTGTTGAATTGAATTGAAAGGAAGCCAACTTTCTTGATTTGTGAAATTTAACAGAGTTTTTTCTAAGTCCACTGGGAAACCAGCTTTTGGCTTTGTAGGTGTTGCCCCTTGCCATCTGTTTTTCCAAAGTGAAAAAGTAGGGAGGATGAAGACGCTAAAATAAAAAATATATCTGTTTTTCTTCCAAAACACCAAGATCCTTTATGACTTCCATTTTCTTCTGCTCTTTCACTGATAACAATGAAAAATGGTTTTTTGCCACTGCTTTCATTGGCTTAGCATTAGGATTCATAAGAATGCAAATGCCTCCCTGAGGACAAGTACATTTAGGGAATTAAGGGCTTCAGTTTCTTAAATGGAAAAACAGAAAAAGCCTTTAAAAAGGCAAAAAAAGGAAACTACAGAACAATATTGAGTCACCATCCTGGAGAAGTAGCAAAGATCACTACTTTATGAACCTGGAATCTCACAGACTTTGTTTAGATGGACCCCTTTCACTCAATGGGGGGTTTAAATAGATTCTGCTTTCAATAAGCTTTTTGTTAAATAATCAGATCACACATATTTACTGTAATACTTTTAGGAAACTATGATGATGTTTGTAATAAAAGTCTATTAGGTAGATATTCCTTTATTTTTTTATTGCTGCTGTCTGCCTCAGTTTATCCATCATCCATCCTTGAATCATAAAACAATGGGATTGGAGGGACCCAGTCCTTCTTGACATCATATATATAGTATGGCTTTTGTCTTAATCATTTTACTCATTCTGCAGTCTGAAATGTCTTCAATTAGCTTTTGTTTCCCCATGAAATCCAAGGGCCTTCCCACAAAGTAATGAGATAAAGTGAAGAGAGCACTGTTCTGGGAGCCAGAAAAGCTGGGTAAGAAATTTGCATTTTGCCATCAACATGATATATGACTCCAAGCAAATCATTTAAAGTCTTTGGGCCTCAGTTTAGTCACTTGTAAAATGATAGGGTTAGACTTTCTGATCTCTGAGATTCCTTCTAGTTCTCAAAATCAATGATTACATTTGTAGCATCTGACACTGACAGTGATCTGACATTTCCTTCCTTGGAGACATTAATCTCCTTCTCTTACTTCTTTATTCCTCCTCCATATGCTGCTGCTGGTCTCTAATCTTGTGTAGAAATTCCATAAGGCTCAACTCTTAGCCCTCCCTTGATGTCTTCCCTTGGAGAACTGGTCCATACTCATTGCCTCTGATCTCATTTGATATGTCTTTCAAATCTTCAACAATGATTTCTCACTTGAGATCAAATCTTGTGTTTTCAGCTATCTGTTGGAGTTTTGCACTTGTATTATCTCCAATTACTTGAAATCTCAAAATGCCTTAAGTGTAATTCATCATCTTTTCCAAAATAAACTTTCCTTCCATTTTAAAAAAAATCTCAGTCAATATACCAGCCAGTTACACAGCCTTGAAACCTGATAATTATCTTAAACTAATTTATCCCTTCCATTCTGTTAAAGGAATTGCTTCCATGGCCCACAATGTGGATGAGTCATACCATAAAGAGGCAATCAGTGGAACTAACAGGACAAAGAAGTAGTGACTGATTCACAGATGTGAGAGCCACTATTCCATAGCTGTTAGATTGCTAGTTACATGATGTAGGCAACAACTCTTCCAGGTATACTAATGAGTAATAGAAGATAAGGATCTAGCAAACATTTTGAATTTTTCTGGTGCTATAGAGACCAGCCTTGCATCTGCTATGTATATAACATATGTAAGAGACATTATTAATCATTCCAAGGATGGCATTCTATGAATTTTCCTTGACTTGCAGTTGCTTAACGATCCATCTAGTAATAGAGAAAATAACATTCTGGATCTAGGATCAGGAAGAGCTGAATTCAAATCCGGCCTCAGACATTTATTGGCATTGTAATCCTGAGCAAGTCAGTTAACCTCTGTCTGCCTCATTTTCCTTAATTGTAGAGTGAGGCTGATAATACCTTACAGGATGGTTGTGAGTATCAAGTGAAATAATTGTAAAGCACTTAACACAATGCCTGGAACATCATAGGTGCTTAATAAATGCTTATTTTCTTCCTTTCTCCTTTTGCTTGATTGGGTCTGTTTTTGAGGTTCTGGCCACCATGATCAATGTTCTGTCTGTGCATGTCTACATGCAACCAGATGTGGAAATAAAATGCTCATTTTAAGAGAGGGGAAAGTTGGGTTGTCTGGAATATACCCAGGTTGGCATGGAAGGGCTGGATTACTGTCTACACCAGTGTATGTGTGTGGATCTTATTATTCTGAGACTCCCCCTAGTGACTTCAAAGAGAAAATACTTTGGGGACATAATCCTCTAAAACACTACTGATGAATCCAGTCTCCAGATGAGGACATGGACAAATAGATATTTATTAAGCTCCTATTAACTTACATGATAGACTTGGTGTCAGGTGCTGGAAAGGATATGAAAGGGTAATGAGTTTGGGCACTAGGGAGCCATTGAAGATTTTTTTTTTTGATGAGGGGAATAATCTGACAAAAACAGAAGATTACTTTAATTGTGAGATAAATTAGAAGAAGGAGAGACAGGTCCTCTGAACAATTAAGAAACTTCCTTCAAAATTTTCCTCAGCCTATTTTTTCCTTTACACCATTACTACCTTTACTTTGGCCTAAATCCTCATCCCGTCATGCCTGAGTTACAGCACCAACTTCCATCCATCCTGCTTTCTGATGACAGATTTATCTTCCTAAAATACCACTTTATCATATCATTCTCCCATGCAAAACCTCCATTGATTTCCCATCACTTACAGTGTAAAGTCTAAAGTTCTCTCCTGGTATTTAAGACTTTTCACTGTCTCACCCCATCCTGCCCATCCAAACTTATTTGCGATTACTCCCCAACACAAACCATCTGCTCCAGCTTCCAAACATGCCGTCTTAATTTCCTACACTATGCTTTTGTTTATGCTATTTTCTGGTGCTGAAATAATAACAACAATAATAGCATATTGACATACAAATGGATATTTATGTAGCATTTTAAAGTTTGCTGTAGAGATCTAATCTTTACCCAGTTCTTTCTTTGTGACATCTCTGTCAGGAAAGTAATGCATTATTATGATTTTTCAAATGAACAAGGCTCAGATGTAAACTGACTTGTTGAAGGTCATAGTAGTGTAAGAGCCAAGGTCCAAGCCCAGATCTCCATGCTTTGTGCTCTTTCTACTATGCCAAATTTCACTGTTTTTGTTCTCTATCTCAGATAACATCCTATTATCATTCAAAGCCCTGCCCAAAAACTACATCCTTCCATTGAAACCTTCCCAAACTACCTTCAGTCTCTTACTGGGGTTCCTTGGGTATATGGTGCTCAGGGAGGACTAGCACTGAGAACTTGCTGAGTCCTTTCTAGAGCTGCCCAGGCACCTTTGATGTCTACCTGTCACCTAACTATCACCTGTGGATCCAGGGGGCTATAGCATGTGCAGCAACCACATCCAGGTAAAATTATCTCCAAGATAGGTCAAACCAGATTGGAGGTAATCAAGCGTTCTCAAACTTGTAGTGAGTTAGGAGAATGTCTATTCCAAAGATGTCAATACTTTCCCTGGAAGAATGAGTAAATGAATATTCCAATGACTGTGAAGGTGGCCAAAACAGGTACTGTGGAGCACTTAGAGCTTGGTGAGATATCCAAAAAGCAAAGGTCGTCCACAGCATCCTAGGTCATTGCCATCCACTTTGAATTTTGTCTTGTTACAGGACTTCAATAACTTGGAAAGAGAAAGACTGATGACTTTGTGCCATTCTGCCTTATTTCAAGCCAATCAATACATCAGTCAAACCATCATTGGTATCCTGATGATATTGGTCCTTTAAGAAAATGAAGGCTGAAAACCAATAACTTTACATCATTCATTTTTGGAAGAGTTATTTGTCTTGTCTCTTCAACCAGATTCAACTTTTAGTTCAATATTTAATTCAATTCAATTGAATTAAATTAATAACGATTAATTCAACATTTAGTAAGCAGCTACTTTTTGGCTGTTGTCCTTTGTTCTTGGAGAGGACCCAAATGATATCATTGTTAGAATCGAGTTATATTGTGTCTGACTGGCTGATCAGACCAATATGAGCTCAGAATGCTCTGCCTCAGGTTGGACACAAATAGTCCCTGTGAACATTTGAGGGTGATTCTCTAACTTTGTGCATCTCAAGTTTCTTCTGAGCTAATTCAATTCTGCTTTGCTTAAAGATTTTCTGATGAGAGCACATTATGTTGGGAGGCTCTGTGTCAATTCTAAAGTTCTTGAGAATGTCTGTGTATTGCTTCTTCTGACCACCATGTGTGTGCTTGCTTGGTGTGAGCTTTCCATAAAACAATCTTTTTGGCAAATGTACATTTGGAATTCCAACAGGGTGGCTAGCCCAAGGGAGTTGTGCTCTCTACAGTAGAGTTGGGATGCTTGGCAGTTTAGTTTGAGAAAGGACCTTGGTGTTTGGTGTCCTATCCTGCCAGGTGACCTCCAGAGTCTTCCTAAAACAATTCAGATGGAAGAGATTCAGTTTCCTGGCGTGATGCTGGGATATTGTTGAGTTCCACAATGAGGTCCACATAACGGCTCTGTTGACCTTCAGTTTGGTAGTCCATCTAATTCCTCTCCTCTCCCACATTCTCCTCTGGACCCTTCTCTCAAAGAACCTACTATAGTCTACTAGAAATCAACTATATACAGTTTGATAGAATACAAAATAAAGTGTCTTAGGACCAAAGAGCTTTAATGTGATTTGGGGAGTGAACTACATGTCAGGTTCTCTGCTTGGCAATGGGAATACAAAGGCAAAAATAAAATAATTCCTGGCTTCAAGATGTATAGAAGAGGGCCAGGAAAGTCTTTGACAAGATAGAACAAATGAGCTGAGCTTTGAAGGACAATTAGAATGCTTAAAGGCACTGATGATAACAAGCTCACACTTTTATAGCCATCTAAAGTTTGCAAAACATCTCTTTGGTAACGATTCTTTGAAAAAGTAATTGCATTTTTAAAGTAAATTTGTTTATAACTTTTAAAAATGACCTACATTTCTCAGAACACTGGTGTCAGACTCACTTAGAAATGAGAATTGTTAATTAATACATGAGGGTCCCTGCAAGCTATACATTGATTTAGTTTTCAAGAGTGACATTATCTATGCTTTATTATGTTTTAATTTATTTGGTTAAATATTTCCCAATTACATTACTTGTGGGAGTATTGAGGGTCACATCCTGTGGACTCATGTACGTGGTATTTCTGTTTTATAACATTAAATTTTTAAAAAAGAGAAAAAGGTTCAGTGAAAATTAACCCAATACATTGAAAAAAGTCTGACATTATCTTTAGCTTCCTCCCCATAGCCTCCCTTCATCTTCAGGAACATATCATTAGGTAAATTTGACAGAAATCTCAATTAATTAGCTCAGGCTCACAACTCTAACCCTAAGAGTCAGGAATCAGCTTGGGCCACTTGAATCAGCATTCTGCAAGTATTACATCCCCTCTTCCAGCATGCTTCTTTGCATGAGGAAAGCACCCTCTCCAAGGATGAACTTGAGACTATATGGAGGGGGTGGGGATAGGCCCATGAAGTTCAAGTGTCATCCAGTTTGGCTGGAACACAGAGTAGGAACCAAACCAAGTCTGTTCTTTGGAAAAAGCAGGAGACAAAATGTTTTGCCTGAGAGCTCTAGAGGGAAAAGGGGAGAGTAGAAAGACAGGCTAGGTGGGTTAGAAATAGCTCATAGAGAGCTCTGAAACACAGGGAGAGCAGTTTGTATTTTTAACTTTTGTTTACCACAATTTTCTCACTGTAAAATGGGGATAATATAGACCTGGAGCTATTTGACACTTATTAGCTGTGTGTCAAATGAGATAATATATATTTTAAAAGCACTTGACACAATGTCACAATGTCTGGCACATAGTAGGCCCGCATAATATAAATGCTTATTTCCTTTTCTTTCATCTTCCTTTTCCTATAGGCAATAGGGAGCTACTGAAGACATTAAAGCAGGGGTGGAGTCTATGCATGGTCAAACCTGGACATTAAGTAGATTATTCTGGGAATGATATGAAAGAGGAATTGTGGGAGAAGAGAATCTAAAGATGGGTAGAACAGTTTAGTCTGGGCAAGAGGTGATGAGGGAGGTCCTGAGGAAAAGTGATGGAAGTAATAGGTAGTAATAGGTAAACTCACCAAGTAATAGGTAGTAATAGGTAAACTCACCAATGCTTAATAATTGATTGGATGTGGGTGGCTTAGGAAATAAAAGAATCAAATAGGACTCCAAAGTTCCATGTCTTGATGACTGGGAGAACAATGGTGATATTGATTGAAACAGGAAAGTTTGGACAAAGGGCCAGTTTGGAGCGTGGCAGGTCAATGAGTTCATTTTGGGATATGATGACTTTGAGGTATCAGTTGGACATCCAGGTGAAGATATCCAGCAGACATCTTGAAAGATGGGTATAGAAATTTTTCAGAGGAAAAACTGGGCTTGGATATATAGACTATAGTCATCACAGAGGTGATTAACTGAACATATGCAAACAGATAAGATTACAGTGGAAGAGATAAGGTAGGCAAAGAAAACTGGATTTAATTAGGAAATTAATTTTAATTTTTAATTTAAATTACTAATTTAATTAGCAATTGTACCATAGGCAGATTTTGTATAGAACTAAACATGACACCCAGCATAGTGCTAGACATGCTGAAGGAGCTTCCCCCTACTAAATTTAATTGAATCAAATTAATTGGGCATACCTAAGATTCCTTTCTCCCAGAATGGAGCACATTCCCACTCCTCACTCCAAGGACAAGTCACCACCCACTGACTCCTTTTTGTCTACTTTCCATCGCACCTGGCTATATCTCAGCCCAAAGTGCTAGGTCATAGGTCGTGAATACCCAGAGGCTCAGAGGGGCTGCCCAGTTGGAAGAAGCTGCTCTGGTTCTGGCCAGACTGACATTCCTTCCCAGCAGGACTTTATGAAATGTCTGCTCTGACAAATGTCAGTAGAATTGAGATTCACCGTGACTGTTTATATGAAGAACAGACCTCCTGCTCCTGACGTGACTGAGTTCCAAGCCAGGTCTCCTTTTGAATAGAGAGCTGGCCAAATGTTGGAACATCCCATGTACAATCCCCCACACTGTCAGAGACAGGGAAACAAATCTTTGAGAAAACTTTCTGATGTGGCCATAAAGCTTTCCCCCCACAGAAACTACAGGCAAGAGCAGCAGGGACAATTTCTTCATCGTCTCCTCTTAACTTAGACCCATATCTATATTTTTTGGTGTCTCAGTGACAGACACTGGGCTGTACTTTTGGTCAAAAGCATGAGATTATTCATAGATGTCAGCTTCACCTAGGAAAAGCTTGTCTTTGCCCTCTAAGTGCCAAAGTAGCAAGGTCAGACAAGTCTTTTACAAATTGTATTTTGCCTTTCCCCACTTTCTTTTTTTTTTAATTAAAGCTTTTTATTTGTATAACATATGTATGGGTAGTTCCCCAGCATTGATCTTTACAAAGCTTTCCATTACAAATTTTACCCCCAGTCTCCTCCCCTCCCCTAGATGGCAGGATGTCCACTACATGTTAATGATGTAATAATAGTTGACAAAGCTTTTTATTTTCAATACATATGCATGCATAATTTTCAACATTCACCTTTGCAAAACTTTGCGTTCCAAAGTTTTTCCTTTTCCTTCTCCTCATCCTCTCCTTTAGATGGCAAGTAAATCAATATATGTTAAACATGTGTGATTCTTCTATACATATTTCCACAAGTATCATGCTGCATGAGAAAAATCAGATCAAAAAGGAAAAGATGAGAAAGATAACAAAATGCAAGCAAACAACAACAAAGAGTGAGAATGCTATGTTGTGAATCACACTCAGTTCCCCCCCCCCCATCCTGTCTCTGGGTATAGTTGGCTCTCTTTATCACTAAACAATTAGAACTGCTTTGAATCATCTCATTGTTGAAGAGAATCATGTCCATCAGAATTGATCATCATGGAGTCTTGTTGTTGCTGTGTACAGTGATCTGGTTCTGCTCATTTCACTCAGCATCAGTTCATGCAAGTCTCTCCAGGCCTCTCTGAAATCATCCTGCTGGTCATTTCTTACAGAACAACAATATTCCATAACATTCATATACCATAATTTATTCAGCCACTCTCCAATTGATGGGCATCCATTCAGTTTCCAGTTTCTTGCCACTACAAAAAGAGCTGCCACAAACATTCTTGCACATGTGGGTCCCTTTCCCTTCTTTAAGATCTTTTTGGAATACAAATTCACAGAAACACTATTGGATTAAAGTTTACCCATTTTCTTAGTTAAGATTTGGCATAATTTCCTCAACAGCTGGTGCTGAAGTTGTTTCAGCATCCTTATCATTGACAAATTTTCATTGTCATCTGCTATGTGAAAGAAATTGTGCTGAACCTCTGAGGAGGCAAAGAGATACCAGTCATGAGCCCTGCCCTCATGGATGCTATAATCTTGTTGAGGAGATATGATATATATATATGTAAAAAATATCAATATAGTGTCAGATGAAGGGTACAGATGTCCACAATTGCAGGATCTGAATAGTATTTTCTTTTGAACCAGAGTTATGATTTTATTATTTTAGGATATTCCCAGGGATGAAATTGCTTTTTTTTTTTCCTGAGGCAATTGGGATGAGCCCAGGGTCACACAGCTAAGGAATATTAAGTGTCTGAGATCAGATTTGACCTCAGGTCCTCCTGACTTCAGGACTGGTGCTCTATCCACTGGGCCATCTAGCTGCCCCAATGAAATTGCTTTTACCACTACAAATATTTCAGCACTGGCTCTACAATTTTTAGCCTCCCTGAGAGATTAACTGTGATCTCAGGGAGATTTAACAACTTGCTCAGCCCCCATCTTGTTGGGATTCCTAGTTGGGAGATATAGATTGTTGATATTTACACAGCTCTTTAAAGTTTTGCAAAGTGATTTAAATTTAAATTATATTTGAGCCTTATAGAAACCTTGTGAGCTGGGTATTATAGTTATCATCCCCATTTTATAGATGGGAAAACAAGAGACTGAGAGAGAATTTAAGTGACTTTCCCACAGTTACAGAGTAGGTTTTGGAGAACTATTTTAATTTAGTTATACCTAAATCCAGCTCTCTCTCTTTACCAGGTCTGCTCAGCACCCTCATTCTTATCTCCTTCCCACAGGAATCTTGTATTCTTACTCTGACAGATTAGCTTTTACTTATCTTTCCAGGGAACCAGGCTTTTTCATCACTTACCAGCTGTCTCTTAACCATGTCACTGGGCTCATATGCACCCCCTACTACTTATCCTTTCCTGCACCCATTTATGTATTGTCTTCCTTCATTAGAATATAGGTTCCTAGAGAACAGGGGCTGCTTTGCTGACATATTTATAACCTCAGCATTTAGTATTCTTGGCTCATAGTAAGCATTTAATATAGCTCAGGGCTTCTTAAACTTCTTCCATTTGTGACCCCTTTTCACTGGAGAAATTTTTACGTGACCCTGAGCATAAAGCATGTAAAATGGGTATACAAATCAAACATTTACTGATAATAAATCATAATTTCATGAGCTTCACATTCAGTTATGCAATCTCACATTGGGCTATGACCCATAGTTTAAGAAGCTTTGAAGAAGACCACTTGATGAAATCAAGTGCCTATGAACAAAAGCTGTTTTCTCAAACTGACAGAAAGATATCCCCAGGCAAGAAGATATGCCCCTCCCTTCCCTTGTCTCTGTTTCTTTCTTTGTCAGAGACAGACACACATACACATATATCTATCATCTCTATCATCTATCCATCTCTCTATCTCTTTATCCACCCATCTCTCTCTCTTTCTTTTTTTTCCTCTCTATCATTCTATCATATCATTCTTCTGAGCCATACATATAAGAAGAATCTCTTAGATACTAACCCAGTTATGTTATCCAAGATTGGAGTGGTACCCAACTCCCTTTCAGACATGATGAGTTTCTTATGTCTACACATATAACTTCTTACCCAACCAGTCAAGGTTTGAGGTCATGATATTATCAATGGGGATTCTGAAAAGTTCCTCCTAGAGAAGTCATTACAGAATGAGATTGAAGAGTGAAGAGACCACTTCTGATCTCAGCTGGTCCCCTTCAACCTGTGAAGTTAAATATGGAATATTCAAGTGAAATGGAATATCAAAGTTGGGGAGAGAGAAACAGAAAAAGAGAGACAGAGACAGATACAGAGACAGAGACACACAGAGAGAAAAAGTTAGACAGACTCTAAAACCTTTAGGAAAGAATGGAAAAAATGATTTCCTTGGAAAACTTAAATGGAGTTGGGTTCCTAGATGTTGCTATCTTTACAGATAGCAAGCCAAAACAATTGGATATCAGATTGCACTTATTTGATCCTGGCCCATTTGTATAGTTCAGGACTCTTCACCTTGCCCTGTGGTCCTCAAGAATACCCCAAGGCAGCCAAACTCCTGGCTAGAGACCCACCCATGAAATTTTCCTCCTCATGTCTTATAGCCTTTTTATGTCAGCATCCTGTCCCAGGTCTCCCTGATCTTAGTTCTTTTGCTGAGTATGGTTACAACTCAGAGAATAGACTGCTGCAGTCCCACTCAAAGCAAGTCAAAGCTGGTCTCTGCCTTTTGACTTTCTGTAGGGAAGGGGGTCTGTGTGGAAGGGGAGCAGAAGTGAATGTTCTTACAAGCTCATCAGTGGCCTTGTACAGCCAGACCAGATCATGGTGTAACTTAAGAGAAAGGTGTTGAATGATTGAGTTAGAATTTAAGATTAGACTTCTCTGTTCTATACTCATTGGATTGTTATCTTCTTGATGTGGAGACAGCTGAAACTGATTTCATATTTTATGTGTAATTCTTATTTAAGACAGATTTGAGAGTTATGAGGAACCAGAAAAAGTGTCTTATTCTCCATGTCTCTGGCCACATTGATGAAAGATAAAATAAAGTCCAAATACCTATATAATACCCTTCCTTTATTTCAGTCATCCTCAAATCTCTTCATTAAATCTCACCCTAAAGCTATTAAAGCAGGATAAAACTGATAGATTGCCACTTTGCCTTATTTCTACCCTCTCAATACAATAGAGACAATGTTGTGGAGTTTAAGAGACAGAGACTCAGAAAGAAACAGAGAGAGACAAAGACAGAGAGAGAGAGACAGTAAAAGGGAAAGGTGGAAAGAGGGGGAGAGGAAAAGACACACAGAGACTAAAAGGGAAAGGGGGAAGGAAGAGAGGGGGAAAAGAGAGAGGAAAAAAGAAAGAAAGAGAGAGTGAAGGAGACAGAGAGAGAGAGAAAGAGAGAGAGAGAGAGAGAGAGAGAGAGAGAGAGAGAGAGAGAGAGA
>JAJPUD010000110.1:166949-218413 GCA_023553655.1 Myrmecobius fasciatus
GAGAGAGAGAGAGAGAGAGAGAGAGAGAGAGAGAGAGAGAGAGAGAGGAGGAGAGGGAGGAAGAAAAAGAGTGAGGAAGAAAAAGAGGGAGGGGAGTGAGGGAAGGAAGGAAGGAGAGGGAGGGAGGGAGGGAGGAGGAAGGAGAGGCAGAAGGAAAAGGAGAGGGAGAAGAAGAGACAGAGAGAAAGACAGAGAGAGAGACAGACACAGAGACAGAGAAATCTGGACTGAGTCTGGAGACTGGTTTTAAATTTTACATTAACAGTATGATCATGGGCTGATCACTAAATTTTTCTGAGAATCATTTTATCTATAAAATGGAAACAATAACACTTTCACTATCTTGTATTGTAAGAAAGACACTTTGGAAAACTTTAAATACTGTAAAAAATATAGTCATAATAATGTCTGTAATTCCTGTTCTCTGATGCACATGCTAAAATTGTTGAAAAACTGGAAATTGGATAAAGAAGATGCTTGGATTATCAATGAAACAAACAACAATTCTAACAAGAATTAAGGGTTATGCTGGATTAATGACAGTTTGTGAAGTGGATTTAAGATAGCAATAAATGGGCTCTGAGGAGGCTTTACAATTAATGTCTATTGATATAAAGAAGGTCTTTCAAAATGTCAGCCAGTCAATAAGCATTTATTAAAGGCCTATTATGTATCAAAACTGAGAATAGCACAGATATTTGTATCAGAATTAAATTGCAGACAACACAAATTAACCAGAAACTGAATAGAGAGTTAAATTTCTCCAATTAGACACTTCTAGAAATTAAACTATAATAACAATAAACTATTGAAGAGTATAGAAGAGACAGAAATTTGAGACTGTGTATAAGAAGCCAACATAAACACCTCCTCCTACTGCAAACCCAAATCCTGTCAGCATTTAATAGTTTAATTAAGAAGCCTGCATTTCTAACAAGTGGCGAATTGATGGTGGTAATTTGGTTTGGGATTTAAAAATAACCTTCTTGATTTTGGAATTGAGTACGGAGGTTTAATTGTGTTTTGTAATAAATGTACCAGATTCCTCTTTCCATCTCCAAGCCAGATGAGAGTACTTTGTTTTCCTCTAAACATACTCATCAAGCAGACTTTTTAAACTAGGAAGGTAAAGCTAGGGCTTTGCCTCAGGGTACCAACCTTTAGAGGGTGATGGTAGCATTTATCTTACTTAGCTTGAATAAATACCTGAGTGTAGCACCAATTTAGCAAGAATAGTTAAAATTGGATGCTACTAGATACCATGTTTCCTTTTCTTGGCTCCCTGCCCTTCCATCAATGACTACTTTCTATGTAAACTCTTCTTGGCTTGATTCTATTCTTCCTTGATCCAGTTCTCTCCCCTAGCAGTGGTTTACCAGCAGAAGTTTCTCAGTATCATGGCATCTCTCCCCACATCCCATAGTGCCTTGTGTCCCAAGGTCCAAGATCTCTCCACCAACTATATTCATCCTAAAACGGTGATTTTAGAGGTTATTATATTATCATTATATTATATATTATTATAATATAATATTATGCAATAATATTATATTATGTATTATTATTATAAAATGATATTTGTCCTGGTCACTAGAATTGCTATTATGGCTCTTTCCCAAAGTACTTGATCTCAAACCCATTCTTTGCCTGCCTCTTAATTTAAGTTCCAGAGCTTGTTTTTTTCCATTAAGACATTCTCAAAAAGCAACTGCAATCACAGAGACTTTCCTTTCAAAACAACCATGATGAAAAGCTGACATGAGAAATCACACACCCTCAAATCTGAGATAATTTTGCTCAGCTTTGGACCCATGCATCTAAATCATGTGCCACTAAATCCAGTGACTTTTAGAACTGTGGGGGAGATAGAAATGTCCCACAAATCCCCTCATTAGATCCTAGACACATCCCAGGCCCTTTCCCAGAGGTTTTTCTTTCAAAGCCTCCCATTTTATTGGGGCTGCCTCCTATTTTACAGGGAGGCAACTCAGCATATCTTTAAATGACTTGTCTGTAAGGGGACATTATTGTGATAGAACAGGCTGAGCTCTATCTGGCCTGAAGCCCTGGGGTTAGTTTGTGATTGGGCAAGAATATATGCATTTTGTCTTCAAGAGGAATGGAAACGGAGAACAAATGAATTATATGCATGAAACTTTGGATCAGCTTTTCTCCTCCTGTTTTACAGCAAAAAGATGGAAGACTCAGTTTTATCTTAGAAACAGAATGGAATGGGATTGGGGAACTCTAAAATGTATCCAATGGATGCTAACATTGCTGAGAGAACAGAACATTGTGCTTTGAAGTTTCAGGTCACTTGAATTCGACTCCTGTAAGACTGACTGTGGGGAGAGGATTGGAGCCAATGGGCACTAATCTTTTGAGCCCAGTCTTATGGAAAATGGAAGGGTCTATCATCAGAGTACTTGGCATTTGTTAGTTCCTTATATGAACCTCAGCCAGATCGGGTAGCTCCATAGACAGTCGTATTGATTGCAAGAAAGAAGAAAATAAAGGTAGGAGAAAAAGGTTCTAAGAAAAAATGGAAAACGCGTTTGAAATAAACAGGAAAATCTGCTTTTAAAAAAGGCATTGGGGCTCCCTGTGGCTTTGTTGGAGTTGAACTTGGAGGTAAGAAAAAGAACTTGAAGAGTTGGAAAAGTCAAGGGAAATTGGGGGGGGGGGGCATATTTCTCAGTCTTTCCTAGAAGTTTGGATCCAGAACCTCAGTTATTCATTAGTAAACTCATGTGTCTAAAGAAATGTCATCTCTGTTAGCTGTTAGCCTATTAACATTTCTTCTTGAATTCTGGAAAAGCCTTTTAAGTCCAATGGGGTATGACCTCATCAAGGCATAAAAATCTGGCAAACTCAAATAAATCATATTAAGGATTTAAGCTCTCCCCTGTCATTTTACAAATGAGGAAACTAACTAGGGGAGATGTAGGTGAAACTTTTCCAACACCACAGAGTTAGGAAATATGAGGAGTGAAATTTGAACTCTCAATTCTCCTGTTCTCAGAATGAATTTTGAAAGGAAAAAGACTAGTTAGAGACACCAAGCCTACTTATCATTATTGAAGAATAAGAAGGAAATCTATGGTACACATTGGTGAAACAAGATTTTTTTGGAGGGATGGGAGAGGTGATAACTGGTGTTTTTCCAAAGACAGAATTGAATCATGGGTTATACCACTGTGCATAACTATATTGCAGTTAGACCAATGGCCACTGGGGAGTAGAGTAAGAATAAACTTAGTGAATTATATGTAGAAGTCCTGGGTCATATTGAAGTTTGACATATGCAAGCAAGGTCTAAGCAAAAGAGTTTTTGAAAGAGTGTATGTAAGAGAAAATAAGATTTCCCATGATTTCCAGATAAAGAAATAGCTTTAAAAGTTGGACCTATGGTCATCCAACCCCTAAAACAATACTGAGACTTTAGAGTATGAATCAAACCTTATGATGAATCAAACCTTATGGAAAGTCTTTGAAGTTTTGGGGGGACATCAGCTTATTTGATATTCATAACAATGCTGAAAAGTAGGCATTTTGATCATCCCCATTTTATAGATGAAGGCACCGAAGTTCAGACAAGTTAAGTGACTTCCTAGGATAATACAGCTAATACAGATCAGAATCAGACTTTGAACCTAGATTTTCCTGACTCCAAGTAGTGCTGCTAGCTAGCATTTGCAAAGTGTTTTGAGATTTGCAAAACAACTTACAGATTATGTCTCATGATCATCACAACCATCCTAGAAGGGGAGTACTATTATTGTACTAATTTTATGAGGAGAAAACAGGCATATGAAGGTGTTGTGTGGGGTCACATAGTTTGCAAGAGTCTGAGGCTGGGCTTGAACTCAGGAATTTCTAATTCCAAATCCAGAGCTCTTTCCACTATTGTTTATAACATTTATATAGCCACTTAAGGTTTGCAAAGGGATTTGTACATATTATTTAATTTGGTCTTCACAGCCTACTTATGAGGTAAGTGCTATTATTTTCTCCATTTTACAGATTAAAGAACTAAGGCTGAGGTAAGTGAACTTGGAAGGGTCACACAGCTCAGAAAGTGTCTGAAACAGGATTTAAACTCAGTTTTTTTCAGGTTCCAATTTAGCATTTTACTCAACATTCCGCAAAAGAAATCTATATCCCTCTGGATACTGACTGGTATATATTTATAAAAAGTAATACATTGTTGGTTTCTTTCAACTGCTCCTATTAAGTATATAAAGACCTTTTCATCTTTAGAATGATCTCCCTAGAATGGAGAGAATTGGAAGAGAAGTGTAAGGTGATCTATCTTAGCTGATGTGAAAGTTGGAACTATCTTGGGAGGAAACTTGACTGAATCCAAGGAAAACTTTACCTTCAAGGATGATGGAAATGATTCTGAAAAAAAGTCAATATATGAGTACCAGCTTTGGTTTGAAGAGCTCATTTGAAAAAAAATTTGAGTAAGCATTCAATAGTTAGTAGTTATAGCAGGGAAGTTGACTATGGACTCTACTTTGCATTTATTCTCTTTAATAACAATAGCTAGTATTTATATAATACTTTGAGGTTTACAAACTGTTTTACATATACTAACTTGTTTGATCCTTACAATAATCCTGTGAAGAAGATGATATTATTATCCATAGTTTTACAGATGAGAAAACTGAGATACAGTGAAGTTGAGTGATTTGCCATATCTCACACAGCTAGTAAATGTCTGAGGCTGGATTTGTATTTTGCACTTCTTGACTTCAATTTTCATATTCTAATTACTTTACCATGTAACTGTTATTCTTCTGTATGTTCTTGTTTTCTCCCCTGTTAAAACATAAATTCCTTCAAGGTAGGGATTGTTTCATCCATTATCTTTGTATTCCCCAGAAATTAGCACTGAACCACAGTAGGTAACTTAATAAAGACATGGATTGGTTGAGAGTGGAAAAAGTTAATGTTTTGTAGGTCACTTCAAATAGTTATTTCTAGCTCGTTAGCATGTCTTCCCTCTCTTTCCTAGATTTTTATAATTTGACAAGATTTTTGATACTTAGAAGGAAATTTCTCCATTTGGCAACCTTTTTGCCTTCAGAAAACAAATCTTGAGTTAGGTGGAGGAGGTGACTTGAAATGAGATGGCCTTAGGCAGGCAGGCAGTCAATAAAGAGGCATTTATTAAACACTTTCTACATGCCAGGCACTGTGCTGAGTGCTGAGGATACAAAGAAAGACAAAAACATGGTCCCTGCCCTCATGGAGTTCTAATGAGGGAAACAACATTCAAGTAATTCTGTCCTTACAGTTATAGAAGATGATCTCAAAGGAAAGGTTCAAGCAGTAGGGGAGGATGGCAGCTACAAAGATTTGCTTAAGAAGATGGGCCCAGGAGAAAGAGAAAATAGGAGTAGGGATTCCAGATGGAATGAACCATATCTCCAGATAACTGTCTTGGAAGTGACTTAATAGCATCAAAATTCTGGATGTTAGGGGAGAGGAAATAAATTGAAACACTTAGGATCCTAGAATCAGAACTGGTAAAGTTCTAAAAATGAGTCCATTTTACAGATGAGAAAAGGAGAAGAGTTGGGCAACTTTCCCAGGTTCCCCCAAATGGGAAGCATCTCTGTTAGGGCTCAAATTCAAGCCTTTGTGCTCCTAAGTGGAGGATACTATCCATGCTGCCTCAAGGCTAGCTGTGTCCTTTGATGGGCTTTGTGAGAAATCTCACACATAAAATTTTAGCTTGGAGGTATTTAAGAGAGGATCTAGTATGTTTTCATTTTATAGACTAGCAAACTGGGACCAGAAACATGAAATCATTGATGCCAAATTTCAAATTCAATTCAATTCAAGGAGAAGGTGGTCTGGTTCTTGGAATTGGAGGGAATTAGAGCATGTTATCTACAAAGACAGCCATGGAAGGACAGGATAAATTGGGTCAGATTTATCTATTTTGATTTATATAATTTATTCCTTTTATCCTCAGAGCAATTATGCAATAGGGTGTTATTTATTTAATGGAGGACTTGACCTACGGTTTCATTGGTGCAGTCAGTCAGTAAGCATTTGTTAAATGATTATTATATTCCAGGCACTCCAATTAATCAATAAATATTTATTAAGCACCTATTATGTGCCAGGCCCTGTGCTAAATTTTAAGGATACAAAGCAAGGCAAAAGACAGTTCCTTCTCTCAAAGAGCTCATAATTAGTTGGAAAACTTTTCCTCAATTAAGATAATCAATTGTTCTATGACATATGGTGTTAGACAGTTATCTGGAGACATGGAGAGGTTAAATCTGGTGTTCCTTACTCAGTAGGTATCTGATCATCAAAGTTATTAGAAGATTCCAAGTAAGTGGGAAGGGTGACCCTGCTGGCCACTTGCTAATAATCAGAAAATAATCAAGGTAGAAGATAAGCAGGAAGTTCCAGTGAATTCAAGATAAAATCATATGTACATCTTGAAAGTCCTATAGTCAGAGGACCATCGGGGTCCTATAGAAGGGGGAAGGCTTTAAAATAGGAAGTAATAGGTTCATGCCCCATCTGTTATTGTCCTTATAGCAAAATATGGGAGAGTTTTGTCAGATCTGGTTAAGGAAGTCACTTCTATTGTATTCTTATGAAACCCCAGAAACAGAAATAATCTTCTGATCTCTAGATCCTTCCAATCTGAAACTTGGGATACCTATTAGGAAAACTTGGGAGCAGAGATATGCCTAATTAAGAAAGGAGGAGAGGGAGAGAGGACTCTCTAATTCTAGAATTAAATAGCATGCAAAAGCACAGTGAAGAAAGAGCACTGAGCCTGGAGTCAGGAAAAGTTGACTTTGAATTCTATCTCCATGTACCCTAGCTGGTCACTTAGTTAATCTCTATTTGCTTCAGTTGATAATAGTACCTACCTTCTACATTTGTTGTGAAGATCAAATGAGATGTTTATTATTATTATCATCCTGATAGACGTGAAATTTTTGAAGGGTAAAATTGAGTATGCCATGTAGAAAGAATATGAGCCTTCTTTCTCCCATGGAGGATAGTGCCAGTAAAGAGATAAATAGACCATCATGAAAGGATCTAGATATTCTTCATATCAGAGACAGGGATAAAGACTGGACCTCTCTATCATTTATCTGATATAGAGAACTCCCATTACTAATGTAGGTTGGCCATTTTCCCAAAACTTAAGAATCTTAGAATACTGAGAAATGAAATTACTTTCTCGGGCTCACAGCCCATTGATGTCGGGAGAAAGTCTTGAATCCAGGTTTTTCTGATCTATATGTCCTCCATCTTATTCTTCTTCTCAATACATTTCATAATAAGAACAGGCATAAGATCTTCCAGAGAGACATGGTATTGTGGTATATGACTCATAGATAACATTTATATAAAATAGTGTAGTCTTTAAAGAAACGAAGTAGACCAAGGATGTGCCCCACAAATAGAAACAGGGGCCACTAAACTGTATGTAATGATCCCTGCAAGCTGCATGTTGACTTAGAAAACCACACATATTTATATATTTCTTTAAAAAAATATACCAACACATTAAAATCAGAAGGAACTACATTTTAATCTCTGGGGATGATCTCTGGAGTATCATGAACTAGTCCCATGTATGACAACTCAGGGGTAGATAACTGGAAAGTACAAAATGTTTGAGAATGCTTTTATGAACAGAGAATTCAAAAACTTCAAAAATAAAATATATTCTTAGTTTAAAAGAAAAAAATTGTGTGCCCTCATGGGACATGAGAGGTAGCTTGGGACCTATAATGAAATATCCTTGGGAGCTAGTAGCAAGAGAAAAATAATCTTCTCAACAGGGAGTAGGGTAAGAGAAGGTTCCCATTCCGAGGTAAAGAATAGGTAGATTGTAGAAACCTGAATTACACTAGGAAAGTGGATGAAGAGGAAGAAAAGGAAAGAAAGGAGGAGGAGAGGAAGAGCTGAAGGAAATGAGGAGGGGGAAGAAAAGAAAGGAAGAGGAGGAAGAAAAAGAGGAGAAAGAAGAGGAGAGAAGGAGAAAAAAGGGTAGGAGATGGAAGAGAAGAGGAGAGGAAGGAGAAGAGGAAAAAGAGGAAGAGAAGGAAGAGAAAAGAGAAGAAAGAGGAAGACATAGAAGAGAGGAAGGGAGGAAAATGGGAATGGGAATAGAATGGGGGGAGGATTTTGAATCATTAAACCTTCATTAAAAGACAAAAGCATGGTATTTGAATTTTGATAGTCATATATAAAAAGATAATGAAAGAGTAATAATTTTTAGATCAGGACTAGATAAGGACCTCTTCAGAGGTTTGACTTCAATCAGAGATGGTACTAAACAATCTTAATTTATTACTCGACTCAACTCTAAGTGAGTCAGAACAAGAAACATTCTAGAAGTCAATTCTTATTTTCTCCTGGGGAAATGGGAGGAAGGATGAGAATTACTTAGGCCTACATCCAGATTCTTGGGGAGTCCCACATCCTGATATCTGTCTGGATACTTCTTGTTGGTAGCGTGAATGGCATTGAAACAAATTAGGAATAGGAGCCTGGCAAGACTCTATGGCAAAGTTATTGGAGGTATAATATAGATATAATATAGATAGATATGGAGATTACATCTAATGGTAAAATGAGTTGTGACCAAGAATGATAGGAACCAGAAGAGACCCAATAGATGAGAAAGCAGCTGACAATATCAGGGAGGGAAAGAAAAAAATAAGTATTAGGAATAGGAGAGATAAAGGCTGGAACTAAATACAGAAGAACAGATTTGAAGACAAAGAGAAATAGCACAATTAGAAAGTGTGAGGGAGATGCCTCAAAGGATGGATGGGTAGAAAATGGGCAATTAAAGCCTTTGGTGAGCAAGAGGTATGGTGAGCAGTTTTAATACAAATCAGAACAAAATAAGATAGATGTCACAGCTCTCTGGTTTTTCCTTTGTAACCCCTCTAAGCAAAAGCTTTGGTGAGTACATTTTGGCTTTAATTTTTTTTTTCTAAGTCATACTTAAGCTTTACTGTTGGTCATATAACTAGGATGCATCCTGATTCCTAGTCCAGCATTCCATCTAGTATATCACTGTGCCTCTCTAAATAAGAGTCCCCTGTATATTTTTTGGTTCCTACCTTAAATAATAACTTTCTCTATGCCAGTTTCCCTAACTCCAGTGCCCTGCCAACTTGTTAGCTCTCACTGCCACACCCAAAGTTGTTTTCTCTGTCTTTTGCTTGAACCACACCCAAAGATTCTATTGTGACTTTTGATAACATTATGGATCAAGGCCAGAGTTGGCATCAAAACCCTTCACCAGAATACCCAGAATTACTTCTTGCCTTTGATTTTTCCTCTGACCCTAGCAAATTCTTCCTTTCCTCCTAGGCACACCAGCTCTAAACCTGGTGTTTTTGACTAAATTCTCCTTCCACCCTGAACCCAACTTTGTCTCATTATTTTGACAGATTATTCTGAATCTCTTTAAATAATTCAGTCCATTTTTCTATATGATATAAAAATGTCCTACTACAATTCCCTGAAATATCAGTTGTAGCTCAAGCTCCCTTAGATAAACCATCTGAGAATCATAGGGACATAGCTAAAATTGGAAGAGATCCCAGTGGCCATCTGGTCCAACTGTCTCATTTTACAGATAAGGAAACTGATGTCTACAGAATTAAAGTGGTTTGCTTGCCCAAGGTCCCACAGGGAGTAAGTGACATGGATTATGAAGTGACTTCAGAGCCACAGGTCTTTCCATTTTATGATATTGTCCTTTGTCTCTTACCTGCAAACTTCCTAGGTTGATTGGATGAGAACTGACTTTTCTTCCCCTCTCTAGCAGGGTATTTCTAGTATTTGTGTTTTTTTCCTCATCCTCCCCACATCACATACATCCTTAATTTGTATGAGATAAATAACATTTTATTGCCTGGTTTTGTGTTGTTTAAATGTTCGAATTATTGTTTGTACAATTAATACTGTGTGTTTATATCTACATGTGTATGTGCATGTGAGTGTATTTGTCCATGTCTAAGCTTGTAAAATCTCCAAAGGACAAGGGAGATCCATATAATCCTCCTTATATGATATCTTGTAGAGTTCTCTAGGCAAAAAAAGTTATGTCTGATGATGATGAAGGTAGTGGTAATGATAAAGAAGGAAGAGGAGGAAAATAAGTAGAAGGAGAAAGTGGAAAAGAAGGAAGAGAAAAAGGAGAGGAAAAAGAAAGGAGAGGAGAAGGATGAAATGTACTTTGAGAACAGACATTTGGAAATTATTTGAGAAAGCCCTTAAAAATTAGGAGAATGAAGTTCACCAAGGCCAATAGTTGACAATTCAATCTGAAATTGTTTTTTTTTAAATCATCTTCTCCTGGGGAAATGATTCAGTGGGCTTCCCCTCTGTGTTCTCTTTAGATGTTTCCCTGCTGTTCTGGACTGGGAAGTTTTTTTGTTTTTAATCTTTGTCATTACCTAGGAAGATTTTGAGTTGGAGTGTCTATCTTTGTTCCTCTTGGCAGATTTACCTGGGACATGGCCAAGAAAGGAAGTAGCACAGATCCCAGAGTTTAAGGCTAAAACCCCCATGGTTCTAATTCTGGTCATTTCTTGTTAGAGCTTTGTTTTTTCCCCTTTTGGTTATACTAAACCTTTTGGACTTTCGGGGCATTATTACTTCATTCAAATTCTGGAAACATGGATATGAAAAGTTCAGGTTTTTCCCAATTGAAGAAAAAAGGAAAACAAAGAATAATTGATTTAGCTTTGAAAGCGTAAGCAGTGTCATAATGTCACATACAGGAAACTGTGCTTCCTAATACAGCATACTTTACAGGATACAAGCTTTGGATATTATATAGAAAATACTTATACAAAGCCTCTCATCCAATGCTCTTACCAAACTCTGCTCACATGAAGTCACATTTATCATCCCCACTTTGCAGATGGTTATAATGTACTCAAGGGATTAAATTGTGTTCCAAGGCAAATAGGGAAGTGATGCTAGAAATGCATCCAAGAGTTCTGACCCCTGTTTTTCAATTTAGACAGGCCTCCCCAACAACTCTAGAGCAGCTCTTGGTTAAGCATTTCTGCAGTCCAAGACCTTTAGGTGATTGCTAACAGTCCTATGAGGCATGACAGTGAATAAATTTGTAAATAAATCTGCAATAAGAAAAATATATACTTAATGAAATTTAATATTGCCATGTAAAGGCATAAACCTTACATGACAACATTAAATTTTAAGAATCAGAGGACCTTGGTTTTAATTTCATTCCTGATACAGAATATTTCCCTTTCTTTCTCTGTAAAATAAAGGCATTGGATTACATAATAGCTAGCATTTCTTAAGGTTTACAAAGTTACACACACATACATGCACAGAAAGAGAGAGACAGAGGTAGAGACAGAGACAGAGGCAGAGACAGAGAGTCTCTGAGGTAAAATTTCAATTCAACTCTTCCTGACTCTAAGTTGATCACATTGGGTCATATAAGCTGCCTCTATGTCTAAATGTGTTCTGGGATTTCTTCTAGCTTTACATTTCTGATCTTATTATTCATTACATAAACCCATAAGCTTCTTGCATCTGAACCATTCTCTGGCATTAAAATCCCTTTCTGCTTGCTTTCTTTTTCATCATTAAAGTCCCCATCCCCCTTGAAACTCTCTTCTTTTGTTATGGAAGCTGCTAAAACCTCTGTCCAGTCCCCTTTCTTTCTTCTAGCTGGTGGGTATTTTGCCATCTATACTGCCATGAGAATTGCTATTGAAGTGGCATTTCTATGCCCCAAAGATTGATTGAATCTTTGAGTTGGAAGGAATCTCTTCAAATAATTCAGTCCATTATTCTATATGATGTAAAAATGTCCTCTACTACAATTCCCTGAAATATCAGTGTAGCGCAAGCTCCCTTAGATAAGGTTTCCTTTTCAGTTATATTCTGGCTCATGATATTGTTGAGATATTCAGAGGGTTTTCAGTTTTAGTAGTTTTAGAAAAACTCAGGACTCAAGGATCTAACTCTGAATCTCCACTAGGATATCACTTTTTATTAGATGAATCTGATTACATAGATTCAAACAAAAATCATTTAATTAAACAAAAAAGAATAGAAAAATAAGTAAGCAAGGGAGGAAAAATTCTCCCAAGTACAAAAGGTTGTAATCTCTCGGGTTATAATATTCCCAGGTTGCCTATTTTCCCCAAAATTCATCTTTCTATGGTTGTGTCCCAATTGGAATCACTTTTATAACCCTTTTGTCTCAGTCTTCTTATAGCGCATGGTACCTTTGACATGGTATTCTGACTCCTTTGCTGCTAATTGTTAACTTCTCTACAGGGATGCTTCTGTCACTTTGTTCTGGGCTTCTTCTTCGCTCTGCTTCTATACCTAGAATTATCTTCATCATTATCAATCTTTTGTGAGCTTGATCAGGCCAAAATATGTCTCAGAATAATCAATATATTTTTAGCTCTTTCACTAATCAGACCCATAGACATATTTAATCAGCAAAGGTAAATCTCTTAGATAAAAACCTTCTTTTTAATGAGGATTCTCCCAAATCTTTAGTATAGACTCCCTCAATCTACTTAATATTTATGTTAGGATAAGTAAAATCTTATCAGTTTTCCAAGGAATAGTTTACCTGTCAGATCTATGGTGAAAGGGAGACTTTATGACCAAACAAGAGATAGAGAACATTATAAAGTGCAAAATGGACAATTTTGATTACAATAAATTAAAAGGTTTTTGCACAAACCCAATGCAACCAAAATTAGAAGGAAAACAGAAAACAGGGAAACAATTTTTATAGCTAGTGTTTCTGATAAAGACCTAATTTCTCAAATATATAGAAAACTGAATTAAATTTATAAGAATACAAGCCATTTTTTAATTGATATAAATGGTTAAAGGATATGAACAAGTAGTTTTCAGATGAAGACATTAAAGCCATCTATAGTCATATGAAAAAAGTTCTCTGATGCTTCTTTTACAAAATGACTAATGTGAAAATATGTTTAACATAATTGCACATGTATAACCTATATAAGATTGCTTGTTGTCTTGGGGAAGGAGAGGATAAGAAAGGGAAGGAGAAAATTATGAAACTCAAAATCTTATAAAAAATGAATGTTGAAAACTATCTTTACATTTAATTGACAAAATAAAATACAATTAAATACAAAAAGAGAAAAGAAAGAAAAAACATAGTAAATACTTAAAAAAAACTTGTCAGATCTCATCATGTATTGAATAACTAGCTCAGCTATATAAACATCATCAGGAGCATAATATTTGCAGAGAAGGATCCTGCCATCTTGACCACCACCAATACCAAGCCATTAATTTACTGTCACTGACCATTAGCTCTGATTCTAGACTCTTTCAGTAGCTTAACATCTAGGTCAAAGCTGTTTAAACTGTGGATCATGAATCCATATGAAATCTCATAACTGAATATGAAGGTTGTAAAATTATAATTTATTATCAGTAAATGTTTGATTTGTATATCTATATCTATATACTCAGAGTCATGTGAAAAGGGGTCATTAGTGGAAAAAGTTCAAAAAGTTCTGATCTAGAGAAACAACCATGTAACTACTTCTGCAGGTGCTATAGTCCCTCCCTCCAACATCTACAAATACTGAGGGCTCAGAAAAGAAACTTCTCATGACTAAAGTCCTTGGCACTTTCAAGTAACTCAACATCAAAAATAGATATGGTTTTATTAATAGAAAAGACATTAGGCAAGGTGTATGACTATCTGTCGTGCTGCCGTACCACAAGGACTGCTGCCCCTTTTACCTAGTAGCTAAAGCCTTCTACATATGCTTTCTACATCATTAGAACATGAACTCCTTAGTGCTTAGCATTGTATTTTGCATATAGAAAGTGCTTAATAAATGCCTTCTATTCAGCAATTCATTCATTTATTCATTTATGCTTTCATTCACTGAGATATTCCAAAGTAGCAGGATGCATCTTTCAACCATTGTCCTACATCCCTATAGTAACAACTAGGTTATCAACCTTATGCTAGTATCAACCTTTGCTTGAGCATTTTCAATAATAAGCTCACTACCACGAAAGACAGCCCATTCCAATTGTAAAATCTCTAAATGTTATATTCATTCACATCCTAGTCCATCATTTATTGGTAACTATCTTCTCTAGGCTGAACATTCCTCATTCCTTTTGCCATTCACTTCTTCTGCACATGGCGCAGTTTATACATGTGTTTCTTAATGTGTGGAACTTATAAATAAATATACTTCATATGTATATGACATTCAACCAATGTCAAGAATAGTGAGACTATTACCTCCTTTGCTTTGGATGCTGTGTTCCTATTAGTCTCTGAAGTTCTCCAGAATCAGGAATATCTGCATTCTATTGCATCTTCAAAGTTTTGATCTATTCTTCCAGCTTGTTATTAACTTTTCAAATCTTAATTTTGTCCTTCAGTGATATTAACTACCCCTCTGAACTTAGCATCATCAGCATATTTATTTAAGTTACTGGTAGAAATTTTGACCAACTCTAAGATATGGCATTAAAGGTTCCCCTGTAGACTACGTCAGACAACATTCTTTGTCCAACTATAAATATACCTATCATTATATAACTGTTTTGTCTATTAGAGATTATATAATATCTTCTTGGGGTTCAGGGACATGGTGTCTAAGGAATTTAGTGTAACTACTGATTTGTAATGGAAACCATCAACTTCCTTGTCTAGTTCACTCCTAATTCATGTATTTATTCATTGGTACTTGTAATCTCATTACTTGATGTTGGTTCATTTGTAAAGGAGTCCAGGAGAGAAGATGTAGGGGAATAAACAGCATGATGTGGGTTAAAGAATAATGGATATGGAGTTAGATGTTCAGGGTTCAGTTACTTAATCTCTCTTTGCTTCAGTTTCCTCATCTGTAAAATGGGAGAGTTGGAGTAAATAGCCTTAAAGGTTCCTTGTAGCTCTGAATCTATGAACCTTTATTCTCATTGGTACAAAGCAGTGCACACTTCAGAGTCTGAGAGCCATTTTTGGCGGAGCTGACCATTTCCTGGATGACTCTCTTATGTGTAATGGCACATTCTATACTAAGATAAAAGGGACCCTCCTACAAAAGGGTAGCTAGATCACAGATCAACACATGCCCCCATTGTATTCTTTATTCAAGTATAAATCAATTTTTTTCTAGATAAGTTCCCTATGAGCAGGAACTTTTATGCACACTCTCTTCTCTAGAGCCAAGAACCATTATATTCATAAAAGTCCTTGCCAGCTCTAATATTTTTTGTTCTACATTCTTATCTTGGGCTTCAGTTTGTTTCTTTTGCCCTTTGCAATTTGGAAATTTTTCTCCTTGACAGAAAAAATAGAAGCAAAGTTAGCTGAGTAATTTTGCTTTCTTTCTGTCATCTATTAACATAACATCAGCTGCCTCCAAGAAATGGTCTTATCTGTTCTTGAACTTCTTTTGCTCTTAATGTAGCTTATTTTTTAAAGGTCCTTGTGCTTTCCATACTTTTTTTCAGGCCTCAGATCATTCTGGGTTTTAGCCTTTCCCATCTTGCTTTTTATGTTTGTGAGACTTTTTATATTTGTCCTTGGTTATATGCCTTGCTTTCCATCTTTTGTATGGATGGATTTCTTGGTAGTGAAATGGCATACTTAATAGAGCTCTGGGTCTAAAGTCAGGAAGACCCAAGTTCAAATTCAATCTGACACAAGTTATGTGATTTTGAACAAGTCACGTAACCTCTGAATGCCTCAGTTTCCTTAACTGTAAAATGAAGATAATAGTACTTATGTCCCAAGGTTGTTATGAGGAACAAATAAAATGAAATTTGTAGTATGTACCTGGAATATATGTGCTTAATAAATGCTTGTTTGCTTCCCTTCTACCTAATCTTTTTAAAAGTTGATCTTCTTGAAGACTATTTAGATTGGTTCTTATAATAATCACAGAATAGCAAAGCTCGAAGGTACATTGGGGAATCTGGAATTTAACTTTCTTGAGAGGCAACATGATAAGTCAAAAGCATCCTGGATTTCCTGGAACCAAGAAGATCTGTTTAATTCTTCTTTGACAATTCCTAGCCAGGTGACAAATCCAGCCAGAAAAATCAACATTTCATTGAGCCTCAGTTTTCTCATCTGTAAAATGAGGGTAAAAATGTCTGTAGTAATGCCTTTCCAGGGATAGATTTGCATAATGGGACAAAGCTGTTCAAAACAAAGAGAACTTTTAGTCTGACAACCCATGAAGTAGACCCAACTAGTCTCTATGTTAACTCTGTCACAGTAATAATAACAACTGATACAAATTACAAAGATTTGCAAAGTAATTTACACATTTTATATTACTTGAGTCTTCCAATAATCTGGTAATAATTATCCTCATTTTACAGATGAGAAAACTGAAGCTCAGAAAAATAACAAATGACTTGGCTACCTAAAAAACAGTGTCATTTCTGGTCCTAATGGAACGGTATCTATTGCAGTCCCAAGGGATCAAGGACCTTTCCTGGGTAAGGATCAAAGTACAGACCAAGAGAGCAGTAATTTTATTATTTTGCAGATCATACCACCTTGGAAGCACCAAAAACTTCCAAACTCTCAGAACTAGTTCTCTACATGTACATAATATTTATAGCAGCTCTTTTTGTGGTGGCAAGAATTAGAAATTGAGGAGATGCCAATCAGTTGGGGACTGGATGAACAAGTTGTGGTATGATTGGGTTGGATTATTGTGCTATCAGAAATTATAAGCAAGATAGTTTCAGAAAAAAAAACTGAGAAGATATATATGAACTGATGCAAACTGAACTAAGCAGAACCAAGAGAAAATTGTGCACAGAAACAGCAATAGTATAAAGACTTAACTACTCTGATTAAGTCAATAATCCAAGACAGTTTCAAGGGAGCTATGATGAAAAATGCTCTCCACCTCCAGGGAGAGAACTGATAAACTCTGGATGCAATTGAAGCATGCCTAATTTTGCTTTCTTTATTTTTCCTGTTTTTGTATGATTTGTTTTATTTTCTAATCTGGCTAATGTGAAAACATGTTTTGCATGACTTCACATGTGGAAGGGATGTCAAATTGATTGCTTTCTCAAGAAGAGGGGAAGAATAGGAAGAAGGGAGAAATTTTTTTTAGTCCCATTCTTTTTTTTTTTCTTTATTAAAGCTTTTTATTTGCAAAATATATGTATGGGTAATTCTTCAACATTGACCCTTACAACAAAGCTTTTTGTTACAAAATTTTCCCCCCTAGTCCCCACCCCTCCCCTAGATGGCAGGAAATCCACTATATGTTAATTATGTTAAAATACTTGACAAATCGAATATATGTATACATATTTCCACAGAAAGGAGAAATTTAAAAATCAAAAATTTTAAAAATGAGTAGTAAAAATTATATAGAATTGGTAAATATTTAATTATGTGTGTACATATGTGTATATTTATATGGCTTTTTAAAATGACTTTGTCCAAGGTCATACATCTAGCAAGCATCAAAGGCGGGACTTGAAGCCAGATCTTCCTGGGCATGAATCCCAGTTCTCTATCCCACACTGCCTCCATATACTTACAGGTTTATTGCACTTAAGACTGAGGAAGGATAGCCGGGATATAAATAAGGGAGACATTTAGTAGCCTGAGGATGCTGTTGGAGAAGGGAATAGCATTTATTATTATTAAGTACTTACTATGTAACAAGCACCCATGACAAATACTTAATAAATATTATTTCATTTTGATCTCTATAATAATGCTGAGAAGTCAGTGCTATTACTACCTCCATTGCATAGTTGAGGAAACTGAGGCCAAGTTTAAGTGATTTATACAATGAGTAAGCATCTGAGGCTGGATTTGAACTTGGATTCCTGATTCCATTGCACTACCTAAGTAAATGCCTTAAGAACTGTTGATGAGAACCCTGATCCCGAAGTCTCAAGGAAGAGTTCCTCAGGCTTTGTAAAGAAGGATGCTTAAAGCATACTTCAAAGTTTCTTGATGTGTGTGTGTGTATGTGTGTGTGTGTGTGTGTGTATTTTTAGGGGGGTGGAGCAATAGGGATTAAGTGATTTGCCCAAGATCACATAACTTATAAGTGTTGAGTATCTGAGGCTAGATTTGAACTCAGGTTCTCCTGACTCCAGGGCTGGTACTCTATCCATTGAGCCACCTGTGTGGATTATTAAACTGTTTTATTTGTCTTTTGTTTTACCTCCCTGTCAGTTCTTGTTATCTCACCACAAGTCATCTCCTCCAGAATTTGTGTATCTTATTAGTCCAAGCCACTGACCCAGTTAGTTTTTCTCTGAGCCATTAGTTTGCTGAAGGAATGACTGAAGGGCACTTTCAGTGCAAACGATGCCAGGTCTGTGCCTTGACCTTTCTGCACATTGGCCAGGCAACCATAAAAGTTTAAGAGGAGCCATTAGTGGAAGGATTTCCAGGCTAGGAAGTAAGGTCAAATATTTATTGTTCTGACCTTTCTTTCAATATTTGGCCTTAGATCCTATTCTCAAGAACATAAATTGAAGAATCTTCCCCAATTGGATGTTGAAACAGATTGAAATCAATACAAATCTCTTGTTCCCTTGAATAAAGGGTCTTGCCAATGAGTTCTGTCTGAAGCTTTACTAATTCAGGCTGTAAAACTCTTTGAACCTTTACAAAACGATTAAAGAGACGAAAAGATAATGTAAATGTTTCAAAGGGGCAGGCAGCTCTTTGCCTCTTGCAGCAAGAACCAGACATGGTGGATCATTTTTATATCTCACCAGGGCCAAGATTTACAGTATCAGCAGCGATTTCAGGTGAGTCAGTACCTTGGGGGTGAGGGAATTGTTATAACTTCCTTTTACTATGGTATAGTGTATTGGATTTTGTGTGTAACTACAATAAAAGACCATGCCAACCGTGAGAGGAATCAAAAGCAGATTGAGAAAATCATCCTACTTCACTCACCCCTCCACCAAATGCAAGGAAATGGGGAACCATTCACATTCTCTGTCTGTCTGTCTGTCTGTCTCTTTCCCTTTTCTCTCTTCTTTTTCCCCTCTCTCCTCTTCTGTCTGTCTCTCCCTCTCCTCTCTGTCTGTCTCTCTCCCTCTGTGTATGTTTATATCTGTCTCTGATTCTATCTCTGTCTACCCCTCCTTCTTTCTCATTGTCTCTTTCTCTCTCACTGTCTCTCTCTTTCACTGTTTCTCTCTGTCTCTTTCCCTCTTCATCTTCCTCCTTCCTTCCTTCCTCTCTCTCTGTCTCTGTCTCTCTCTCTTTTCTCTCTCTGTCTCTGTCTGTCTGTCTGTCTGTCTCTCTCTTCTCTACACGATGTTGCCTTTCTGCCACTTAGTAAGCACTCAGTTCAGTGCCTGGTACATATTTTATTAACTAGGTAAATAAAAAGTGAAATGAATTGACGATAGGTAGCAAAAGCAAGGCACAGCTGATGGACAGTTTTCATGCTGCATTGGTATCACATGACGTAAGGGGTTGAGATATTGAGATTTAAACCAATAAGGGATGTTCCCCTCTGCCCTCCAACCTTTGAAGAGGACGTGGCCATGTCCCTGGGCAAGTCTTTCAATTCAATAAATCCAAATTCCAAGTGAATAACTTGTTTAACTGATTTTAAATCAGGGTTGCTAAGATGAGAAATGTACAAAAACGTCATTTCTTCCTTCAGGAAACTAGTGAAACATTAAACAACCATCAATGATTATGTCAGTGGAAGGTATGCAAGATGAAAACAGTAATGCAAAACAAAACATCTGAGGTGGAGGAAGCTAATACTGCAACTACTTCCTACTTCTTTTATTCTTGTCTGTAAGTTAATTCGGATGGCAAGTCAATTTAGTTCAACAAAAATTTATCAGACGCCTATTATGTATAAGGCACTTTGCTAGACTCGAGTGGGGCGCTTCTTTGACTCACACCTGCTTAGTTCCTTTGCAGTTTTATTAGGCAAAGTATCCCAAGATGATTTGAGGGAGCCCAGATTGATGATCAGATATTTGAAAGAAATTCGGAGCAATTTTATGACCTCAAGTCAGATAGTTGACTGGGAGTGAAGACTTTGATTGGCAAAAACAGAGCAAAAGAAGAGGCTTAATCTTAGTTTAGGAATATCTGTTAGCTTTTGCTGGTTACCTGGCTTTGAATTTTATGGTATAATGGCCTAAGACTATGTGGATAATGAGAGGTTTCACTCTTCCTTATAAGGGAGAGTCTTAGTAGATATTGTGCTACAGCCGATGGTAGCAAAGAGTCAGCAGATGACCCCGAGAGATTGAATGATTGAATATCAGTCAATAGTAACCAAAGGGAAGCTCTGTAAATAATAGAGACTGATGTACAGCAGGAGCAACACAATATTCAGTGGAGAGCAGAGAGGCAATATCCAGTATAGAGACCAGCTCTATGACATCTTCAGAGTAATTTCAGAGTACAGAGCTCTGAAACATCCATCAGTGGTATGAGTTTCTCTGTCCACTCATAAGTTCTCTATATGTTCCAGCCTTTATACATGTTCCTTGTATTCTCTTTGTGTAGTGGTGGGCAACTTGTAGGAGAAAGTGTCTTTGTGAGGAAAGATATATTTTCTAGTGACTCTACTTACTTTATTATCCAATTACATGTATTTTGTTTTGAATGAATATGTCCTTTAAAGTTGGCTTATTAGAAAATGAAAATAATTGATGGGAGTTCTTGAACTTTGGGTATAAGTAGGTAACCCAGAGAGTGCCTTGAATCTAAGGTCATTTTCTCAGGGTTTATATATTATGGGTGATATTAGTTACTAGACTTCTGTCAGTAATTATTCTTTGTCCAGGGAAAACAAAGTATAGGATTACCCTGACTGAAGTCAAAACATTGTAAAACATCTTGATGAATGTGACAAATATTGTAAGAAAGCCATATAATGAGCATTTTTTCCAGAAATAATTATATGCTTTTTCCAAGGTGAAAGAGACTCATTATTGATTATGAGCTCAGTACCAACACTGGATACTCAAAACAAGAATTAAAAATATTCTTAACTCATCTATGACTTCACTCTAGCTGACAGGTCTGAAAAACCTTTCTTTTGTCTCCAGTTCTTAACAAGTCACCAAATGTAGTTTAGCCTTCATAACTATTCTTTCCCACAAACTTAGTGTCTCTGCACCCAAGAGATATGCTCTCTGTGTATTGGCAAATAGGATAATTACACTCTGAATAAGTCACAATATGTTGATTATACAGAAACACTTTCTATGTTAGAAGCCAACTCTGTCAGTGTTTCTATTGGTCTTATATCCCAAAGAAATCTTAGAGGAGGGAAAGGGACCCACATGTGCAAGAATGTTTGTGGCAGCTCTTTTTGTAGTGGCTAGAAACTGGAAACTGAATGGATGCTCATCAATTGAAGAGTGGCTGAATAAATTATAGTATATGAATGTTATGGAATATTATTGCTCTGTAAGAAACGACCAGCAGGATGATTTCAGAGAGGCCTGGAGAGACTTGCATGAACTGATGCTGAGTGAAACGAGCAGAACCAGGAGATCATTATACACGGCAACAACAATATTACATGATGATCAATTCTGATGGACATGGCTCTCTGCAACAAAGAATTATCTCAAACCAGTTTCAATTGTTCAGTGAAGAAAACCATATACACCCAGAGAGAGGGATATGAAATATGGACCACAACATAACATTTTCATGCTCTCTGTTGAGGTTTGCTTGCATTGTGTTTTCTTTCTCTGATTTTCTTCTTTTTTTCCTTGTACATAGGATTTTTCTTGCACAACCTGTCAAGTATTTTAACATTATTAACATGTAGTGGACTTCCTGCCATCTAGGGGAGGGGAGGGGACTGGGGGTAAAATTTTTAATGGAAAGCTTTGTAAAGATCAATGCTGAGGAACTACCCATACATATGTTATACAAATAAAAAACTTTAATAATAAAAAAAGAAGCCAACTCTGTGGAGGATGGAGTCAAGATGGGGAGTAAAAGCAGGAACTCATTGCACTCTCCCCCAAACCACTCCAGATTCCTTTCAATAACACAATAAATTAAATTTAAATAAATAAATAAAATTTTAGAACATCAGAACACAAAAAAGACAGAATAGAACCATTTTCCAGTTGATGACAATTTATAAAATCATCCAGAAAGGTCTATGACACTAGGGTGGGAGCTCAGCATGCAGTCACAGAGTGGGCAGCACCAGTGCAGCCCAGGTCCAGGCCCAGCCCTGGCACAGCACTAGCAAAGCATGAATGGACCTAGGGACCTTTGAATCAGCAGCAGCTTGGGTGATTTCTAGACCTCTCAACCCAGAGATATCAAATCAAGTAAGAGAGATAGAGGAAATATTAAAAGAAAACTGAGAATGGTGCAAAAGGAAATAGAAAAATCTAATGAGAAGATTAAACAAAATTGGCCAAATGGTAAGGGAGATATAAAAGCTCACTGAGGAAAATAATTCCTTAAAAATTAGAATTGAGCAAATGGAAATGAATGACTTTATGAGAAATCAAGATACAATAAAGTGAAACCAAAAGAATGATTTTTTTTAAAAATGTGAAATGTCACATTGGAAAAACAACTGAATAGAAAATAGATCCAGGAGAGAGAATTTTAATTAGTATGCCTGAAAGTAATGATCAAAAAAAAGGGCCTGGACATCATCTTTTAAAAAATCATCAAGGAAAATTGTCCTTAAATTCTAGAAGCAGGGGGTAAAACAGAAATTGAAAGAATCCCTCAATCTCCTCCTGAAAGAAGCCAACTCTGCAGATAGTAGATATTCAATACATTTTTTTAGGTTGACTTGATTTTACCTCAGTCAGAAGGAAAAGCAGGCATGTAGCTTATATTGTGTCATTTTCAGAACTCCAGATGTTACATGTCTTTGCTTCCCATTCTGGAATAGCGATTGCCCTACTGACCTACTATGGCCATAGCAGAGCTTTTAGTTTGATGGTCTAGTATAGTAAGAGGTCTCTTGTGATTTGGACTTGCAAGTATGCAAACAGTTCAGGGAGAACCTAACGTGAGCATCACCCTGACTGGTGCTCCCTCTGAAATGTCTCTTGTGAATTTTAGAATTGGACTGGATCATAAGGTCAAGTCTCTGCCAGAAAAATGAATTGAGGCAATTACCATTTAGGATAAAAATCTCTGTGGCTTAATTATTTCATTTAATTCAATAACTTAACCTCTCTGGGATTCAGGCTCTTCATCTATAAAATAAGAGAGTTGATCTAGCTAGTTTCTGATTAGGGTGAATAATGAAGCCTGTGAAGTGGTTGCATGTATTTCACATCACAATGCTCAAAGTTATAATTATGCAAAATATGATAAGTGGTTAGCCTAATGGAAATATGCAGTGTAAATTTGAATGAAACCATTTCATGGGATTCATAATTTGCAATAATAGGGACCTAGCCGTCCAAGGTCCAGGTTTAAATGTATTATCCATCAAAGGAGTTCATCTTTATTGTGTCATGAATCCTGATAGCAGTCTGGTGAAAGCTATGGACCCCCATTCAGATGAATTTTATTGTAATTCAAAATAGAAAGAAATGCTAAATGTCAATTAAAAGTAAGTGAAAATAAGAATCCTTTCCCATCACTTAAATACACAGACTCTCAAAAACCTCAGAACCCCTGACCTAATATTTATTAGATGCTAACATTTATTAAATCCAGTAGAATATAAAATCCTCGAGGTCAGTGACTACTTTGTTTCTATTTTTGTAGTACGTGTGTGGTTCCCTGTGCACAGTAGGTATTTAATAAATGTTTGTTGAATTGAATTGCAATCCATATGCTAGATAGTAAATAACAACCTGGGAATATAAAAATGAGCCAATATAGACATCTTGCCTTCAATAAATTAACAATCAAGTAGAACAGATCATGTATATATTCAAATGAACGTAATACAATCATCTGAATGTTGACTTTTACCAAAGTGCTATGAAAGCTTTAAGGACATTGTGAGATTGTGTCTAGTTTGGAGAATTAGGGAGTAAATCAGAAAGAAAATAGCCTTTGAAGGCTTTCAATTCTTTAAGTAATATTTTCTTCTTGGACAATGGAAACTTGGATATGATGAACAATTTTTTTCTAAGCTTCACAGGGACAGAGATTTCATTGTGATTTCTTTGTTCCAGGAAACTCCTGGACAAAAAAAATTAAGCTTCTAGCTTGATTTATTTGTCCATACACTTAATTCATTTGTTCACTCATTCATTTAAGCTGGATCTATGATTTCACTGTGTAGTGAGCTCCTGGTGAGAAATGTCCCCTGCAACACTTTCTTTAAACATAGGGAAAGGTTTAGAGATTTGTCTGAAATACTGAGACATTAAAGGATTTTCTCAGAATCACCTAGCCAATGGAAACATAAGCAGAGTATCAAAGAAACTTAAACCCAGGTCTTCCTGATTATGAGGTCACTATTCCATTGACTAAAACTAAAAAGCATCTTAGTTCTTTCTTTACCATGCCATAATAATTTCCACAAAAACAATTTTACATGAACACTCTCCAAAGCAGAATTCCTAGATCCAGGGCTCTTTAAGTACAATCAGGTTGGTGCAATATATGAAAGGTTGAAAAACCAGATCATATGACTATCAAGGATATTCAGGTGTACCAGGGCAGTCATTTATGAGACCACATTAATAAACTTTAAATTGGTAAATGACTTGGAGCCAATTTCTAGATTATACTTGATGGTATCAACTTTTGTAAGTAGACAACTGATGGTATCAGTCTAGTCAGGTAGACAAAAGCTCTTGAACCGCTACAACTTGGATGAAAGATGAGTGAGCAGATTTAATTCAAATAAGCTTTGTTTAGCCCTTTTGATAAAGACTAGTATTTTTCTGGGTTCTGAGATCACTGGGCTTCCTTGTGCATTTTCCCATCTGTGGAAATTTTAGCAAATGACTGCACCCACTTCTCCGGGTCTCATTTCTTCATCTGAAAAGTAAAAGGTTGAACTAGATGCTCCCTGTGACTCCTTTAATTCTAGACCTATATCCCTGTAATCATCCTCATCTGTACCTTCTCGCTATTCCTAGAAAAGAGATGATTAGTTTTCTGACTCAAGCTATGAGGCCAAAATATTTTTATTAAATATTGAATTTGGTTTTTTCCCAACCAAGAGGTTTAAGTCCAATACAGGGATTATAATTGCTTTAAGGAGTGGTCCCTTTTTTCACAAAACAAATTCTATGACCAGCTGATTTTTCCATCCAACCTGTGCACTGACTTTTTTGAGGGGAGGGTGGGTGGAAGTTATTACTAGGGCCACCTGGAAAAACAGCTTTAAGGTATTTTTAATCATACATGCCCCTGGATCTTTTAAAATAAAGTTTAATAGCCTCCTGTGGGTTGGCAAAAGTCTATTCTTACTGGGATGCTGAAAAAAAATTTACAAACAAAAACCAGACTGGTCAGGTAAAGGGGTATAATTTCTCTTTCTCAGCACTTTTGAGATCCTAGTGTTTCAGATTTTAATACATTCAGAACCCTTCACTGCATTTGTCCTATTTTCTCTGTTTATTTATTCATGACCATGCATTTCTTTTGCTTTGAATGCTGACAACATAGAACTCATGTCTAGATAAAGAAGTTTGTGGCAGAGAAATGGGAAAATCCATCTATTTGACCTGAGCCAAATGGAACACTCATCACCTATTTAATATGACTATTTTCACCAAGGACAAATCCTGACCTTTCCACCTAGGGAGATCTATCCTTCCTTCTTCTCCCTCTCCCTCCTCTTGGAGTCCTTTTTTTTTATATATAAAGCTTTTTATTTACAAAACATATGAGTGATTTTTCAACATTGACCTTTGCAAAAACTTTTTTTTCCCAAGCTTTTCCCCTCCTTCCCCCCACTCCCCACCCCTAGATGACAGGTAATCTAATACATGCTAAATAGGATAAATTATATGATAAATACAATACATGTATACATATCTATACAGTTATCTTACTGCACAAGAAACATCAGATCTAGAAAGAGAAGAAGAAAAAAAACATCCTAAGAAGGAAAACAAAATGCATGGAAATATTCACAGAAAGCGTTAAAATGCTGTGTTGTGGTTCACACTCAGTTCCCACAGGGTCTTGGAGTCCTTTGTTAGTTATCTCACAAAGGTAGTGTTTGTGGGTCTGGGATAAACCACAAGACTGGAAAGACAGGCATACCAACCTGAACTTGAAGGAAAACTTGTGTTTAGAGATTATAAAGTTAAATGGTCAGGGCTGGGAGGTGAAGGTCTGGGTTTGTTATACAAGCATCTCCTAACTCATTTCCTATATTCTCCTAATATTAAAAATTGGAATCATCAAGTAGTTCAGAAAAATACTGACAATCTTCCACCCTTCCTATCCATAAAGAAGACTGGAAAAAAATAGTCAGAAGGGAACCATTCCTGTGAATATTAGGCACACATCTGGAAAGAGAGAGAATGGGAAAGTAAAAATGTGCTATAAAGCTCCAAGGCAAGGGGCCAGAGATCCCTCCCTTCCCTCACCCAGTCCTTGCTGGCTCCAGCAAGGATAGATTAGATTTGTGGCCTCAGTTATTATTTATACATTTATAAGATACACTACAGGGTTCCCTTGGCATTATTCCAACACAGAAGACAAAACCAGAGTTTCTCTCAATTCTGCAAGCTCCTAGGATTCCTGGAATTTCCATAAACAATTCCAGACATCTCAGGAATAATTTCTGAGCCCCATTTTTATTAACAAGTGCTTGGATGTGCTTTTACTTTAAGAATGCACATCCTGAGTGAATATGCACCTAAGCTCTTGGCTGAATAGGGACTGTAGAATCAATCAATTGGGACTCAATTTGGGGTTAAATAAGCCCCTCCCAAAACCTTCCAAATGGCATTGCCCCAAAATGGAACAATCAGCCCTGGCAGGTGATTTTTTTGTAATTAGAGGTCTTCAAGCACTGGGTGACCATTTATCAGGGATGAGGTTTCTGCTCAAGTTCAGTTAGAGCTAGATGCCTCTGTTCTCCTTTTCCACTCACTCTAGGGTTCAGTAATTCCATGACAAATTCTGCCAGGCCCCAGCTACTGGCATCCTTCTTTTTTTCACTGGTACATCCCAACATTAATCTCTGAGGAAGGCTTCAGCACACTGAGCTATTCTGGATGCTAACGGGTGTGCAGAAGGAAGGAGAAATCTATTATTTAAAAGGATGTCCGTTCCATTAGTAGAGTAATTACACAACCCAGGATATAGAACTGAGTCATCCCCATCCCTTTCCTGTTCTTTACAGTGTGATTCCTGATCTGATTTTAGTAAATTAATTCAATTCAATTCAGTAATTATTTGCCAGCAACTACAATATAACAGGCATCATGATAAGCCCTAGAGATATTAATAAAAAATGAAATAATTGCTTCATTTAAAGAGCTTATATTCTACTAATGCGAATCAACATGTACATAGAAAGTCAATACAATTTTGAAAAATAAATACAAAGGGCAGCTAATTGGTACAGTGGATAGAACACTAGCCCTGAAGCCAAGAGGGCCTGAGTTCAAATCTGGCCTCAGACATTTAATACTTCCTGGCTGTGTGACCCTGGGCAAGTCACTTAACCCCAATTGCCTCAGCAAAAACAAACAAATAAATAAATGCATGCATGCATACATACATGCAAAATGTTTTGGTAGGGAAACCAAGCAATCAGAAAACTTTGTATAAATTGTGCTAAGTCTTTAAAGTAGGATTTCCAAGAGGCAGAGATGAGGAAGGAGAGCATTCTCGATATGGAGCACAGCTTCAGCCAGGAATGAAGGGGGAGAGGCAATGTGCATGGGAAATGTTGTGTAATGTTGGAGAATAATGTGTAATCTGCCAAGAGGAGCCATATTTTTTAAGTGAAAAACTTTATATTTAATATTTTTCTAATTACATATAATAATTAGCAGCTTGGAAAGACTTATTTGAGCTGATGCTAAGTGAAGGAAGTAGAAGCAAGAGAACATTGTACGTAACAATTGATCCCTCAGTTTCCAATTCTTTGCCACCACAAAAAGAGCTACTATAAATATTATTCTATATATAGGCATTTCTTAAAATTTTTTTTAATATTTATAGGATCTGGAGTCATATTGTAAAGAATTTTAGATATTTTATCACCAATAAACTGAAGTTTTTAATCAGAGTACTGATGCAGTCAGCACTGTGCTTTAGTAATATCAATTTGATTGCTGTGTACAAGGTACACTAGATAGGAAAGGAGTTGTATAATACAAGAAACCTAATCTTAGAATAAAAGTTATAACTAGGGTGAGGCAACAGGAATTTTTCCCAGTATACTAAAATTTAAAGGACACAGAAAATAACATATTTCTCTTTCCCCCTTTCCTTCCCCAGCTATGTTTTGCTTCTAACTACCACCTCCCTCAATCTGCCCTCCCCTTTTTCAGCCTCTTCCCCCTTTCTTATTCATTTCTCATTCTACTTCTGTTCTCCCTTCTATTACCTCACCTTTTCCTTTCCCCTTTCTCCTTCTACTTCTCTAGAGGATGAGACAAATTTCTATATTAAACTAAATATGTCTGATAGTCTTTCTTTGAGCCAAATCTGATGAGATTTGTGTGTTCACACAATGTTCATCCCCTTTCCTTCTTTCCCTCAAGTATAATAGGTCTTTTTTGCCCCTTCATATGATGTAATTTACCCCATTTTAACCTCCTCTTCCTTCTTCTTCCAGTACAATTCCTTTTCTACTTGTAACTTCTTTTTTATATCATCACAGTGAAGTCAAATTATGCCTATACTGTCTAAGTATACCCCTAACAAATATACAGTTCTCAACAGTTAAACATGTCATCTTCCTCTATAGGAATGTAAGCATTGTAACCTCTAAAAACATAGCTTTTTTCTTCCCTTTTTACCTTTTTATGCTTCCCTTGAGTTCTGTATTTGAAGATCAAACTTTTTGTTCAGCTTTGGTCTTTTCATCAAACATAAATGAAAACCCCCTATTTCATTGAATGTCCATCTCTTCCCCTGAAAGATACTGCTTAATTTTGCTGGATAGTTAATTCTTGGCCACAATCCAAGTTCCTTGTCCTCTGGAATATAATATTCCAGACCCTTCAATCCTTTAAAATAGAAGCTGCTAGGTCCTGGGTAATCCTGATTATGGTTCTTTGATATTTGAATTGTTTCTTTCTGGCTGCTTGCAGTATTTTCTCTTTGATCTGATAATTTTGGAATTCAATTACAATATTCCATGGAGTTTTTTTCATTTTGGGGTCTCTTCCAGGAGATGATAAGTGGACTCTTTCAATTACTATTTTCCCCTCTGATTCTAGGACATCAAGGCAGTTTTCCTTGATGATGATTTCTCAAAATGGGTTGTCTAGCCTCTTTTCTTTCATTGTGGTTTTCAGTAATTCTTAGATTGTCTCTCCTGGATCTATTTTCCAGATCATTGTTTTTCCTTTCCTTTCCTTTTCTTTCTTTATTTTTTTCTTTTCTTTCTTTTCTTTTTTTTTACTGAGGCAATTGGGATTAAGTGACTTGCCCAGGGTCACACAGCTAAGAAGTGTTAAATGTCTGAGGCCAGATTTGAATTCAGGTTCTCCTGACTTCAGGGCTGGTGGTCTATCTACTGAGCCATCTAGCTGTCCCTGGATAATTGTTTTTCCAATGAGGTATTTTACATTTTCTTCTATTTTTTCATTATTTTGTTTTTGTTTGACTGATTCTTCATATCTCATTGAGTCATTTGCTTTCATTTGTTCATTTCTAATTTTTAGTGAATTTTTTCCAGTTAGCTTTTTTTTAATTTCCTTTTGCATTTGGCCAATTGAACTTTTAAATGAGTTGTTCTGTTTGTTGAATTTTTTTTCCATTTCAGAAATTTTGTTTTTCAAGAAGTTGATTTCATTTTCCATTTTGCCAAAACTATTTTTAAAGGAGTGATTTTCTTCAGTTAATTTCTGTGTTTCCTTTTCCCAAGCTCTCATTTCCTTTCCCCATTTTTCTTCTAATTCTCTTTTAAGATTCTTTCAAGAGAGTCTTGTGAGTTGGAGAAAAATTCATATCATTCTTTGAGGTGTCATCTGGAGATGTTTTGTATTTAGTATCCTCAGGGTTTGAGATTTGTTCTTCTTTGTCTCCATAATAGCCATTTATGGTTAGAGCTCTTTTTGGGTTTTTTTGCTCTTTTTTAAAGGTTGAAGTCTGCTCTTAGGGCAAAAGGGAAAAGGTCCCAAATTTCCTCTACAGGTAACAGCAGCTTCACTCTGCCCTTGGATTGGTACTGCTGATTTCTTTCTTATGTTGGGTGGACATGGCCAAGTCCTGCATTATGCTGGGGTTCAGAGGCTCACTATTTTCTTTATGTAGTTGCCTTAGAGGTCTCATAGCTAAACTGCTTATCCACTAGCTTCTGAACCAGGATAGAGTAGAAAATGTTGCTGAATTTTGGCTACGAGTGTCCCAGTAGATTCCCTGGCACAAGGAGGGCACTTCATCCTGAGTCCCTGAGATGCACTGCCCCTTGCCAATTGAAACAAACTTTTTCTGAATTTGTTATATTCCAAATATTTGTGGGTTCTGTCCCTCCAAATCCCATTCAAAGGTGTTGGTGTTGGTGTTGATATGAGGGAATCCAGGAAGACTTCAGACAAAAACCTGAGTATTCTCTGCCATCTTGGCTCCATCCCTTAAGAAATTAACATATTTAGCAGTCTTTTAAAGCAATTGAGTTCAATACCTAAGTAGCAAGAATAATTGCCACTATAGAAACACCCTCCTTCTTGATTTAATTTATCCAAATTATTTCTTTTATTAGTGAATGCCACATTACAAAGTTGATTTCAAGATTGTTTTTATGCTGCTTTCCCTGAGTACCAAAATTGATAATTATTACTTGAGTTAGAATATTCGTCTATTTACATAAGATTCTACTACAGCTTGGGTGTATACAAAGAAAGTTGCAGGAAAAGTATATTAAAGGCTACTGTCTCTTTGAGGGGCACAAGGCATTGGTAGCTGTAAATTGAAGATGTAGTCATCTTGACTCATCCTTTCACTTCCTCACAGTTCCAAACCAGATAACTCTGTACTTGATATAGCCCAGAAAATAATGGCATGAAGTTTGGTGAGAATACTAAAGAGGTCACATACATTTGAATTTATACTAATTAAAGTTACAATTATATAAAATATGGTCATTGGTTTCAGCCCAGTGGAAATATGGAGAATGAATTAAAATCATGTTTTATTCCATGGGAATGAATTTTTCATACTAATTGGAACATGACTGTATTAGGCATGCCTTTTCTAATTTTTCAGATGTACAACTCCTCTTTTAAAAATAATACAAAATACATTATTGCCTGAACTATGCAAAAACAATTTTTGTGCTTTGTAATATCCTAACATATGGCAAGCTGACACTAATCCTAATAAAGGTCAATGGAGAGTATGGACTTCAACCATAAATACCTACTACCTAGAATATCTTCATGGGAAGGGTTACAATTGTAGCAGGCAATTAAAGTATTTATCAGTGGACAAATTTCCAATTAGCTAGGAGGATACTTTGAAAGATTTTGCTTCTGCCACACGTTTGTTAATGAACACTGGGGAGAAAGCAGGACTTAAACATGTGGGACAGAGCCAAAGAACTTCAGAGGAATGGCCCTTGACTTACCTCTAACAGCTTCTAATAAAAACTTACTCCTTACCTCTGGCTCTGTTTTATTGACATATTTATGTACTCTTTCTCTTCTTTCCCTTTTTCCTTCTAGAAACTGTCAAACATGGTCACATACCTCAGAGTAACATACTCATTGACCAAATTATGGATTAAACATATCCATATCCATAATACAATACAATATGCATTTATTAAGTCCATACAATGTTCCAGGCATTGTGCTATAAAATAATTCAAATATCCCTAGCTGTGTGACCCTGGGCAAGTCACTTAACCTCAATTGCTTCAGCAAAAAGCAAAAAAAAAAATAATTGAAATACAGGGTATCCCAAATGTCATAAGCTTTAATAAGTTAAGACTACATGAAAACTGTTGTCTTAATAGTTTAAAATTGTACTTAAATTACATTAAAATTGCATTTAAAATTGTATTTTAGAATACTATAAATTTTCAGAATGTTTTATATATGTACATTGTCTCATTTGAACTTTTCAACAACTCTGTGAGAAAGATGATAGAGATAGTATTATTCCCATGTATAAATGTGGAAACTGAGGTTCTAGGAAGTTATGATTTTTTTTATTTTTTATTTTTATTTTTTTATTTTATTTGCATAACATATGTGTGGGTAATTCTTCAACAATAACCCTTACATAGCTTTCTGTTACAAATTTTCCCCCCAACTCCCCACCCCTCCCCTAGATGGCAGGATATCCACTACATGTTAATTATGTTAAAATTTTGGCAAATCGAATATATGTATACATATTTCCAAACTTATCATTGTTGTGCAAGAAAAATCTTATGTACACAAACGATATATCAGATAAAGGAAACACAATGTAAGGAAACATCAATCAAGGAGTATGAGAATGTTATGTTGTGGTCCACATTTCACATCCCTCTCTCTGGGTGTATATGGCTTTCTTCAGTGAACAATTGGAGGTGGTTTGAAACATTTCATTGTTGAAGAGAGCCATGTCCATCAGAATTGATCGTCATATAGTACTGTTGTTGCCGTGTATAATGATCTCCTGGTTCTGCTCATTTCACTCAGCATCAGTTCATGTAAGTCTCTCCAGGCCTCTCTGAAATCATCTTGCTGGTCATTTCTTACAGAACAATAATATTCCATAACATTCATATACCATAATTTATTCAGCCATTCTCCAATTGAAGGGCATCTATTCAATTTCCAGTTTCTAGCCACTACAAAAAGGGCTGCCACAAACATTCTTGCACATGTGGGGCCTTTTCCTTCCTTTATGATTTCTTTGGGATATAAGCCCAATAGAAATGCTGCTGGGTCAAAGGGTATGCACAGTTTGATAACTTTTTGAGCATAGCTCCAAATTGTTCTCCAGAATGGCTGTATCCCTTCACAGCTCCACCAACAATGGATCAGTGTCCCAGCCCTCCCACATCCCCTCCAACATTCATCATTAACTTTTCCTGTCATTTTAGCCAATCTGACAGGTGTGAAGTGGTACCTCAGGGTTGTCATGATTTGCATTTCTCTGATCAATAGTGATTTGGAGCACCTTTTCATATGACTATAAATAGTTTTAATTTCATCTTCTGAAAATTGTCTGTTCATATCCTTTGACCATTTATTGATTGGAGAATGGCTTGAATTTTTATAAATATGAGACAATTCTCTATATATTTTAGAGATGAGACGTTTATCAGAACCCTTAAATGTAAAGATGATTTCCCAATTTATTGCTTCCCTCCTAATCTTGTCTGCATTGATTTTGTTTGTATAAAAACTTTTTAACTTAACATAGTCAAAGTTATTTATCTGGTTTTCAATTAAGAGTTCCAGTTCTTCTTTGGACATAAATTTATTCCATCTCCATAGGTCTGAGAGGTAAACTATATTACATTCCTCTAATTTGCTTATAGTATCACTCTTTATATCCAGATCATGAACCCATTTAGATCTTATCTTGGTATGTGGTGTTAGATGTGGGTCAAGCCCTAATTTCTTCCACACTAGTTTCCAGTTTTCCCAGCAGTTTTTGTTAAATAGTGAATACTTATCCCAAAAGCTGGGGTCTTTGGGTTTATCAAAAACCAAATTGCTATAGTTATTGCCTAGTTTGTCTTGTGATTCTATCCTATTCCACTGATCGACTACTCTATTTCTTAGCCAGTACCAAATGGTTTTGATGACCGCTGCCTTATAATATAGTTTTAGATCTGGTACAGCAAGTCCACCATCATCAGCCTTTTTTTATTAATCCCCTTGAAATTCTTGACCTTTTGTTTTTCCAAATGAACTTTGCTACTATTTTTTCTAGATCTGTAAGATAATTTCTTGGGAGTTTGATTGGTATGGCACTAAATAAGTAAATTAGTTTGGGTAGTATTGTCATTTTTATTATATTCGCTCGTCCTACCCATGAGCATTTTAAGTTTTTCCAATTGACTGGGTCTGATTTGATTTGTGTGGAAAGTGTTTTGTAGTTTAGTTCATATAGTTCCTGACTATCCCTTGGCAGATAAATTCCCAAATATTTTATACTATCAACAGTTATTTTGAATGGAATTTCTTTTTGTATCTCTTGCTGCTGAACTTTATTGGTAATATATAAAAATGCTGATGATTTATGTGTATTTATTTTGTATCCTGCAACTTTGCTAAAGTTGTGAATTGTTTCTAGTAGTTTTTTAGTTGAGTCTTTAGGGTTCTCTACGTATATCATCATGTCATCTGCAATGAGTGATAATTTGGTTTCCTCATTACCTACTCTAATTCCTTTAATCTCTTTTTCTTCTCTTACTGCCAAAGCTAACATTTCTAAGACAATATTAAATAATGGTGACAGTGGGCAGCCTTGTTTCACTCCTGATCTTATTGGGAATGGTTCTAGTTTGACTCCATTACATATGATGCTTGCTGAAGGTTTTAAGTAGATACTACTAATCATTTTAAGGAAAAGCCCATTTATTCCTATACTCTCCAGTGTTTTTAATAGGAATGGGTGTTGGATTTTATCAAAGGCTTTTTCTGCATCTATGGAGATAATCATATGGTTTTTATTAATTTGGTTATTAATATAATTGATTATGCTAATAGTTTCCTAATATTGAACCAGCCCTGCATTCCTGGTATAAATCCTACTTGGTCATGATGTATTATCCTGGGGATGACTTTCTGTAATCTTGTTGCTAAAATCTTATTTAAAATTTTTGCATCAATATTCATTAGGGAAATGGGTCTATAGTTTTCTTTCTCAGTTTTCTCCCTACCTGGTTTAGCTATCAGCACCATATCTGTGTCATAGAAGGAATTTGGTAGTATACCTTCTTTCCCTATTTTTTCAAATAGTTTATATAGTATTGGGATTAATTGTTCTTTGAATGTTTGGTAAAATTCACATGTAAATCCATCTGGCCCTGGAGATTTTTTCTTAGGGAGTTGATTAATAGCTTGTTCTATTTCTTTTTCCAAAATAGGGCTATTTAAATAATTTATTTCCTCTTCTGTTAATCTGGGCAATCTATATTTTTGTAGATATTCCTCCATTTCATTTATATTATCAAATTTATTGGCATAAAGTTGGGCAAAGAAACTCCTAATTATTACTCTAATTTCCTCTTCATTGGAGGAAAGTTCTCCCTTATTTTTGAGACTAATAATTTGATTTTCCTCTTTCCTTTTTCTAATCAAATTAACTAAAGGCTTATCTATTTTGTTGTTTTTTCATAAAACCAACTCTTACTTTTATTTATTAATTCAATAGTTTTCTTATTTTCAATTTTATTGATCTCCCCTTTAATTTTCAGAATTTCCAATTTGGTATTTAATTGAGGGTTTTTAATTTGGTCTTTTTCTAGCTTTTTTAATTGTAAGCCCAGTTCATTAATCTTCTCTTTCTCTGTTTTACGCAAGTAAGCATCTGGAGATATAAAATTACCCCTTATAACCGCTTTAGCCGTGTCCCACAAATTTTGGTATGTTGTCTCATTGTTGTCATTCTCCTGGATGAAATTTTCGATTGTGTCTCTAATTTGCTCTTTCACCCATTCGTTCTTCAGGATTAGATTATTTAATTTCCAAATAACTTGTGGTCTATTTTCTCCTGGCCTTATATTACATGTGAGTTTTATTGCATCATGATCTGAGAAGGATGCATTTACTATTTCTGCTTTTCTGCATTTGATTTTGAGGTTTTTATGCCCTAACACATGATCAATTTTTGTATAAGTTCCATGAACCCCTGAGAAAAAAGTATACTCCCTTCTATCTCCATTCAATTTCCTCCAGAGATCTATCATACCTAACTTTTCTAGCCTTTTGTTAACCTCCCTAACTTCTTTCTTATTTATTTTGGAATTTGATTTATCTGATTCTGAGAGAGCAAGGTTGAGATCTCCCACTAGTATAGTATTACTGTCTATTTCTCCTTGCATCTCTCTTAACTTCTCCTCTAGGAATTTGGATGCTATACCACTTGGTGCATATATGTTAAGTATTGATACTGCTTCATTGTCTATGGAACCCTTTAGTAAAGTGTAGTTTCCTTCCTTATCTCTTTTAATTAGATCTATTTTTGTTTTTACTTGATCTGAGATAAGGATTGCTACCCCTGCCTTTCTTTGTTCACCTGAAGCATAGAAGATTCTGCTCCAGCCCTTTACTTTCACTCTGTATGTATCTCTATGTTTTAGATGTGTTTCTTGTAAACAACATATTGTAGGATTCTGGCTTTTAATCCAGTCTGCTATCCGCTTCCGTTTTATGGGAGAGTTCATCCCATTCACATTCACAGTTAAAATAACTATATCTGTATTCCCTGCCATCTTATTTACCCAGAGTTATGATTTTCTCTTCCCTTTCCCCTCTCTCCCTTCCCCCCTCCCCAGTACTTTGCTCTTGATGACCACCTCCCACCAATAATCCTCCTCCCTTTAGAGTCCCTCCCTCCCCTTTATACCTTTCCCCTAATCCTTCTATTAGTTTATCCCTTTCCTTTTCTCCCCTCCCTCCTACCTTCCCACAAGGAGGGTCAGGCCTTTCTTTGAAGCCAAATGTGTCTGATATACTCTCTTAGAGTCCAATATAATGAGAGTAAGGTTTACACAATACTCATCGCCCTCCCTTCTTTCCTTCAATTATATTAGATCTTCTATGTCTCTTTATGAGATTTTGCCTTATTTTACCTCCTATATTTTTACTTTATTTTGCCTCCTTTTCCCCTCTCCCCCCTTTTTCTTTTTCAGTATGGTATCCCTTCCACCTCTAATTTCTTTTCCATTATTATCAAAGAAAAATCAAATTATACTGCCATTCTTTAAAGGATACCTATAGTCGAAATATAGTTCTCAAGAGTTTTTCTTTTTACCTTTTTATGCTTCTCTTGAGTTCTCTATTTGGAGGTCAAATTTTTTGTTCAGATCTGGTCTTTTTATTAGAAATAAGTGAAATTCTCCTGTATCATTGAATGACCATCTTCTTCCCTGGAAGATGATGCTCATTCTAGCTGGATAACTTATTCTTGGCTGTAATCCAAGTTCTTTTGCCTTTCTGAATATCTGGTTCCAGGCCCTTCGATCCTTTAAAGTGGAAGCTGACAGATCCTGTGTAATTCTAATGACAGTTCCTCAGTATTTGAAGTGTTTCTTTCTAGCTGCTTGCAATATCTTTTCCTTGGTGCGATAGTCCTGAAATTTGGCCATGATATTCCTTGGGGTTTTAATTTTGGGGTCTCTTTCTGGAGGTGATCGGTGAATTCTTTCAATGCCAATTTTGCCTTCTGATTCTAAAACATCAGGGCAATTCTCTTTCATGATTTCCTGGAAGATAGCATCCAGGTTCTTTTTTTTATCATGGCTTTCAGGGAGTCCAATAATCCTTAAATTGTCTCTCCTGGATCTGTTTTCCAAGTCAGTTGTTTTTCCTAGGAGATATTTCATATTTTCTTCTATTTTTTTCATTTTTTTTGTTTTTGTTTGACTGATTCTTGAAGTGTTATTGAGTCATTTACTTCTATTTGTTCAATTTTAATTTTTAGAGTATTATTTCCTTCAGTTATCTTTTTTAGCTCCTTTTGTAGCTGGCCAATTGAATTTATTGATTCAATGCATTCTTTTTCCATTTTGCCAGTTTTATTTTTCAGTGAATTGTTGTCTTTTTCCAATTCACCAATTTTGTTTTTCAGTTCACCATTTTTATTTTCCAGTGAATTGGTGATTTTTTCCAATTCACCAATTTTGTTTTTCAGTGAACTGTTTTCTTTTTCCAATTCACCAGTCCTATTTTCCAGTTTTTGATATTTCTGTTGCCCTGATCTCAATTTATTTCCCCATTCTTCTTCTAGCTCTCTTTTGAGATTCTTAATGCAATCATCCAGGTAAGCCTTCTGAAAGGGAGACCAACTTAAGTCTGCCTTCGTGGCTTCATCTGGGATTGTTTTCATAATGTCAGGATGTGGGGACTGTTCTATTTTTTCTCTGTAAAAGCTTTCTATGGTGAGAGCTCTCTTCTGCTTCTTGCTCATGATTTAAAGTTGGGATATTGGTCAAAAGCAGAGAAAACCGCAACAATTTGTATTTGCCCTGGGGCAGTTTGCCGAGTTGACTTCCGGTCTGAGGCTGGTCGGGCTACATTCGCACTAGGACCACGTTTTCAGCTGCTCTCCATCCACCCTTTACCAAAGGCAGATCTGCCAAAGCACCTGCCCGCAAGCAGAGCAAAGTGGCCCAGGCGTCTCCCAGGGGCTTCCTGGGTGCCTAAAATCCGCCCCTCTCTTGCAGCCCTGACTTCCGCCCCGGCTGGAGTGTGATGGCAACCAGCGGCCGATTTCTCCTGAGGCTAACCTTCTCTGGAGTTCTTTCAAGGTAGATTTTTGATAGAAGTGCGTTGTAGTCCAAATGTTTGGCGGGGCCCTCACTCAAAAACCAGTTGGAAGGCTTACTTTGTCTGGGTTTGAGGGAAGGTCCCAGGAGTTCACAGAGAAAGCTGTCTGCAGTTTGCCATATTGGCTCCACCCCCTCGGAAGTTATGATTTTTCCCAGATGACATAGCCAGGATAGGAAATATGGGCTAGTAGATAGTAAGCCAGAAGAATTGAGTTTAAGGCCCAGCTTTGACACTGTGTGACCCTAAGCAAGCTATCCAGTGTTTCTATATTCTAGGCAAATTTCTAGGACCATAAGTGTCAAAGAAAATGTTGACTTGTACAAGAATTTCTGTATCAATGAAATAACAGCCATAAAGCTAGTAAAAGGCAGGATTTGAACCTTTGTCTAGCCCTTTTTCTGCTACATGAGTCTATGTTTTAATATATAAAATCACAAACCTTTATATAGCACACATCAACATTTTGGAAAATAAATTATAAGACATTAATATCTAAGTCACATGGAAGAAAGTATACATTCTCATGAAATCAAGGGGATGAGAATGTTGTGACATCATGCCAGAAGAAAAAGAGGAAGACCATAATCATAACCTTAATTTATCCAGAAACTCTGGATACCCATGCTTGGGTAGGAAGTCCTTTGAAAAAAAGCATGTATTTAGAGATGAAGACCTTCACCTTCTTCACCAACCAGCTGGATTGCTGGATCCTTGATTGATACATCCAGTATTTTCTGTGACCTATAAGGTAGAATAGGGGAGGTGCTACTGATGGGTTTCCTTCTACCTCTTCCCTTCCACCCCCCCCCCAATACTGGGATTGACTGTCAATCAATACTCCTCTTACAGACTATACCTGAAAGTAGGGAGGATATAGTAGAAGCCAACTTTAGAAGGTCAATCTAAATCTCATGGCTCAGGATATTCCCCAGGACTCTTCCTGCTACTTTATTATGGCTTGGGGAAGAACAAGTCAAGCTCTCCAGGAATTCTGTTTCCACGACACAAATCTAAGACTAAATCTAAGGCAGATGTTTGGCCCAAGCTTGTCCTGCTAAAGGCCAGTCATTGGTCATCTTATTTTACTCTGACTTGTAGTATATTCTCTTTGGGTAGAATTGCTGACAATGCAGTGATTGCCCAAAGAAGGTAGGCTGGAAAACTCCTCAAAACTCTGAGATAATTCCCATGGCAAACCACCCCCTCTCCCCAGTGCTCTGGACATCTTGGGGTGTGGCTGATAGCCAGGATTCCTTTCCAGCTTCTTCTTATCCACCAGGTCTTCTTTACTCCCACCCAAAATCAGTCACCAGCACCTGTAATTATCTCCATCTCACCCTCCTTATTTTTCAATTGGACTTCATGATTTGTGTGCTCTTTTACTCTATTAGACTGTGACCTGCTTGAGATCAGGATCTATTTGTGCCTTTCTTTGTATCCCTGAATTTAGAATAGAGCCCAGCAGTGATTAAAAGCTTAGGAAAAGCTTGATGACTTGAATGATTGTTGATCTAGTTTCTTTGTCTGTATATGTCTGTCTGTCACTCTCTCTCCATTTTATATCTATATCTATATCTCTCTCTCTATACCTATATATATATATATATATATATATGCACATACATGTATATATACATATATATACATATATATAATCACAGGTCCAGATAAATATACATATTTAATATATATTCATATAGAATTTAGACCTCAAATCTTAAAAACAAATGTTTAAGAAAATTGTTTTAACATATTATTGGGGGAAAATAAAGTATATATTAAAAAGAAAAACATTTATATAATTATATATGTAAATTTATATAATTATATATGTATATTTATTTTCTTATTGGGAGTTCCTTACATCAGAGAAAGCACAGATCCACATAAATTACATATATTAAAATATGTAATTAAAGTTTGTGTAATATATTTTATATAATATTAATGTTTATATAATTTATATAGTCATGCTATTGGATATTTATATATTAATATCTATGTAATTCCAAATGATTTATGTAACATTTATCTAGCATATATAATTATATTATATTTAGTGTAATTTATGTCATATTTATGCAGTATGTATAATTATATAATGTTATTCTAATATAAATTATTATATAGAAGGCACAGTGGAGAGAGTGCTGGGCCTTGAGTTAGGAAGAATAAGTTCAAATCCAGCTTCAGCCATGTATTAGTTGTGTGACCCTGGGTAAGTCATTTCACCCTATTTGCTTTGGTTTCCTGTTTTGGAATATGACCTGAAGAAGGAAATGGCAGATCACTCCATTATTTTTGCTAAAAGAGTTGGCTATAACTGAAATAACTGAATAACAATAACAAATTATATTTATATAGTATAACGTATATAATATTTATCTAGTATACTATGACATATCCTATTCATTATATATTGTATTATATATTATTATACAATTATACAATATTATGCAATTATATATCATGTTAATTATATTAAAATATATTACATAATATATTATTTATCTGGATCTGTGATTTCATAGATGTAAGGAACTTCCATCAGGGAATTTCTCCTTTTAATACACTTGGTAGTTTTAGACAGTTGTCTGGGAGCAATGAAAAGTTAAATGACTTCTCTAGGGTGACACAGCTAAAATGTATAAAAGGTGGGACTGAATCCAAGACTTTCTGAATCTTCATCCCACTCTCTTTCCATTGTATCAAGATACATATCAAGGGGCCATCATTCCAGTGGTGAGAACATATGACAAGCTAACATCTAGAATTTCCAATTCTTATTTTTAGAAGTTTGTTTGTATTTTCCAACATGTTAGGCAATTTTAGTTTCTCATCAATTTGCAAATTTGTTCAGCATGTCACCTAAACTCTGAAAAGAACAAAATTAAAAAATAGATGCTGCTTCAGATACTTATTAATTATGTGTTCCTAGGAATGTCACTTAAGGGTTCTCAGCCTCAATAACCTCATCTGTAAAAGTGAAGATAATAATAATTGCATATCTAGTCACAGGGTTGTTGTGAGCATTAAATGGAATAATAAATGAAATAATAATTGGAAAGAGCTTCGCAAATCTTAAAGAACCAGATAAATGTTAGCAATTGTTATTTATATTTTTGTGGTAATGTTCAGAAGACTTCCCTGCAAAGTGACATCAGATTATTAATGGCTAAGCTTTGGGAATGATTGTTGAACCTGGTTTTGAGGTTTCAGTGGCTAAAAATGTGTATCAGACTGAGACCAATCAGGTGAGGAACTTCTCTAAATGTAGCTGGGTTGGCCCTCAGATAACACTCCTGTGCTAAGACACCCCCAAGGCTTGTGTTCACTCTTATAGCCTTGGATAACTTAAGGTCACCTCTCCACCCAGCCAAGGCAAAGCTCAGCTGTAATCCTTACAAAGCAAATTATTGACTTAATACTTACCTTGGGCCCACTTCCAAAGGGAATTAGTGGAGCCTTACCAAAAATCAAATAGCATTTTTACAAGGACAAATGAAAATACTAAAAGCTACCCCAGTGCAATTTAATTCCTTCTTTCAGAGGAGGCCTTGACAGAGAGAAAGAGGTGAGGAATTAAGAAGAACCTGAACCTCAAATATCAAGAATTACTAACAAATTAAAGAACAAAAATGGAAGCCAAATTTCTCTGAAGTGAAAATTCAATTTTAGATAAATAAAAATTTGATTCATACAAACTTTTCCAAGAAAACATTTAGATCAATGACCTCATCAATCCATCATTTATTAAACGTATATTATTATGTGAGAAGAACTCTATTAAGTACTAGGGATACCAAGCAGAAACGAAATAGTTCGTGCCCTCAAGGAGTGTATACTCTTTTTAATATGTTTATTTTTTTTCTAGAGGGGCAGCTAGATGGCAGATACTAATAGCAATTTTCCAATCTAGGGGGTCTGTGAACTTGATTTTTTAAATTTTGATCAATGTATTTAAATATAATACGTTTCCTTTGCAATCCTATATATTTTATACATTTAAAAATATTATTTTGGGAAGGAGTCCACAGACTTAACCAGACAACTAAAGGGGTCTGGAAACACACAAAAAAACTAAGAACTCCTGAGCCAGTCCATCCCACCTGAGGAAAGTCAAAGTCTGAAAGAGGTTTCACTGTTTTGCTCACCTATATTAAGTTAAGGGACTGACATTGACCATTTGGTCTCTGGCTGTTTTTATAGTTGATCTGTGATCACTGTATATTTTTCTTCCCCATACTTAATATGTGTGGTTGGCTTTCCTGTACTTAAATGCCCCAACTTGAACTTTTGACTTCTCCCAAATACTTGGAACTGTTTTCTCTTTTATCTGAAGCTGACAGATCCCCTTTGGTTAAATGCTTAATAAATGCTTGTTGATTGATTACTGATTAAGGGATGAATCTCAGAAATGCAGTTCTGGGGCAGGCAAACAAGACATGGGTGGGGCTGTCACACTCCCACCATGGAAGACAATTTCAGATGCAGGAGTCTGAGATCAACATTCATTTAACCCAGATCTACCTACTGTTCCATTCATTTAGTCAATCAACAGATACTTATTAGTGTGTCAGTATGTGTCAGGGGTTGTACTAGGAACTGGGAATATGACAAAAAATAAATAATCTCTTCTTTCAAGGAGCTAATATTCTACAGGGAAATGAGGGGGGCAGAGAATATGTAGATAGACAAGTAAATTAATATATATATATATTATATTTACATATATATACACACATATAACTATATGTTTGCATGTATACACATTAATTTAGGGAGTCTAACAACAGGAGGATGAGGAAAGGTCACTTGTTGAAAGTTGCTTTTGGCTAAGGCTTAAAGGAAGCTTGAGATTCTAATAGGCAGAAATGCAGGAGAAATATCTTCCAAGAATAGGGAACACTGCAAAGGTTCAGAGATGAGGGATGTAATATCAAGTAGAGTATTTGAAGATGGAATATGGTGCATAAAGCCCATTTGGAACCAGATTACAAAGGGCTTCTCCAAAGAAAGAAGTTTGGATTTTATTCAAATTATTTTTGTAAACTGGCAAATGAGGTAATATTTATAAAAAAAAAACAAAATTTAATTTTAAAAAGGCAAGAAAAAAATGCACTTAGTTAACACCTGACACTTGGTAGCTGCAATATCTCTGAATATTCTCTTCCCTGTCCCTTTATTTTAGAAACAATGGAGAGCCACTGAATCTTGAACAAGAGAGTCATACCTTATGGTTACATGTTTTTGCCTTCAAGCGTGTTTTCCCTGATCTACTCTGTACTGACGTCTCTGATTTGGGACCCTTGCTTTGAATTTTCCTTAAACTCTTGAATTTAGTTGTCTTGTGAACTCTGGTATGATTCTGCTTATTCTGTCAAACCACATTTTGGATGATGCAGTACCTTCTTGATCCAAAGGCAAAGAATTACTCCTAATCATTGAACACATTGACTCCATTCCCCTAGACTGTGGATGTCTGATGCTGTCTCATAGAACTAGATCTTCCTCCTTCCAATCCTTTATTTTTACAGATGAAGATACTAAGGACCTAAAAATAAAATGGCAAAGCCATTAGGAAGCTCAGGCAAAGATGGTGCTCCATCTGTGGGGTGCCCCAGAAGGACTTGCCTGATCTCCAGCAACTTAAAGAACGTTGGTCTCAAGGTCACAAACCAGCTTAAGAGCGACAAGAGATTTCAGATAGGTGGTTTTTTCAAACCCATTTTAAATTTCCAGTAAATTATAGGGCTTTGTTTAAAACAAAGGGCTGTGTCCTTGAGTCCTCCATGGCCTCATGCTTCCTGTGGCCTTGGATTTTCCTGCGCCAGGAAAGCAGAGCCAAGCACAGCCCCTCCCCGTGTGGTTATTTCATAGCAGTTGGGGTACCGCCTAGCACGTCTTCTCAGATGGAAGCAAGCTGGGAGGCATCTACAAGACCGCCTTGGGTCTCTGCTAACTTTTCTAACAATTTTTTTGTCTAGATTTAATGATTTATTTGAATGAAAAATTCCCCCTTTTCCAGAGTGATTAAAAGCAAAACATAATCAACTTTTTCTAGTCATTGAAACAGCACTTTCATGGGAAAATCATAGAGGGTACAAGTCATCTAGGACAGATGATAGAGCATTTAGTAAAGACATACCACGTATCAGGTACCATAGACAGAACATCAGAGAGCTAGAGAAGAACCTCCTTATATTTTTTTTTCTTTTTTTTTTTTGGTCTCCTGGATCTCTTTGGCAGTCTGCTGAAGCCAATGGACCTCATCTCAAAATAAGGTTTTTAAATGCACAAAATAAAATACACAGGTTGGATATAGAACATTGTTTTATGTGACTATAGATGGCTTTAATTTATTCATCTAAAAACTGTCTGTTTATATCTTTTCACCACATCAGCTGGGGAATGACTTATATTCTTGTAAATTTGATTCAGTTCTTTATATTTTTTAGAAATTTTCAGAAATTATCAGAAACATTAGTTGTAAGATGTTTTTTTTCCCCAGCTTTCTGCTTCCATTCTAATCTTGGCTGCATTGGCTTTGTTTGTGCAAAGCCTGTTAAATTTAATGTAATCAAAGTTATCCATTTTGCATTTCATAATCTTCTTTAGTTTTTCTTTGGGCATAAATTCCTCCCTTCTCAAAGATTTGAGGGGTAAACAGTCCCTTGCTCTTCTAATTTGCTTAAAGTATCACCCTTTGTGCTTAAATCATGTACTTATTTTGACTTTATTTTGGTTTGGGATGTGAGATGTAGGTCTACACTGATTTTCTGACATATGATTTTCTAGTTTCCCCAGCAATGGAGTTTGGGTATTTATCAAATAATAGATTACTATAGTCATGGATTATTATGTCCTGTGTATCTAACCTATTCCCCAGATTCACTACTCTATTTCTTAGCCAGAACTATATAATTTTGATGACTACCACTTTATAACAGAGTTTTAGGTCTGTTACTGCTAGGCTACCATCCTTTGTATTTTTAAAATTCCCTTGATATTCTTGACCTTTTGTTCTTCCAGATAAATTTTGTTATTTTTTTTTAGCTGTATAAAACAATTTTTTGGCAGTTTGATTGGTATGACACTGAGCAAGTGGACTAATTTAAGTAGAATTGTCATTTTTATTATATTAGCTTGGCCTATCCATGAGCAATTGATATTTTTTTTTCAATTGTTTAGATCTAACTTTCTTTGTGTGAAAAGTGTTTTGTAATTGTATTCATATAGTTCTTGGACTGAATACATGGGTTGGAAAAGAAAACCAGTTGTCATGAAGTACAGTTATGAAAATGTTTTTTAAACAATTTCATGGACCCCAGGTTAAGAAACCTTGATGTAAAGGGACCTCAGACTGCATTTAGTGCAATGTTGTTATTATGATGGAAATAGTTCTTGGGGCAGCTAAATGGCACAGTGGATAGAGCACCGGCCTTGAAGTCAGGAGGATGAGTTCAAATTTAGGCTCAGACACTTGATACTTACTAGCTGTGTGACCCGAGAAAAGTCATTTAAAACCCCAACTGCTTCACAAAAAAAAGAAAAAGAAAAAATTCTCCTGGTTCTTCCCACTTTATTCTAAATCAGTTTACCAAATCTTTCTAGGTTTCTCTGTAACTGTGAACTATATTTTGTAATTATTGTATATTGTAATATTTAGGATGAGACTGAATCAATATTTTTCATTTCTCATTTGCAAACTAATAAAAGCATAATCCTATAAGAAAGAAATGACAGATATTAATATCTCTCCCTTTTTCAAAGAGCAATGAGTAAATGAAGATGCTAGAAATTAGCTAAGTAGAAAGCACTGGACTTGGGAGTTGGAGATCTGGCTTCTCATTTTAGCTCTGTCACTAACTAGCTAAGAGACAAATAACTTACCTTTTCTGAGATTCAAATAAAGTAGGTAAATAAGAAGATTGCTAAGATTTCTAACTTTCAGTTCTAAAAGTATGTGACAGAATCATAGTTAAGTCAATGGAGAAATAAGAAACTGAACAGAAATTGCTGGATTTTGAGACCACTTTTCTAATCCTGAAACAACTCTCCCTTTGCTGTTCTCCTTTGTTGTGGATCTTCTGAAAAAGAGTTTGGGTTCAGTGAAACAAAACATGATGGGACAGAGCTATCAAACCTTAGGACATATTCTGCATATTTCAGTAACAAAACTATAATTTAAAAGATCATTTTTAAACTGTCAAATATATAATTTATTACAAGTCTTGCCTCAAGGAAAATCTCTTCTTGAAGTTAGGGAAGTTTTGCTATCATTGGTGACAGCATTAAAAAAAATATAAGTGCAAAGATTCTTTGAGTAAAAAGTTTAAAAGAATGCTTATTTCTATCTTTTTTGAAGACTTAGTATTTGAGATTGTCTTTAAAAAAAAGTTAACGGGAGGAAAATTACCTAAATAGCCAGATATGAATCATGATCAGAGGATTTAGAACTTAAGTGAACCTAAAATTTAGAGATCAGAAGGTCATGAAACTAGGTCCAGAAGGAAATTCAGAGACCACCTAATCCAGAGATTCCTAACCTTCTTATGTGTTCTGAATCCCTTTGACAGTCAAGTGAAACCTTGACTCCTCAGAATATTATGTCTTGCCTGCATTTATATTCATAATCAAAGGAAATGTTACATTTCAGTGAGAGATTAGTGAATCAACATATTTTCCCCTATCCAAGTTCATGGACCCCCTGAAATCTATTGATTCCAGTTTAAGAAATCCTGATCTAATCCAACTTCCTCATTTTATAGATGAGGAAACTGAGGTCCAGACAAGTTAAGTGACTTGCTAGAGTTCTTAGAAGTAGTTAGTGGCAGTTAGGACTCAAAATTAGGTTTACTAATGTAAGGTCCAGTTGTCTTTCCACTGTATGGGAGTAATAACTGAGTACAGCAAGGGGTCCAAGGAGGCATTATAGGAAATGGTGGTGCTATGTGGAAAAGGAGGTAAAATAAATAGAAAATGCAATCCCTTTCTTAAGAAGAGGTTCTTCAGTTTTTTGTGGCCAGTGACAATTGTTGACAATTGTGTGAATGTACAAGGTACAAAGCTCTTCAAATTCCTACTTTGGTATCTGGACTAATGACTGCCTTAGGATATAAGTAAAAGGAAAAGAGACCATAGGAAGACCTAGAGATCCAGAGACACCTCAGAGACCAGTTAGTCAAATTCCTCCTTTTTAAAGTAAGGAAAATGAGGCTCAGGGAATTGTCAGAAATTTGTACAAGGTGACTTGGGTAGTAGTAAGCCAGTAAACAGCTGAGATGGGATTTGAACCTTTGTCTCTTGACTCCAGATTTAGCAGTCTCACTATCATAGTACAATTGATACTAGAATTCCAGGGCTCTGGGCTATTTGTGTCTCATTTGTGAACTGTGACCAGTGCCCTTTTATGGCAGGAGGATTATTTTACAAACACTCTAAATGCTGGCAGTTCTCCTGGTCTGTACATCCTAAAGCTATTCTCACTTTAACAACTCTACTCTCTACTCGTGATAAACTTGTATTAAATGGAGAGCCAGAGAATTTAAGAGCTTGGCTCCTGGTTACAGAAATGAATATATGAAAGAAAAGGAGTCAGTATCAAAATCTTGTTTTTTCTTGCCTCCTGCTGTAACAAAGGCGCCAACCTCGTCTTGGTTTCTATAAACTAAGAGGAAATGTTACTTTAAAAAATTAGCTCCTCATTTGAGCTGTCATTTTGGTCCCTGTTGGAAGTCAGTCTGGGTTGAACCCCTAAAAGCAACTTTCCTTGTGTGTCTCCTAGTAGGAAAACTTCTCAGCTTTCTCGACACAAAGAAGAAGCTAGGAATAAAAGGGAAAAAAAATAAAGGAAGCATTTAGCTCTGGATATTGGATTTAATCTATAATGAACATCTTAAATAAACCCAGCATTCTATCCAACAGCTTAATTAGAAGCTCTCTTTCTCCTTCCTCTGAATTCCTATAATCCTATCTGTACCATTGGTTCTGAGATCAACTATATACTCCTTCTTATTGGCTTGAAGAAAGACCATACAATCAGAGTCCTTGGGAACTAAAATGGATTCCAAAGGCCATCTAGTCCAACCCCTCATTTTACAGATAAGGAAATTGAGGTCCAGTGCCTGAGACATATTTAATATATGCTTGTTGACTTAAATGCTTTTTAATATATTGAATTATCATTTCAGATTCATATACCTAATATTCCCACTGAGATAAACTTCTCCAAGTTTTAGACTTCTTCATATGGCTACAATAACTAGCACATAGTAGGTATTTAATAAATGCTTCTTGTTGTGAAACAGAAATTAAATGACTTTCACAAGATAAACATCTAGGACGTATTTGAGGTCACAGTTGAAGTGATTCCAGGTCCAGTGCTCTATTCATTGCACCCTCAAGTCAACAAAATTATTTTCCTAAAGAGCAGGTCCAACCATACCACTTCTCTTCTCACTAAATTAAATAGTTCCATAGCCTCTCAGGACTAAATTAAAAAATGTTCTGCTTGACATTCAAAGTCCTTCACAACCTAACTTACTTTTCCAGTCTTTTTCTCTGTTATATTCTTCCTCAATTAAATCCAATTCACACACAAGTCATGACATCACCCCATGACATCATTGGTCTTTGAAAAAGAACAATCACCCCGCTTCGTACTTTTTGATTCAGCAACACTCATCTCCTTGCCTTTCCAGAACAAGACCTCCAGCTCTCACCTCTGAGCATTTTCCCTGGCTGTCTCATGAATGTGGTATATTCTGCCTTCTCAGTTCTCCCTCCTGGCTTCATTCAAATCCCATTTAAAAATCCCACTTTCTATCTTTCCCAAACCCTCTTAATCTTTCTGCCTTCCTTCTGTTGATAATTTCTTATTTCTTATTTTTATGTCTTGTTTGTACCTATCTATTTGCATTAGAATGTGACCTCCTGGGGTAAGGGACCCACATGTGCAAAAATGTTTGTGGCAGCCCTTTTTGTAGTGGCAAGAAACTGGAAATTGAAAGGATGCCCACCAATTGGAGAATGGCTGAATAAATTATGGTATATGAATGTTATGGAATATTATTGTTCTGTAAGAAATGACCAACAGGAGGATTTCAGAGAGGACTGGAGAGACTTGCATGAACTGATGCTGAGTGAAATCAGCAGAACCAGGAGAACATTATACACAGCAACAAGACTATACGATGATCAATTTTGATGGACATGGTTCTCTTCAACAATGATGTGATTCAAACCAGTTGTGCTGCGATAAAGATAGTCATATACATCCAGAGAGAGGCCTGTGGGAACTGAGTGTGAACCACAACACAGCATTTTAACGCTTTCTGTGAATATTTCTATGCATTTTGTTTTCCTTCTTAGGTTGTTTTTTCTTCTTCTCTTTCTAGATCTGATGTTTCTTGTGCAGTAAGATAACTGTATAGATATGTATACATGTATTGTATTTGTCATATAATTTATCCTATTTAGCATATATTAGATTACCTGTCATCTAGGGGTGGGGGTTAGGGGGAAGGAGGGGAAAAGCTTGGGAAAAAAAAGTTTTTGCAAAGGTCAATGTTGAAAAATCACTCATATGTTTTGTAAATAAAAAGCTTTATATATTAAAAAAAATAAATAAAGGAAAGTCAAGAATGAAAAAAAAAAAAAAAGAATGTGACCTCCTCAAAACTAGGGACTGTCTTTTACCTCTCTGTATCCCCAGCTTTTAGCCTAGTACCTGACACATTGTAGGTGCTTAACAAATCCTTATTAACTGACTGGCTAACAGAGGAGAGTCACACATATAATTAAGGGGTTAGAAAATGTTAGATTCTCTACCTTCCAGGCAAATTGGCACACTTGTCTAGATCAGGGCTTCTTAAGCTTTTTCCACTGATGACCTTTTTTGCCTAAGGAATTTTTACATGATCCCAGTGTGTATAGGTATGTAAAATAGGTATACAAATCAAACATTTATAACAAATCATAAAGAAATTTATTTTAAAACAATTCTGTCATATATAATTTTACCATTTATTAAAGATAAAAGCAAATTTGTTTACTAATGAGATAGATATTTATTTTTACATAAAGAATTAAATCTTGGTGGAATGTTTGATATCTTTTACTGCTGTCAAATTTTTTGAGACTCCCACATTCAGTTACTTGAACCCATATAAGGTTGTAACCCACAGTTTAAGAAGCTCTGGTCTAGATTACTGGTCGATTTTGCCCAAGATACCTGCCATGTCTAAAGAGCTCTCCATCCTCTTCTCTTGAAAAGCTCCTTTCAAGGCTCTACTCAGTCATAGTTTCATATCTGAGGCCTTTATGCTATTCCTATACTCCTTTCCATCAAAATTATTTCAGGTGTACTTTGTATGAATTTTGCATTTATTTACCTTTTTTTTATAGTGTGCACCCCCATCTCTCCAGTAGAATGTGAGCTCCTTGTGAGCAAGCATTGTTTGGATATCCAGTGCCTCAAATGTTTAGGACATTACTAAATGTTTATTGAAATTAATGAGTGGAGCTAAATAGTATTAGACTCAGCTCCTGGGGAATCTCATTTGTGCCTGATGGTCTGTTATAGAGAGCCACAGACAGTGGAGGAATTCTGGGTGAGTTATAAGACCCTTCAGCCCAGAGGGAACCTGCTGACAATGTCTCCTTTGGCTCTCGTCTCCCCTTGGGGCATCTCACCCTTCCTGAGAAGTCAGGGGATATGACCACTTGTGTTCTACTTGAAGCAGGGATACTTACAATAAAAGAGGCATTTACATATTAATAGCAGGATGCTTATAATTAGCACATGCTCAGTGTGCTGTGGTGATGTAATGGTACTAGAGTTA
>JAJPUD010000110.1:235967-268246 GCA_023553655.1 Myrmecobius fasciatus
GTGTGTGTGTGTGTGTGTGTGTGTGTGTGTGTGTGTGTGTAATAGGTATCTCCTAGACTAGAACCCTTAGGGAAAGGAAAAATAATCTGGAATTTTTGCTTTGTTGAAATTGAAGCCACTGAAGGAAACAATCCCATTGCTGGGGATTAGAGCAGATCTGACCAGGAAAAGATGGGTTCAAGTTCATGAGGTTGGTGATAGCCACCATCATGAAAGACATGATTCTCTGAGGAAAAAAGTACATCCTGGAAGGTGCCATCAGGATCCTTCAATTTTTTTTTTTTTTTTACCTTGTATCAAAGGACCATTGCCTCACCCTAGTTGTGTTCTTTTTTTTTTTCCTCACTGAAGAATAAAGACCAAGACAAAATGAAATGAAGCTTTTTCCCCCCTTTGTTTATAATCCTTGTAGCCTCTGAAGCTTCCTTTTTCTACCTTTTCTATTTTATGTTACTCATTGTCTCTGCTTTTTTAGGGACTTGAGGTCTTCATTTTTTTCCTACCCTTCTTCTGCCATTAAAATCTCTTCTTTAAAAAAAAAAAATGATCTGATAATCAACATTTTTGTTTTTCACACCAAGGCGGATTTAGATCAATATGTTTCTTATCTTAAAGAAATTTGCATTTTAGACTATTTTAAACTGTAATAAGAAGTATTTAATCACTCTTAAGATCTAAAAGAGTTGTTGGAGGGCAAAGGAGCTTTCTATAAATCCCTGAAATCATGGTTTAAAGTTGGTCCTTATGGGAATTTTATAGACCCAGTTGCTAAACACCTAAGCCTGGGGTATCTAAGGCCAATACTGATCTAGTAAAATCACATTAACATTAAAGCATAAGATTTAGAAAACTACTTCTTTGTAAAATAAAACTCTCTCTCCAACTACTTCCATTCCCTTCCCCAGAATGTGTATGCAATTTGACGACATGAATAGGGTCTAGGAGATTATGTAATGAGAGTGAAAAAGTTTGCCTCATTTCACATGTTTGACAGAGGCAAACTACCTGGAGCACAGTATAGCCCCTGGAAAGCAGCAGTATCTTTGGGAGAATAATTTCATCTTCCCCTTGGGATGCATGCTCTAATTACATCTCCATCATATTTCATTGCACTTTTGATATATTATATATATGTGTGTGTGTATATATATATTTATGTATATATACACATATACATACATACATACAGAGAGAGAGAGACAGAGAGACAGAGAGTACAAAGAAAGGCAGGAGATCTGGATTTCATTGGCTACTCTGTCACTAACGAGCTGTGTGAATGTTGGTCAAAGCCCTTCACCCTTCTGCATCTCAGTTCCTTCATGTGTAAAGTGAGGAGGATGGGCTTTGTGATCTCCAACAGTCCCTCCTCCCTTTGATTTTATGGTCGGATAATCCCGGAGGTCCTTTCCCCTGAGTGATTCTAACTTTCCATTCCCATTTACAAAGCTTTATTCAGTGAACATGCTGATCTCCATTTCAAATCCCCCCAGGCTACACACCAGGCTGTAATATTTAAAAGTATATAAAAATATATAAAAGTTCAAAGTGTTTTCTCTAGTTCATGAAAAAATTAAAACTCTTTGTGAAAGTTATACTTGGTTCAAACCAGCAAAGGAAGCCTTCACCCCACGGTCAAGCTCAGACACCCACTCTTCTTGGTCAAGAGGAAGGACTCCTTATCTGTATTTGGTGCTTGGGAATTAGAGCACAGACTTTAGTTATTTTAAGGATCTATTATTAGATACTGATCATTAAAGCCAATCTGGTTTAGTTCAACCCCCCAAAAAATTTATTAAGAGTGTATTAAGTGTAATAATGAGGCTCTACAGATACAAAAAAATCAAACCAACAGTTCCTGCCCTCAAAGACTTTCATTCTTCTGAAGGGATACATTGTTGATAAGTAAAAACTTTATACAGAGTAATTTTAAGAGGGAGAGAATACTAACAACTGGGGGAAAACAGGAAATTTCCTCTTAAACCTCTATTAATCTCTACTTGTGATACATACTACAAAATACAAGGGAGATTCACGGACAAAACAATAACACCAGCTAGATGATACAATGAAAAAAGGCCAGGGATTGAAGTCGGAAAGAGTTGAATTCAAATGGGATCTCTTTCACTTAACTTTGTGACCTTGGGCAAATCACTTACCCCTGTTTGCCTCAGTTTCTTCATCTGTAAAATGAGCTGAAGAAGGAAATGACAAGCCATTCCAGCGTCCCTGTCAAGAAAATCCCAAATGGGGTCATGAAGAGTCAGGCATAACTGAAAATGATTGAATAATGCTAAAGCTTTTACACGACACTTTAAAGTTTACAAAACTAGAATATTATCTTGTTTGATCCTCACAACAACCTGGGAGGAGGTGCTATGATCTTTTTTTCTTATTTTTTTCTTTTAAAAATAATTTTATTTTATTCCGAACTTAAAAATAAAACAAGTATTTCTATAATACAGTAGGATAGGGAAAAAAAAAGATGCTTGCACAGGAAACTACAAATCTATTATGTACAACTTGTTATTCTTTTAAAATATATAATAAAGTTATTGTGCAACTTTTTTCCTTTTTTTTCTTCCCTCACCCAACCTAAGAAGGAAGATGCTATCTACATCCAGTTAAAGAATTGATAAATAAATGTATAATTAGAATCATTCAATTTAATCCAATTATCTGATTCTATACATATGTCTATTTTATCAATTCTTTATCTGGATGCAGATGTCATTTTCCTTCATAGATCTTTTGTAGTTAATTTGGGTATTTATACTATTTTGTTATAGTACTATAATATTCATACTACTATAAGTATATAATATTACTATTATGCTATTACCTTCTTAAAAAGTATTTCTTAAATCAATATCCATCTTACTACTCTTCCACTAAACAAATGAACATAGATACACAAATGCCTTTAAACCTATACCTATGGGATTAGTTCTAACACATTTGAAAGACTCTCCTTTTTTTCCCTCCTTCTTCCTATCTGCTACAGGGGAGAGGAAGATGAATTCAAATTCAGTTTCAGACACTTATTAGCTATTGACTTTGGACAAATCATTTAATTTCTGTTTAATTTAATTTCATTATTCATAACAATGGGCACAATACTAATATTTACCTCCCAGGGTTGTTGTGAGGAACAAATGAGATGTTTATAATGTACTTATCATAGTACCTAGAACACAGTAAGTACTATATAAATATTAGCTATTATTATTTTTGTTATTAAAACTTGGTTTTGTGATAGCATGAACTGCATGCTAGCAAGTAGGAAATTAGATTTAGCTTATCGAATGAGGAGAAAGAGGTAGGGCAGTGTACCCTACAAATGTTTTTCTAGGTTTCCTGGGTAGTAGACATGAACTAAGAGTCCCAAAGTGTTCTGGGATCTTTATTTTATGAAAATTTCTAACATTTGGATTATATAGAATTAACACTTTATTTCTTAGCTGAACATAGTGAGGTAATCATTTTTAGCCAGAAATGTAGCCTAAGAAGAATTCAGAAAAGATTTACTCCATAGGCCTAGGAGACTCAAGTCATAAAGAATTACCTAATGGGCCAAAAAAACTGATATTATGGCCATGTAGGGGTTTTAAATTTTCATTGAAGAAACAAGTTATTTCTACAATCAAAGCTCTAAGGATAGGAAATAAGTTTTAATTTAAGGATTTCAAACTAGTAAAAACTTAATTTCCTTAGGAAAATAATCAAGTTTCTATTGAAAGAAATAAATGGGCAGGAAAAAACAAAAAACAAAACAAAACAAACAAACAAACAAAAAAAAAAACACCCAGTGTGTCCCAAAAGTCTTGATGCGCTTATAAGTTTTTAGTGACAGAAAATTCCTCTAAAACTTTTGAGATATCCTATCTGGTCTATCTTGAGAGGCAGTATAATTTATGTAGCAGGTACAGGTATGGGCTTTGGAACAGGAAGATCTAGTTTTAACTTCTGCCTCATATAACAAAAAATCTTTTAGGGTCTTTGGGTCATACTCTCAAAGTGATTCTTAATCTGGGGGTGCATAGATTTGGTTTATTTTTTAAATATTTTGATACCTGTATATGAATATAATTGGTCACTTGTCATCCTAGATATGTTATCCTAGATAATTTATTTTGTACATTTAATACCTTGAAAAAGGGTGCAGAGGTTTCACCAGACTACTAAAGGAAATCATGACACATGAAAGGGTAATAATTTTTGTTTGCAAACTTTAGTTTGCAGATTTAATTGCTGATCTCCATTGGCAGCAGGTTCTAATACCTAGTGAGAAACTTAGACTCCACACCTAGTTCCCATGACTCTTCTAGGTAAGTCTTTTCTCTACTCTTGCCAGCCACCAGGCGTCTGTAGCAGTAATTTCCTCCCTATGGCCCCATATGGGTCCCCTTTCCCTCTTTCCAGAATACTTTTGTGAATTGTCTTCTGTCCCCATATTAGTATTTCTAACTCTCAACACAGTGCATGGCACCTAACGAATGAATACTCATTCTATCTCTTAATTTTTTACCTTTATCTATCTCTCTGCTTCTGTCTCTCATCAGAAATTCAGATCACTCAGTGACATAGAGGGCACTGAAGGACACTCTAAGCAGTATTAATGGTTTATAACATCAATTTTGTCATCAGCTTTCCTTTTGGCTCACTGTTCCTGTACTTTGTAGAGGCAGTGCTAAGTTTCACCCTTTGATCTGGGTCCAGCCAGAGATTGGCTTGGATTTTCCAGGATAGAGTGGCTTACCCAGAGCTTGTCTTACTTAACTTGTGGAATAATACAAACCTTCCATAACCAAGCAGACCTTTGAGAAGATAGGATGAAGGGCACCCACTTTAAGTAGAACCCTCTGTTAAATACATTAAACTGCTGGCTTCATCTAAAGAGCACCATGGTGAATATGGCCCCTCAGCCAAGTGTTGCCTAGCTTTTTTTTTTCTTCAGAGATAGATTTCAAATTTTCCAGGTTTCTTCCCTATACCTCAGTTGTTCAATTGTTTTCAGTAATGTCCAAATCTTTGTGACCCCATTTGGAGTTTTCTTGGCAAAGGTCCTAGGATGGTTCCCCAATTCCTTCTCCATCTCATTTTACAGATGAGGAAATGGAGGCAAACAGTGGTAAGTCACTTGCCTAGGATCACATAGTTATTAAGTGTCTGAGGCTATATTTGAACTGGGTTCTTTCTGACTCCAGGCCATGGTGCTCTACCCACTGTGCCATCTAGTCATCCCCATGCCTTAGAATTTCATGTAAAAGAACAGATTGGGGAAAGCCCCTAGTGATATTGTAAATGTCGAAGACAGAACTATTCTGTGAAATCCAGTGCTGTAAAAACAAAACTAAAACATGAGATTTCCTCAGCAGGAGCTCAATGTTAGGTCACTCAGGACTATCCATGGTCAAAGTGCATGCAAATCAGGGGTAGTCTCTCCAGAGCTCTGCTATGCAGAGGGGATACAGATAAGGGAGAAAAAGACATTAGCCAAATTGGAGCCAGATGGTGTCTTACTCAAGCAGGGCATGTTTTTCAACATGATAATAGAACAATGGAGTGTTTAAGAAACCACCAAAAAAGGAAACTTCTAAATCTTGACAGTTTGGAGATGGACTAAATTCAGATGATAAAAATATTTCCCAATGTTTTGTTTTTGTTCTTTTTAAAGAAGCACCATTATGCTGCAATAACTGCAAATATCATATAGAAGAAATCAAGGTTCAAGGTCAAATCCTGATAGCTGTGTGACCTTGTCCAAGTCACTACCATCTAGAGCCATTTTCTCTCATTAAAAATGAACAAAATAGTACATAGTCTGTGTCATGGGCTAGATATAGGATAAGTGCTTTGTAAAGCTTAAATGGCTACAGAAGTATAAGTGGTAGGTATCATTATGATGAACATTACACTCAGCTACTTCCCCCCCCCCCATTTTACTATGCATTTCTCATGTCAAATGTACAGAGCTCATGTTAGGCTGAATTTTACCTGTGGATCCCAAGTGACATGGCTAGTAAGTGCTAGACTTGAAGCCAACCCCACCTACAACATAAGCTGTGTAAATAAGTTGTCACTAAATTACAATACCTGCTTTACATGGGTATATGGAGATTTAAAATAACAATGTATGTAAGGAAATGTGAAAATGTTTAAATCACATATATTATTATGTTTCTTATCATCATCATCAAAGATTGAGCTCCTATTGTGTGATGGGCACTCAATATGTGTTGTAAATACACTTTGCTGTCAAAACAACCTTCCCAGAGGTACTCAAAAGTGAATAAATCAAAGATAAAGATGCAAATAATGTAACTGAGAGTATTTGGCCCCATCCTGAGTCAAACAAATTGGGAGAAAAAATTTCAAAGGGCCAGACATCTCTGAATGCCAAATCTTATTCTTCTAATACTGACTAGTGTTGGGCCCACAAGAGACATTTAATAAAGGCTTGCTGATTACAAGTGAATTAAAATCTCAAGCACTCCCTTCACTAAAACTAACCTAGAATCAGATAAGAAAAGATAAGAGGTGTTTTGCCAGAGATGTTAGGGAAACATCTGAATTCTTAAAATTAAAGTCTTTTTTTTTTCCCATTAGATTAAAGATTCCTACTGAGTAAAGAGCACAGTTAAAAAAAAAAAAAAATGATGAGATGAACATCCTCCAAATGAGATGCCATTCTTGTTATGGAAGGAGAACAATTACTGTACAAGGGATGCTTTGGGGCCCTGCCTAAATTGTTCAAATATATTTCCAAACTTCACTTAAAAAAATATAATCTGTTTTCCTGACCTGTGACATATTCACTCATTTAAATAAGACAACAAACGAGTTATTTTAGTACTTTGTTGAAATGGAATATTCTGAAAATGTTAAAGTTGATACCTTCAGGGGAAATCCCTGTTAGATTTCAGAGATATATAATATTACAATCCTTTAATGGGTCCATAATCTCATTAATAGGTGTGCTCCCTCCATTAGTGCAGATTGCAACTCCCCTCTTTTTGTCCCCCTAATGCTTGCTCCTTCCATGCAGCCACTGTTTATGTTCTGCCATTAGTCTATGAAAGAGGATTCATTCATCCAATGTGGTGAAAGGCCATCTTGGTCAGAGGTCCTTAGATTTTTTGTGTGTGTGTCATGAATCTTTGGCAGGCTAGACCTTTTAAAATTGTGTAGTGAAGGAAAGCACTTGTGTTGTCCACTTGCTATTAATTCATCCATTCATTTGCTGGTTTATTCATTCAACAAGTATTTATCAAGTGCCTGCTATTTGCCAGGCATGTGGCAAGCACTAGGGATACAAAGAGAAATATGAAACAATGCCTGCCCTCAAGAAGCTTATATTTTATTTAGGGAAAAAGTGAGCCAACAAATTATGTATGTAAAATCTACACTTTCAGAGAAATTTCTAGAGGAAAACAAGGAGGCACCAATAACTGGAGGGGAGAGCAAATAGGTGGCCTACGGAGGTTAGGAACCACACAGTTTTTAGACTATCTAGTACTATTAATTTAACTACTAACCTGGAATAGACAGACTTCTGGAGGAATTGAAATCAGAGACCCTGACATCAAAATCTACTTCTTCTGACACTTATTAGATTTGTAACTTTGGACAAGTGACTTAATCTTGCTAATTCTCAATTTATTCTTTTTTTTTTTTTTTCTTGAAGCAATTAGGATCAAGTGACTTGCCCAGGGTTTCACAGCTAGGAATTATTAAGTGTCTGAAGCCAGATTTGAACTCAAGTCCTCCTGACTTCAGGACTGGTACTGTAGCCACTGGGCCATCTAGCTACCCCTGATTTATTCTTTTACTATATTATATGAATTGAGTCATATCCCTATTGATATCGATGCTACAAATGAAACCAGAACAGTAAGGTACAGCTAAATTGTGGGTTGGCTTACAAGTTTTTGGAAAAACCAAGAAAGAAGTTAGCTGCATTATTTTTATCTTGTTTCCAAAAGTAATGAGATGTTCATTTCATGTGCTACTTGCCTTACAATGTTCATGTTGAAGTTACATAAAGACCAATAATTATGATTTACATATCAACATCTGCTGCAGAAGGTGAGGTGGTAAAAAATTTTCTGTGAGACACTACAAAAGAACCTTCAAATTAAGTCAACATAAATGTTGATATTCAGTGACTTCATTATATAGATTGTTACCAGGAGGACTAATAAAGTAGAAAGTATGGTTCAGTATTAAGAAATGATAGAGGCAATGGCCTATCAAATGCTCAAAACTTCCACTTGGATATCATAATTTTTTTTCAAAATGAGAGTTGAAAAATCACAAAGAGGGCAAGTATTGAACAATTATCTCAGAAAAGTGAAGTTGAGCATTAGATCATGATTAATAAGAAATGACTGGGTACAAATTGGTATGATTCTAGCTGTATCTTCTAGCAAAGGTAAAATGAACAGGAAGACAAATTAGAAGAAAGGATAAAAGTGAGATGGAGACATTGCACAATTATTATATCTCTAGTCTGATGTATTCAAACAAGGTATTGATATTGCATGGGAACTGAAGGAGATGAAACACATTGATTCTAATAATTATAATTTTCTACAGATATTTAACCAACATAAAGTGATCACTACAACAAGGAGGCCAAAAGAGTTGAACTTCTTTAATCAGCCAATATTTGTTCTCCTTGCCAAGTGGAAAGATGGCAATGATAGAATACTCTTATTTAAAATATATAATTTTCAAAGTATTACAAAGAAGGATGATGAAAGATCATAAGCAGCATCATCTCAAAACCTAGTGAAGAGCTGTGTGGAAAGAAAGAAGTTTGCAGAAAGCTTGGCATGAGAACAAAGCTAGACCCTACCAAAGGGATTTATTGACAGAGGCAGAAAGACAACAATTAGATGAAAAATGGAGCAGAACTGCCAGTGTTTCTATATGGAACTATTTGTAAGAGAAAATTTATGATGAGAGAAACTCTTTCCTTTTTTTTGATATTTGAATAGATTTGAAATTTATATGATTACTCCCTTAATGTTGGATATCACATCCTTCCCATATCCTCTCATATTATATGATTCTTATCCATTCCCTCTTATAAATCTTCCACAGATGGTTCATCCAACATATTAGGGTCTTTCCTCTAATTTTATTTATAGTATATGGATTCAATTTCGTCTATTCCATTCAACATAGATTTATTTAATAGATACTATATACCTGGCATTATGATAGGTGCTGAGAATACAGAGACAAAAAATGAGAGTATCTACTTTCATAACACTTAATTTGTGGGAAGAGGGAGAACAACATGTGCACAGGAAATACAAAATACATATAAAATTGAATTAAGGTAATTTTCTTGGGGGATCAGGTACTACCACTAATAGCCAAGGAAATTAGGAAAGGTCTCTTTTAGAAGCTGTCACAGGAGTTTAGGTTTGAAGTGGTGATACCATAGGGTCTCTTCTGTTCATATTCCTTCTCCCTCCTCCTTGACTTAATATAACCCTATAACTCCCACACTAGGAGGTTTGAAGAGGTGAATGTGAGGCAGGAGACATTCTAGAGAGGGGGCACAGCTTATGCTGAGACAAGAGAAGGAATGCAGTATCTGGGTTATAGGAAGTAAGCCAGTTTGGGCTAGAATGTCAAATATATAAGGAAGACTAAGGTATAATTATCTTGGAAAGGTCAATTGAAGGCTAATTGTGAAGGGACTTAAATGGCAAAAAGAGAAGCTAACATTTTTTCCTTGGGGCAATAGGGAGCCACAGAAGTTTCTTTAGTAGAAGAATGAAGTAGTCAGATCTATCAAGCATTCAGAGCATGTGTCTGACCCATTTACTTTTCCCATCATAGATCATCCCTCATGGCATGCTTATATTAATTTTCTTAGGCATTTCTTGGTTGGCAAGATATTGCAGATTCCTTACATCTTGTTTCTTTATCATTCCTTGGATGATCCTTCACTTTAATTCTCCACAACTGTGGCTCCTGATAAATGGGAGGTACAACTCTAATCTCCAGTCAGAAAAGAAAGTTTTCCAGAGTGTCTAAGGAAGGATATCTCTGTCAAAAGGCAAGAACAGTCCTTGACAACATCACCAGAGCTTTACAAGAGGTGAAATTTCCAAGGAATATCTCCTTGGAAAAGACAGGTGTAGGTTACACCATTTTCTTGGGATAATTCACTACCTGAAAGATCCATAGCTTCCCAATGTAGAAGCTCCTTCCTCTCTACCATCTCACCCCATGCAAATGATAGACTTAGAAGATGGTTTTTAAGCATTGCTGTGGTTACAGTACTTACAGAGTCAACCAGATAATGAGCTCCTCAAACTTGAGTAGTTTGGTTCACCAATCAGTCAGTTAAAAAGAATGAGATTTGATTCAAGGATTTTGAATCTGACTCTTGACTTTACCTCAATGACAGTAAAAGGGGGTGAGGAGTAATTAGATTGTTTTTACAGCTCTAAATCTATAATTCTATGACAGTATAATTTAGGGGTTCTTGATCGGTGATCCAGAGATTCATGAATAGATTCAGAGGATTCAGAGAATCCATGACCCTAGATGGTAATTTTTTATCTGTCTATATACACATAAATACATATATATATATGCACACATGTATATATATATACATATACACATACATCCATGTGTGTCACTATGTATATGTATATTTCACTAACTTCTAACTGCAATTAAGAATTTTTTTTAATTATTGAAAAAATTATCCCAAGAAAGGATCTGCAGGCTTTAATAGATTGCCAAAAGGGTCCATGATACAAAAAAAAAAGTTAAGAAGTCCTGGTCTAGTTTATCATTTTCACAAACTCGGGCTAAGATACTGACAATCTCTCAGTATAGAAACCTAGGAAGCAAACTGTGAATGGACTTCTATTGAGTGAGAAGAATGTGCTAACTGAGGAACTATTAACACATATTCTGAAAGGGGAAAGTGTCATCTCTAAGGGAAAACTTGTTTCTCCAGTCACAGTGTTAAAAGAAGGCAGATAGAAGAAAACTCTATCATGAAAACTCACCTCTTCTGCTCCCATAGTTCCTGACTCAGCTGCAAACTTTTGGAGCAGCTGACAAGGAAGAAAAAAGGCAAATTCAGACAAGAGGGCCAGAGAGGTAATAGAACGCAGGCGGCTCAGATGTGGAGACACCAGCTGTTGCAATCTCACTCGATGCCCAGAAGGCATTCAGCATGATTAAACAGGACTATTTGAGGCAAGTGACTCTCTAGTTTGTATTTCACAAGGCCTTTTATTGATGGAGATTTTTTCTCCCTCTTTGCAGCTGCAGGCCTCCCAGAATTAAAGGTGCAGTTTCTGCTGGGCTTTCAATGAAAGGGAGAACCTGGCAGGAATTCCCCCTTTCTCCTCTGACTGGCCTGACTGGGCCTTTCAGCCCCTTCAGCACAAAGGTTCAGACTTTTTTCTTACTATGACCCCCCAGCAGCCTGCTGGGAGCCTGAGGGCTGCACCTGCAGAATAGAAAACTAACTGCAGCTGGAGGTCTCCAGGCTACAAAGCTTGACCACCCTGAGGAGTGCTGGATGCCAGAAGTAGGGATGGACATGGAAGTTGACTTATATACTGGACTCTCAAGTCTAGACCCTCTTTAGACAAATCCCTCCCATGTTGGTTTATTGGCCTAATTCAAATCCAATCTCCTCCACATCATGTCTTTCCTGAGCCCTTGTAGCCCATGCTAATAAGGTCCCATTCCAGGTGGTGCAAGTTGATTTACCCTCAGACTTGACTTAACAAATAATTCATTGAAATGAGCATGTTGTTTAAACATTAAGTAATTCTAAATTTTTTATTTTGAAAAGATGAATTTTGAAGAGAGAATTATGGATTTGGAGTTGAAAGAGACTTTGGAAATTATCCACTCCAATCATTTTGGAGGAAATTTTAACTTAGAAAAGCTGTGATTTGTAAAAGGCTACACATAATTACAGAATCTGAATTTGGAGCCGGGTCTTTTGGTTGCAGATACATTGTATTGGATGGCAGGGTGATTCTGAAATCATGTTCACAGCCTCAAATTTGGGATTAATCTTTCCCCACAGATATTGTCAGAAGGGCAATGAAAGCCCCAATTCAAAATCCTGCCAATTCTGAATTAGATTTTGATGTACTTAATTCATCTCCAGTTGAAGGACAATGGCTTTCCATGTGCAGACAATTAGAAGCCTGGAACCAGTTGTTTAGGTTTTTTGTTTGTTCTTCAGGGCAGGGCAGATTGAAAACTGCCAAAAGCTGTGCTTTGGAAACATGAAATGATCTGAATAGCAGCTACTGTTCCCCTCTCTTTGATGAGTTGTAGGGAACAAGAATACCAAGACCACAACAGGTCTTAGTGGGAAAGAATGAAATTCTCAACAGCCTTTTACTCTGAAAACTCTTGGCAGGTTCAATTCTCAAACTGAAAAGCACTCACTCCTAAGCTAATTAACTTTTCCCTTTGCTATTCAGAGAAAGAATTCAGGCAATATTAGACCAAGAGACTTGTGTATTACTTTGCTAGCAGAATTTGGGCTCGTGAATAGATGTTGATCTTAGAAAGAAACATTGGAAAACATTTCAGAGAGTTCTTCTGTATTTTATTCCCTTTTCTGTTTGCTATTAAAGACAGGAGTTTCCTGTCTTGGGAACAAAGTGAAATAATAAATCATCTTTAGACATTAAAAATATGTGTACATGAATTCAAATCATGAACACCTGAACTGCACCCAAAGGGTCAAGGGGAAAAACAGGTATTTTTAATGCATTCTTTTTGCTTTTCTGGAAAAATTATGATTCATTGGGAGTTTTTCCAGCATTTCCAAACTGACTTGTGGAAAAGGCTTTGGAACACCAGTAGCTGGCATTTATATAGCACATTAAAAGTTCAAAACATTTTATAAATGTTAGCTCATGTGGGTTTTAGAACAAACTTGGAAAGTAGTTGTACCAGGTATACCATTTCTTATTTTGTCCACAAAAATAGTGAAACTCAGAAAGTTTCCAAAACAACCCTCTTGGAGTCATAAGGAATTAGACATGACTGAACAATAATGAAAATAAATGTCTATTAAATGAATGACTTTTGACCTGTATGGGGTCATTACAGCCATTACAAAGGCTTTATTTCTCACCTAAAATTCTAGGTTTTGGAACCAAAATATTTTGATTTTGCATCTAGAGTTGGCCTAGGATCATATATAAGGCATTAGATACATGTCAAGCTTAGGGCCAATGTGGCAATGATCATAAATACCACACAATTTGTGGTCTTCTTTTCTTGGGAAACATTTATGGTTACACCTTGAAAATTCAACAAGCTGTTAAACAACACAAAGAAGTGTAACCAAATTTCTAGTTCTAGTCAAATCCAAAACACAATCAGTGCCAAATCTACATAAACTCCAACCAACATGATGTTCTGATGAGAACCACATTAACCAAAACTAGTCTGGCAACTTTTTTCAAGACTAAGTTTCCACACAGCTTTGTCAAATGTCTGTTCTTGTTAAAATAATGGATGGGGAGGATACAGCTTAGTATTAATGGCAGAAAAGAGAGTGCATCCCTCCTTGATTTTGCAAGTAGATTATGATCCTTTAAGTATTCCAGTGTTTCCAATGAGAAAGAGATTCTATGTTCTTGGTGCCCTATAAATAGACAAGACATTTTTTAACTTCTGAGACTCAACTTCATCATATGTAAAATAGGAGTAATAAAACTTTGTTCTATAAGCAAAGTAGAATTGAAGTAGCTCAAAAGAAACACAAGATGTGTCAAGTTAGAGAATCCACCCCAAATGTTCATGTGGATATTTGTGTTCAACCTGTGGTAGAGCATTCCAAGCTCATATTGGACTGATCAGCCACAGTTGGACACATTGTAACTTGACGCTTTCTCCACCCCCACTTAATGGTATTTTTTCCAATTCCATAGAGAGTTTTCAACATTCATTTTTGTAAGATTTTGAACTCCACATTTTCTCTCTCCCCCTTCTTTCTCTCCTCAAGAGAGCAGGCAATTTGATATAGATTATATTTTGTACAATTATTTTAAAACATATTTCCAAATTAATATATATTTCCATTAGTCCATTAGTTGTTAAAGGAAAATTAGAGCAAAAGGGAAAAACCCTAAGAAAGAAAAACAACAACAAAAGTGGAAATAGTATGCTTTGATCTGTATTCAATTTTCATAGTTTTTTCATTTCATTAAAATGTGGATGGCATTTTCTATCCTAAGTCTATTTGGTATTACCTTAGATCACTGTTTTGCTGAGGAGAGTTAAGTCAATCACAGTTGATCATCACACAATCTTGCTGTCACCATGTACAATGTTCTCCAGGTTCTGCTAACTCCATTCAGCATCAATTCATGTAAGCTTTCCAGGTTTTCTGAAGTTCTCCTGCTCATCATTTCTTGTACTGCAATAGTATTCCATTACATTTATATATCATAGCTTATTCCCAATTGGTGGACATCCCTTCAGTTTCCAATTTTTTGCCACTATGAAAATAGCTGCTATAAATTATTGTTAACACATGTGGGTCTTTCCCCAACATCCCCTTTTTATCTCTTTGGGATACAGATTCAATAGTCATTGCTAGATCATAAAGTATACACAGTTTTATAGACCTTTGGACATAGATGGTAATTTGAGTCTAACACAGTGATGTCATTTTGGTCCTCTTCAAGAATGAAGGACAACACCAATCAACTTTCTCCAAACCCTCAGTTGTCTCTCCCCTCTGATTGGAAGGCTGGAGTGGGAAGCACTTAACTCCTCCCAAGCCTTCCTTTATAGATCAGATCAGCACTTATCAGGTAATTCTTTATTTTTCACCAGCTTTCTGCTTGATTTGGATTCCCTACAACATTATATTCCCTATTGTCCTGTTTTCCTACTTCCCTTTTTCAACTATGTTTTATGTGTTGTCTTCCCCCCATTAGACTGTAAACTCCTTGAGGGTAGAGGCTGTATTTTGAGAGAAATGATTATTTCTGTCTTAAATTAATAACCAATTATAGAATTAGAATCAAGATTTTTCCTGTTTTCTACTTCCTCACTCAAAAATCAGCTCCGTAGGTTATTCAGGCAGTCCTTGAAGCACAGAGCTGATAATGAGAGGGAAGATTCAGTTGTTCAAAAGTAATTTTAGTTTAGGTGAATTGATGGGTTGTTTTTCATTTTATTGTGTTTTACACAGAGAGGTTTGGGAAAATGCAGATTCTCCCTTTTGTCTATATTAACCAAGATGGAGTAATATGGGTATTACTAAGTCTCTTTGACCAAGACTGAGTGATAGGAATCACATTCCCTTCTTCTCATTCATTATTAACCAAACAGAGTTGATTGCCATCCTCAGGAGCACCCACTCTTCTAAGAGCACATGGTTCCATGAAAGTCCTTTGGCATTTGATAGAGTTACTGACCCCTAGTATATATATATATATATATATATATATATATATATATATATATATAATTATATGCTAGCAAGATTAAGAAAATGACTAACTACCCAGAAATTATATCTCTTGAATGTTTTTATGTGTCATACTTTTTTTTTCTTATTTGTGTCCCCAGTGCTTTGTGCAGTGCCTGGCAAATAATAAACATTTAATACATCTTTACTGAATTGAGCTTAAAAGTTCTATCTAAATGCCAGCTATTATAGCTAATATTTACATATTTATTTGTCATAATAATGTTAATTATTATAATGTGAAAATCAGTCTTTTTCTTACTAATACAGGACTTAAAAAATAAGAGTAAGCCTTAAAAGAATTTTATTGGGAATACCAGCTTATTCTTCTTTCACAACAGGGCTAATATGGAAACATGTTTTATTTGATTGTACATGTATAATCTATAACTCATTGCTTACTGTCTTAGAGAGGAGGGAGAAAATTTGGAACTCAAAGTTTTTTTTTAAAGTGAATATTAAATATTGTGTGATGATCCACCATGATTGATTTAGCTCTTCTCAATAATACAATGATCCAAGAGATCATGATGGAAGATACTATCCAACTCCAGAGAAAGAACTGATGGAGTCTGAATGCAAATTGAAGCACACTATTTTCTCTCTATTATTTTTGTGCTTTTTCCTCTTTTGGTCTGTTTCTTTTTTCACAACATTAATATGGAAATGTTTTATATAATTTTACATATGTAATTTATATCAAATGCTCCTTAGAAAGGAGTTAGGTAAAGAAGGAAGAAAGATGATTTGGAACTCAAAATTTTTACTTATAAAGAATGTTAAAAATTGTATTTAACGTAATTGGAAAAATAAAATACTATTTTTTAAAAAGAAAATACCAGCATATATTAGAGGAAAGATACCTGGCATTGATGTCAGAAGACATGACTCCCTCTGCCATTTATCAGGTCTAAACTTCTGATTTCTATGCTCTGTGTGATCTCATGGTAAGCTGTATGAAGAATGTGGGGGAAGGTTGGGGGGGGGGAAGTATACTCTTGAGTGCTCAGGGCAAATGAAGAGTTTTTTTTAGCCTTTTGATCAAAAGAGTTGGTAATGATTGGGAATCCAAAATATAGAACTTCTTATTTACTAATGTTTTAGGCCAACTAGAATTGACATGGCTCAATGATTTTGGGAAATGAGTTTTAATGAAAATTCAACATCTCTAGCCTGACAGACTGAGTAGCACTGAAGGGAAGCCGTGGGATGCCCTGTATTTGGAGATTTAACTCCTGAGTGATCTCTGAGTTTATGATGTGGCACAAATGTGGAGAAACAGAAATGGAGGGATGATTGCAGAGAACTAGTCCAGAGAGAAGGGGTGAAATTATGAATGGCAGATAGGAATTCTCCCCACTGAAGGGGAAAGGCAGACTTTTGATATACTTTTGATTCCCAAATGCGTGCATTTACCAGAGACTTATAGTGGCAGATTTCTTCAGAGAAGGCCATTTTGATCAAATCTCAAATGCTGAAAACACTAGTAAAGTATAGTGAGTCTCAGTCAAGGTTGAGTATATATCAAAAAATGGCAGTGAGTTAGCATCAGAATTAAATAGGAAGAGAACAGATTGGATCACCTCCGAGAAACTGCCCACTTCCCTTAAACAAAGACCCATCTTTTTGACACTAATATTCCACCAGAGCTATTATGCCTTACCTGAGTACTATAGGAGCCAAAGAACTAAATGATAGAATAAATTTTAGAGTTAGAAGAGACCTTTGGAGCTCTTTAGTCCATCCCTTTTATTCTAATGTTGAGGTGAATGAAGCTAAGGTTAAATAGTATCTATGTGACTTGCCAAAGATCATCTCAATCAAAGCTTTTTAAACTGTGGACCACAACCTCATATGGAATCTCATTACAGAATGTGGAGGTTATGAAACTAGGATTTATATTCAACAAATGTTTTATTTGTATTGTTATTTTATATACCCATATACTCCAGGTGGTGTAAAAATTTCTTAGGCAAAAAAGGGGTCATGAGTGAAAAAAATTTAAGAAGCTCTGTCTCAGATAACATCTGAGGTAAGATTTGAAGGTATGTGTTTCTGATTCCACAGCCAATGCCTTTTCCTCTATGTCAAATTACTTTCAGCACAAGCTACAGTTACTACATTGATTTCAAGGTAGAAATTTTGGGACAACTAGATGGTACAGTGGATAGAGCACCAACCTGAAGTCAGGAGGACCTGAAATTAAATCCAGTCTTAGACACTTAACACCTGGGCATGTCACTTAACCCCAATTACCTTGCAAAAAATGAATAAAAATCCAAGTGGAAGTTTTTCCTCTATGAATGTGAGTTTAGATATGGAAAGAATTCTGATAATATACTGATTATTGTTGTTCTTCAGTCACTTTTAGTTGGATCTGATTCTCCATGATCCAATTTAGGGCTTTCTTGGCAAAAGCCCTGGAGTGGTTTTCAATTTCTTTCTCCAGCTCAGATAAGGAAATTGAGGTAAACAGAGTTAAGTGAATTGTGGAGAGTCACACAGCTAATAAATGTCTGAATCTGTGAACTCAGGAAAATGAATCTTCCTGACTCCAGGTCCTGTGCTCTATGCACTATGGTGCTACCTAGTTCCTCTGGTTTATTGACTTTGGAATAGCCTACTAGAATCTTTCGCAACCTTGGCCATAATTCTGCCTCTCTTTCATTTTCTTTCAGATCAATCTTCCTTTCCTAACTCATTTGCCCCAGGCTTTTTTTCCCAGATACTTTCTGGTGGGGATTTGCCTGGTGAATTGTGGGTGAATATCATGATGCTTTGGCATAGGTCCAGAAGGAGCCAGAACTTAGACTCTCCCTGGAGCTATCGACCCAAGGGCAACCCTGCCAGGAGACCAGATGTTACTCCATCCATCACTAGACACTTCTGTCCTCAACTCCACCATGATTGGTTCTTCCTTTACTTTGTATAAACATGCTGTTCAGCCTGCTGATCTTGTTTGCTCAGCGACTGATACCTCCAAACTCAGCAATATTTTACAAAAATCAACATACAGGGTATTCCAAACTCTTAGTTTTTAAATTTCTTTAGCCTTGGTTTCTTCATTTTTAAAATGAGGAGGTTGAACTACACGTGTTCTAAGATCCCTTTCAGCTCAAAATCTATGATTCAAAGGTAGCTTGACACTAACAACACTGAGTCTCCTCCCCATTCAGGCAATGTTCAATTAGAGTAATGCTTGTTTGTATGGAGGCAATTCCAAGGACCTTTGAAGTTTCTGGGAAGGTGGGTCTCCCTGAAGGGAAAAACTCATTAATGCTTTTTCTTTTGTGGGGAACGTGGAGGTAGACAAAACTAGAAAGGAACAAAATTTGAACCCAACAGTGAAAACAACTCTCCTTTTCCCTTCTTTTCCCTCTTTTGCTTTTTTATTGAGATGATATTGTAAGGATATAAACATCTGTAAAGAGCTTAGCACAGTGTGTGGAGATATAGTAGGTGCTATATAAATACTAGCTATTTTTATATTGGACAGGACAAAGTCTGTCCCATTTTCCATTTTTTTGTAGAGACTTTGACATGAACAAATGCTAATTTTCTCAGAGGAATTCCTTGAGAGGAATTCTAAATGTTCCCAGGGGAAAATGTGGTAGGGGTGCCATAAGCCAAAGAAATGTTTTTGAATGACACTCCCAAGGTTGAGCCTCATATATGTAATGTAAAGTTGCAGTCAGGGGCTATGGGATAAAAGTTGATTATCAAATGAACCCTTCTTGAAAAAGGCAAAATTAAAGCGCAATACTCTTGCTTCTTCAACCTCAACTCCATTATAAATGAATTAACACAAACAGGAAAACATCCCAAAGGAAAAAAAAATATCTCAAACAGGGATTCTTAACATTTTTGCATATCAAGGACCCTCCTGGAAGTCTAATGAAGATTATGAACTCCTCAGAAAAATGTTGTTTTTTTTAAATGCCTAAAATAAAATACTCACGATCACAAAAGAGACAAATTGTATTGAAATTACAGTTATCAAAATATTTATATAGCCAGTTCATGGACTTCAGGTTAAAAACCCTTATTCTAAAAGATGATTTGGTATCATATTACCACCCAATAAAAATAATAACTGACATTTACATAGTACTTTTGAGGTTTAGAAAACACTAGACAGACATTATCTCAATAAATCATCACAATAAACCTACAAGTTAGGTATAATTATCCTTATTTTATGAGTGAAGAAACTAATTGGTTAAGTGTCCTACACATTACTACACACTTAGGAAATATCAGTGGTAGCATTTGAGCTCAGGTATCCAATATTCCAAGCTCAGCACTTTATCTTTTATATTATGCTGACTGTCCATTTAATTAAGGTTTTTTTTAGAGTCCCAACTAAAATATATTTTCTTCTATTCCCCCAAATGGCTCTAACTTTGGATATTTAACTGTCCTCTCTCTTCCTAAACCTTTCTTTTTTATATAAAGCCTTTTTTTTTTTTTTTTGCTTTTTTTGCTGAGGCAATTGGGATTAAGTGACTTGCCTAGGGTCACACAGCTAGGACATGTTAAGTGTCTGAGTCCAGATTTGAACTCAGGTTCTCCTGACTTCAGGGCTGGTGCTCTATCTACTGCTCCACCTAGCTGCCCCTAAAGCCTTTTATTTTCAAAACACATGCATAAGCAGTTTTCAACATTTACCCTTGCAAAACCCTATGTTCCAAATTTTCCTTCCTCCCTTTCTCCTACTCACTCCCCTAGGTGGCAAGTAATCCAATATATGTTAAATATGTGCAATTCTTCTATACATATTTCCACAAATATACTGCACAAGAAAAATCAGATCAAAAAAGAAAAAAATGAGAAAGAAAATAAAATGCAAATAAATAAAAATAACAAAAAAATGAAAATATTATGCTGTGATCCACACTCAGTTCCCACAGTCCTCTCTCTGGGTACAGATGGCTGTTTCCATCACAAGACCATTGGAAATGGCCCGAAACAGCTTGCTTTTGAAAAGAGTCATGTCCATCAGAATTGATAATGTATAATCTTGTTATGGTGTATAATATTCACTTGATTCTGCTCATTTCATTTAGCATCAGTTCATGTAAGTCTCTCCAGGCCTCTCTGAAATCATCCTGATCATTTCTTATAGATCAATATTAGATCAATGCTGATCATTTCTTATAGATCAATATTATTCCATTACATTTATGTATCATAATTTATTCAGCCATTCTCCAACTGATGGGCATCCATTCAGTTTCCAGTTTCTTGCTACTACAAAAAGAGCTGCCACAAATATTTTTGCACATGTGGGTCCCTTTCCCTACTTTAAGATCTCTTTGGGATACAGGTCCAGTAGAGATATTGCTGGGTCAAAAGGTATGCACAGTTTGATAGGCCTTTGGGCATAGTTCCATATTGCTCTCTAGAATGGTTTTCTCTTCCTTTCAATCCAATCTTTCCCCATCTTCATCCCAACATCACACTCTTATCGTACCCAATCCTTTCTTCTCCAGTGCTCTCTGGGATTTCTGTAGCACAGTTAATAAATCGATTTTCTTAAGAACCTTTCCTTTCCCCTTCTCTCCTCAGTCTGTTTACATTCACTGAGATCCTGATGAAACAGCTTCCCTATTTCTGGGTATACTTTTGCTTGCACCCTCTTTACTGGAAGGAGGGTGAGTGGCAGGTTTAGAATCTCCTTTTCCCCTATTACCACTTCTGGTTTCTTCCTCTACTATAATTACTGAGAACCTCTCTTTCTTTGACATTCATTTCATCCATTTTTATTACCTAGTCAAGATTCTGGTTGTCTACCAACTTCTTCAGGGCACTCTCTCCTTCCTCAATGAGTTTAGTAAGTGGTTCATAGTTTTTCCTTGCTCCCCAACTCCTGCTCTGCTAGGGGACTTCAACAAATCCCTTTAACCTTCCAAATTCTCATTTTACTCATTCCCTGAAAATTCCACCTCATTCCCTGCTCATCCACCCTACCACAGCTGCATACAGAGATGGTTCTGTCCTTTGGTCTTGCCCTCCACAAAGTGTTCCACATCCATGTTCATGAACTCTGAGAATCCTTTATTTGATCACAATTTGTGGTTAAGCTACTTCTTCTGCTTTGCAACTCCAAATACTGTTCTTTGTGCTTAAGATATCATTCAATCTCTCCACTTCTCAGTTCTTTCCCAGGTTATTACTTCCTGCATTGGTCACATTCTCTTCAATTCCCCATATTGCCCCATTGGTGAACCAGTTCAATCCTACACTGTCCTCTTCACTAGAATCCCTTGCCCCTTTATTCTATCAAATATCTTGCCCTGCCAAAGGCCAGTCTTGGACTGCTTCCACCATCTATTTCCTTTGCCGCTGAACAAAGCTATTGAAAATCATAAAACCATGCTGAATGGGTCCACTACAAATTTATATTACAAAAATCTCAATTGTGGTCTCACCAAAACAATGTAATCCTTTTATACCTCCCTAATAAATCCACTCATTCCACTGACTAGGGTGATTTTTACAAATCTTTGCTTTCTTCTTCAAATCTCATATAGCTCCCCCCTTCTACTTCTCTCAACTGAGAACTTTGCTTCATATTTCACTGAAAAAAAACCTGAGGCCATTAACTAAGAGGCTTCATCCATATCTCATATCACTCAGATGCTTTCCATTACTATCTCCTACATCTCTGTTTCATATTAAAGAGGTGATCCTTTTCCTTTCCAAGGCGAACCCTCTACACATACAAATGATCCTTTTCATCCCATCTCTCCAGATTGCTCCTTCTATCATCCCTATTCTTTCACTAATCTTCAATCTTGTCCTAATTCCCACTAACTGTGAGTATCCCCCAAAGATCTTTCCTGGCCCTTTTTCTCTTTTCCTTCTATATTACTTTATTTGGTGATCTCATAAACTTCCATGAATTTAATTACTGTGTTTATGCAGATGGTTTTCAGGTCTATTTGTCCAAGCCTAATATCCTTCCTGATCCCCAGTCTTGCATCTTCAGATACTTAATGGACATCTTGAATTGGGTGCCCTGTAGTATTTTAAAAATTAACATGTTCCAACTTGAACTCATTATCTAACTCCCCAAATAGTCTCCTATTCCTAACTTCCCTATCACTACAGCAGGGCTTCTTAAACTTTTCCCACTTTCAACTACTTTTCGCCTAAGAAATTTTTCTGTGACCCTGGGTATAGGTATATAAAATAGAAATACAAACCAAACATTTTCTGATAATAAATCATAATTTTATAACCTCCACATTCAGTTATGAGACTCTATATAGGATCGTGAACCATAGCTTAAGAAGTATGACTATAAAGATCACTACCATCCTCCTAGTCAGGCAGGCTCAAAACCTAGATGTTATTCCTAACTACTGACTTACTGTCTTTCACACATCCTATATCCAAATCAGTGCATTGTTTCTTTCTTCCTTCATGTCACTTCTGTCTCTCCCTTGCCACTGCCACTGCCATGATATGATGGGTCCTTATCATCTCACGGCCTTTTACAATAGTCTTCAATCAATTTCTCTTCCTCAAGTTTCATCCCAAGTTCTTCCACTTAGCTGTCAAACTGATTTTCCTAAAGCACTGGTCTGATCACATCATCTCTGCCATTCATTAAATTCTGATTTTACCTCCAGACTTTTATCTCCAGAATCAAATACAAAATCCTCTCTGGCTCCTAATCTGGCTCCTTTTTACTTTTCCAGTCTTCTGACACTTTGCTCCATTTTTCAATCCAGTGGCATCTTTACCTATTTCCAGACCTATTTACATACACACACACACATACACACACATACACACACACACACACACACACACACACCTGGCACTCTCTCCCTCCTCACCTCCACACCTCTATCTCTTAGCTTCCTTGCTTCCTTCAAGTCTCAGCTGAAATCTCACTTGCTTCAGTAAAAAGCCTTTCCCAATTCTTGTTCTTGGTGCCTTCCTCCCTCTCTAATTTATCCTTTATATCTCTTTTTGTACATAGCTGTTTGTATATTGTCTTTTCCATTAGACTTTTGGGAGCTCCTCAGAGCGGGAAACATCATTTGCTTTTTTACTTTCTGCTTTTCTTGCATCCTTAGTGCTTAACACAATACCTGGCTCACAGTATATACTTTATAACTGGTTATTGACTGAATGCTGTACTAATGAAAACATTGAAATGGAGTAGGGCAACCAGAAGTGTGATGATTTTAAGCACCACCTCAAAATGTATTTACCTTATGGGACATGTCAGAATGGAGCATGTGGGTGCTTTGTGTTTCTAATCAATTAATCAAAAAATATTCATTAAGACAAAAATTAAACAACTTTTTGTCTCAAGCAATTTATCTTCTTTTGGGGAATATAATAAATATATTAATATATAGATTCATATTTTTCAAGTACATAAATTTATATAAGTATAAGATATGTACAAATCCACACAAGGTGATTTGGAGGTAGAAAGAGGGGATTAGGGATTTTTGTACCGGTTTATAGGCTCTTGTGCATCCTTTACATTGGATGCATTTTCTATGGGCTAAAATAAGGACTGTCCTATATCCCATATGCTTTGATTTTACATTGAGCACATTTGTAGAAGTTGGAGACCCTGTTGCCCACATCTGGAGAAACCTAGACACATGTAATATCTCAACATCATCCTGGAGATTTCCTTGGAGTAAAACGCCAGGGTAAAGGCAATGAGCCAAAGAGAAAATAGGATTCGAGAGGTGGGGGGGGGGGCAGGGAGAGTTGGGCATCCAAGGATCAGATCCTGTCCTTGTGATCCCAGAATATTAGGGAGTTCTGGCTCATGGGTTGCTAATGAATAGAAGAAAATCTGGAGGCAAGACTCAAATGGAGAAGGGGCATTATAGTTACTACTAATTGTGCTGGGGTATATTGTTAAAGCTGTGATCTGTAACAGAAAGGGCTTAAGTAGAACCCCATCTGATTTCAGCTATTCTCAGTCTCCAAATATTACAGATGTATACAATTTAAAGGGTCATTAATTCCTTTCCCTCCCAGTGTTCCTTTTCAATTTAAGGATAAAATCTGAAGAGCAGGACTGAGGTTTTGCAGCTTTTAAAGCATGCAGCTTTTTAATTGGTACAATATTACTCCACTTCCTACCTTCAACCCTTCCTCAGTGAATCTCTTGGCAAGGAGGTTTGCTATTTGTAGAAAGAAATATTTTTCTTTTCTTTTTAAATTGAAGACTTTTGTCTTTATATTATTTCCTAATATATCCCTCCCCTTTCACCCAGAAAGTCATTCTTTGTAATGAACATTTAAAAAGAAAGAGAAAAGCAATTTGGCAAAATTTACAAAAACATTGAACACCAGACAGTGGAGGCAGCATTTCATATCCAGAGACTACCACTCCTTCCCTTTTATAATGAAGGAAAAGGAAAAGGAAAAGGAGTATATTGTCTAAACTAGAAAAATTCAGTTTTACCTGGAACATAAGAAATTGGTCATCTCTCAGGATTCGTTAAAGAGATTGGAAGAGGGCACAAAGATCTTGTCCAACATTCACATAAATCACAAATCCCTGGAACAATATCCTTAACAAGTAATTATCCAATATCTTTAAGTGAACAGTAAATCATAGAGTTACTATGCATCTTGAAATAAAGTGTGGCCTTATTTAAAATTTTCATTAAAAGCACAAACACCATTAACCAAAAGGTAGCAAAGAGAACAATTAGATGAAGTAGAAAACGCACTAATTCTTCCATGTTTTTCTTCCCCAGTGGGTTATAAAATCCTTGAGGAATTTATTTATGAGGGTTTATTTAATTTTTGTTTCTACATCTTTAGTTTCTAGCCTGTAGTTGGCCTGGAACATAATAGTTACTTAATAAGTACTCACCCAAGTCTAGTGATACCTTTGACTTCTCATTCTTGCCCTCTATATCCAATCTGTAGCCAACTCCTTTTGATTTCACTTATGTAAGATCTCTCAAATGTGCCCTTCTTTCCTTTTACACTGCTCCCTCCCTGATAAAAAACCTCATCTCCTCAAGCCTAGATTATTACAATAATCCGTCTTTCAAGTCTCTCTGCTCTCCAGTTTTTCTTCTGTTGTTGATCTTCCTAAAGCACAGATCTGAGATATATATATATATATATATATACACATAGATATAAAATATGCTAGGAATCAATTACAAAATCCTCTATTTTGTAGCTAAAGTTCTTCACAACCCTGCACTCTCCTTCTACCTCTTCGGTGTTCTTGTATCTTAGACAGCTTCACAAACTCTTCGATTCAGTGACACTGGGCTTCCTTGTTCATCATACAAAATACTCCATCTCCTGATTCTGGACATTTTCTCTGGCTGCCCTCCCTCCCCACCATGCCTAGATCTCTCTCCCTCTTGATCTTGCTTCTTGGCTTTCTTTAAGTGCCAGCAAAAATCCCACCTTCTTTATCTTTCCTGAGCCCCCTGAAAGCTAGTGCCTTCTCTCCATTGATTACCTCCAAATATACATATATAATTTTTATGTAATTGGTAACATATTCTCTCTCACAAGAACCATCTTTTGTCTTTCTTTGTGTGTCCAGTGCTTATATAGTGCTTGACACATAGTAGGTACTTAATATACTTGTTAACAATATTTATTGAATGAATATTTAGAGCATAGTTTAATCTAAATTTCATGGACCAGTTGCATGTATAGATTTTAAGGGACTTATCAACTTGGAATAGAAAAAACCCCTATATTTTTACAATCTCTCATTGAAATTTGCAATTTCCTTGTATTATGAATTAAAAAAAAAAAAAAACTAACCCAAAAACCACAATACTATTCTGAGCAGGGGTCCAGACTATTAAAGGGACACATAATACATAAAAGTTTCAAAACAAACCCATGGTTTAGGTAATTATTACATCAATACTCAATAAGCATTTATTTAGCACCCAGTATATTCTAGATGCTGTGCTGGGAATACAAGGACAAAAGTGAGATAGTCCTTGTCCTCAAAGAGATTATATTTTACTGAAATAAGAAAAATTTATCAGTGTATTTTTAGGCCTATTCTTGGGGAAGATGCTCTGAATTACTAAATCAATCAATAAGCATTTATTAGATATCTTCTGTGTACCAGATACTTGAGAATATGAATACAAAAAGAGAAACAAGAAAAAGTCCCCTCTTCAAGGAATAATAATTACACAAAGACAACAGTTACGTTAAAAATAACAATAAAAGCTGTCATTTTATATGTTTTGAAGCTTTGTAAAGTACTTTTTATGCCTGATATCCCTGACTCTACTCTGTGAAGTAGGGAACTATTCTGATTACTTGGCTTTCCTAGCTTGGTGAAAATGGCTCTTAAAAAATTCAACTTTAGTTCCACAGTCACCAGCAATCTTCTGAATGCAATTTTTTTCAGCTAGACTTGTCTACAAGGAAGAGAAGGTGCTGATTGGAAGTAGTAATGACAGACCCATGTGTCATGATAAAGGAACAGACTACTACTCCAATCCAAATTAATCTGGTGAGTTTGGAAAGCCTGGCCCAGTTTTTCTAGGTTTTGACCATCATAGAAGCTGAGGCCTCCAGGCTGACAAAGCCTGAGGTAGTGTCCCTTCCAAGGTGTAGCAACTTGTGAAGCCCAATCTAAATTCTTTCTAGTCCCTATAATCATCTCATTTCAGGTAAGTGGGAGGTCTAGGCTTCTAAGAGCTACTAAGGAGCAAACAGCTGTAAATGTGGCAATCCTGCCTTTAAAAAGTGAATAAGTGGCCCAGCACTCATCCCTTAGGCTGAAATTCCATTGATAGATTGCTGGACTCAATCAACCAAGAAAACCCCTTCTGTTTGGGACGTTACTGAAAGCAGGGGCAGCTAGGTGGCGCAGTGGATAGAGCACCAGCCCTGAGTTCAAATCTGATCTCAGACACGTAACAGCTGTGTGACCCTGGGCAAGTCACTTAACCCCAATTGCCTTAGCAAAAAAAAAAATAAAAAAAAAATGAAAGCAACTCTGGGAATCTTTGATTCCAATTTACATTTATGAAGTATCTTTTAAAAAATCCTTTTAAAAAAATCCCTTTTAAAAAATCCTCCAGTCAGGGGTTGTGGGAGGGCTGGGACACTGATGCATTGTTGGTGGAGCTGTGAACGGATACAGCCATTCTGGAGAACAATTTGGAGCTATGCTCAAAAAGTTATCAAACTGTGCATACCCTTTGACCCAGCAGCATTTCTATTGGGCTTATATCCCAAAGAAATCATAAAGGAAGGAAAAGGCCCCACATGTGCAAGAATGTTTGTGGCAGCCCTTTTTGTAGTGGCTAGAAACTGGAAATTGAATAGATGCCCTTCAATTGGAGAATGGCTGAATAAATTATGGTATATGAATATTATGGAATATTATTGTTCTGTAAGAAATGACCAGCAAGATGATTTCAGAGAGGCCTGGAGAGACTTACATGAACTGATGCTGAGTGAAATGAGCAGAACCAGGAGATCATTATACACGGCAACAACAGTACTATATGACGATCAATTCTGATGGACATGGCTCTCTTCAGCAATGAAATGTTTCAAACCACCTCCAATTGTTCACTGAAGAAAGCCATATACACCCAGAGAGAGGGATGCGAAATGTGGACCACAACATAACATTCTCATACTCCTTGATTGATGTTTGCTTACATTGTGTTTCCTTTATCTGATATATCGTTTGTGTAGATAAGATTTTTCTTGCACACCAATGATAAGTTAGGAAATATGTATACATATATTCGATTTGCCAATATTTTAACATAATTAACATGTAGTGGATATCCTGCCATCTAGGGGAGGGGTGGGGAGTTGGGGGGAAAAATTTGTAACGGAAAGCTATGTAAGGGTTATTGTTGAAGAATTACCCACACATATGTTATGCAAATAAAAAAAATTAAAAAAAAATCCTCCAGTCTAGAATGGAAGAAAATGTTGGCAATTTTTTTACAGCCAATATTTCTGATAAAGACTTCATTTCTAAAATATGTAAAGGATTTGTCAAATTTATAATAATACAAATCATTCCCCAATTGATAAATGGTCAAAGAATGGGAATAGACAATTTTCAGATGAAGAAATTAAAGCCAGCTATAGTCATATGAAAAAATGCTCTAAATCACTATTGATTACAGTAATGCAAATTAAAACAATTTTGATGTGCTGCTTCACATCTCTCTGATTGACTAAGATGACAAGAAAAGGTAATGATGAATGTTGGAGGGGATGTGAGAAAACTGAAACACTAATACATTGTTGGTGGAACTGTGAATGGATCCAACCATTCTGGAGAGCAATTTGAAACTATGTTCAAAAAGTTATCAAACTGGGGATATCCTTTGACCCAGTAGTGCCACTACTGGGTCTGTATTCCAAAGAGATCATAAATGCTTGTAGCAGCCCTTTTTGTGGTGGAAAAGGATTGGAAAATGAATAGATATTCTTCAGCTGGAGAATGGCTGAATAAGAAATGGCATATGAAAATAATGGAATATTATTGTTCTATTAAAAAATGATAGGGGCAGCTAGGTGGCGCAGTGGTTAAAGCACCAGCCCTGAAGTCAGGAGGATCTGAGTTCAAATCTGGTCTCAAACACTTAACATTCCCTAGCTTTGTGACCCTGGGCAAGTCACTTAACCCCAATTGCCTCAGCAAAAAGAAAAAAAAAAATGATGAACATCAGACATTCCCTAGCTGTGTGATCCTGGACAAATCACTTAACCCCAATTGCCTCAGCAAAAAGCAAAAAAAAAAATAAAATAAACAAAAACAAAAACAAAAACTATGAACAAACTGATTTAAGAAAGATCTGGAAAGATTTGCGTGAACTGATGCTGAGAGAAACAAGCAGAACCAAGAATACATTGTATACAGCAATAGCAAGATTGTACCTATGACAGATTTGGTTCTTCTCAGGGGTTCAGGATTCCAAGGCAATCCCAATAAATTTTGGATGGAAAATGCCATTCACATCCCGACAGAAAACAATATAAATCTGAATATAAATCAACGCATGCTATGTTCATTTTTTTCCTTTTTTTCCCTCTTTCAGGGTTTTTATCTTTTGTTCTGATTTTTCTCTCAGTATGATTCATAAGGAAAAAAGTGTAAAAATATAAAGTGTAAAAGTATAGTGTTTTTTTTTAAAAAGTATAAAAAAGAATGTAATCTATAACCAAAAAAAATTTTTTTACATGTAACTGGAAACAATATATATATTTTTTAATTTAAGAAAAAAACTAAAGAAAAAAGGAAGAAAACATTGGTCATAGTGATCAAAGACTTTCTTTTTTTTAATTATTTTATTTTTAATTTATGGTATAAAACATTTCTACAACACAGTATAATTTTTTTAAAAAAGATGGTTATACACAAAACTGGAAATTTATGTATAATTTGCTATTCCTTTTCAATATGTAATAAAATCATCATGCAAATTTCTCCTCCCTCCCTTTTTTCTTCCCTCTCCACCCTATGAAATCATGTGGGTAAAGAAGACCTTTGCAAATTCACCTTCTCTAAATGTTATGCTTTAACAACAAAACAACAAACAAGGAAATAGGCTTAGAACCTTAAGGGATATCACAGGTCATCTAGTCCATCCAATTGTAGATAGAAATGAGGGCCACTAAACTATACCAGATTGCATTTTGACTTAAAAAACCAAGTAGTAACATTATCTTTGTGCTAATGTAATTTTATTTATTTTGTTAAATATTTCCTGATTACTTTTTAATCTAGTTTAGGTTGCACTCCAGAGTATTGTTGACCTCAGCGAGACATGTCTGATCCAGACTCACCCCCTCAATTTATGGATGAGGAAATTGAAGCACAAAGAATTCCCCCAGCCTTGCCTACTCAGTGGCAGAGCTGGGTTCTCAAACCTAGCTTCTATGGTACCATGATACCTCTCCAACAAAAGCAATTAAATTGCAAACTTCTTGAGGGCAGGAACTGTCATTTGTCTTTCTTTGCATTCCTAGCACTTAGCATATATCTGGTATATAGTAGGCACTTAATAAATGCTAATAACAGATTGAATAACTAAAAATCTTGCAAACTCTATTTTTCTATGGTGTTCCACTCTCACTGCTAAGCTCTCTCAGGCTTCCCAACAACTTTGTCTACACTTCAATGTACAAGTCAATCACAATCTTCTAAATCTCCAGTGCCCCCCAACCCACTTTAATTGTTTCCTCCCAGAGATTTTTTTTGAATTGGAGGAAGTGTCCGTTACTTCATGTTTCCTTCAGAGAATTAAAAAAAAAAAGTAATTATTTTTGAACTCTGAGTCCCTATTTCATTTTCTCTTTGGCAGGGTGATTTATGCCCTATTATATTTCATCATGCAGCCAGAGCAGTTTTTATTATGTCATCAATTATACATGGATTTAATGTATGTGTTCATGAGCTTTTCCAACTGAGAAAGCTGTTGTCTGCATTCTGGACAATAGTTTTCTCGGGCTACAGCATATGGTATGTGAGATACACACCTATTTCTGTACTGGACTGGTGAACATTATGGGTTTCCTGTTGAGAGTTCCAATCGGCCAGCAAACTCAGCTGCACATAGCTAAACTTGCCCTTAAGAGGAAAAAAAAAAGGAAAATAAAACAAAACAATTGGCTTATGTAAGTTTTGGCATGCTGAGGAAACTGAATGATCCCAGTTTGATTCAAATGGCAGAGTCTATGATTTTACAGCTGAGAACACAAACCACACTGGACTACCCTGATGGCCATGCCCAGGATGAAATGAAGAAAATAGAATTCACTAGAAGATCTAATGAGGTTGAAGATGCTGAGAGTGAGGCTGTCAGACTATGAAACCCTTGAATGCCTTGGAGTGGTGTCTTGGCTCTGGAAATAAAAGGTTTTGGCTTACTCTAGGATAGTTCCTTTCATTGCCCAGTTCCAGCCCAGATCCACAAATACCCCAAAGTTAAAAAGATATCAGCAATATTTTCTGCTAGTCCATTTTTCCCTCTTTTAATTTTCTTTCATTTTCAAGTCTGTCTCCTTTCCTTCCCATGGCCTCCTCACTCTTATTGAGAAAGCAAGAAAAAATCCCGTATTACAAGTAAAACATACTCAAATTGAACATGTACCAAAATATATAGGGTTCAATCTGCACTCTGAGTTCCTCACCCCTCTACCAGGAACTGGTAGGCAGTATGTTTTATCATCACTTCCTCTGGAATTATGGTTAATTGCTATATGGATCAGAGTTTCTAAATTTTTCCAAGTTTGTCTTTATAATATTGTATAAATCATTCTCTTGGGTGCGCTCATTTCACTTTGCATCAGTTCATATGCCTTCCCAGATTTTTCTGAAATCATTCCCTTTATCATTTCTTACCCGCAATAGATTTTCACCATACATATATATCATAACTTATTCAGCCATTCTTCAATAGATAGATATCCCTTCAAATTTCAACTTTGACATCACAAAAGGAGCTGCTATAAATACTTTTGTGCCTTCTAGCCTATTCTTGATGGGGAGAGGGGAGAACTGGGTTACTTTGGGAAAGCAAAAAGCTATAGGTCATTTATTTTTAGTGAGAGGTAAGAGAATTAGAAGTCAGAACCTCCTGGGACAACAGTATACATTCCTGAAAGAATCTCTTTCCTACAGGGAAAGATTCTGTCACCTTTTAGGGATGCTGTGCCATCCCAAGATGAGCCTGTTTGGCAAATGTCAGTGTATATTGAGTCTGTTACAAGCAATGATGTAATGTGGTTTGGAATAGATGGCCTC
>JAJPUD010000110.1:273246-328569 GCA_023553655.1 Myrmecobius fasciatus
CTAGTGGGGGATCTCAACCTTGCTCTCTCAGAATTAGATAAATCAAATCACAAAATAAATAAGAAAGAAGTTAGGGAGGTTAACAAAAGGCTAGAAAAGTTAGGTATGATAGTCTCTGGAGGAAATTGAATGGTGATAGAAGAGAGTATACTTTTTTCTCAGGGGTTCATGGAACTTATACAAAAATTGATCATGTGTTAGGGCATAAAAACCTCAAAATCAAATGCAGAAAAGCAGAAATAGTAAATGCATCCTTCTCAGATCATGATGCAATAAAATTCACATGTAATATAAGGCCAGGAGAAAATAGATCACAAGTTATTTGTAAATTAAATAATCTAATCCTGAAGAACGTATGGGTGAAAGAGCAAATTATAGACACAATTGAAAATTTCATCCAGGAGAATGACAACAATGAGACAACATACCAAAATTTGTGGGACACGGCTAAAGCGGTTACAAGGGGTAATTTTATATCTCTAGATGCTTACTTGTATAAAACAGAGAAAGAGAAGATCAATGAACTGGACTTACAATTAAAAAAGCTAGAAAAAGACCAAATTAAAAACCCTCAATTAAATACTAAATTGGAAATTCTGAAAATTAAAGGGGAGATCAATAAAATTGAAAATAAAAAAAACTATTGAATTAATAAATAAAAGTAAGAGTTGGTTTTATGAAAAAACCAACAAAATAGATAAGCCTTTAGTTAATTTGATTAGAAAAAGGAAAGAGGAAAATCAAATTATTAGTCTCAAAAATGATAAGGGAGAACTTTCCTCCAATGAAGAGGAAATTAGAGTAATAATTAGGAGTTTCTTTGCCCAATTTTATGCCAATAAATTTGATAATGTAAATGAAATGGAGGAATATCTACAAAAATATAGATTGCCCAGATTAACAGAAGAGGAAATAAATTATTTAAATAGCCCTATTTTGGAAAAAGAAATAGAACAAGCTATTAATCAACTCCCTAAGAAAAAATCTCCAGGGCCAGATGGATTTACATGTGAATTCTACCAAACATTCAAAGAACAATTAATCCCAATACTATATAAACTATTTGAAAAAATAGGGAAAGAAGGTGTACTACCAAATTCCTTCTATGACACAGATATGGTGCTGATAGCTAAACCAGGTAGGGAGAAAACTGAGAAAGAAAACTATAGACCCATTTCCCTAATGAATATTGATGCAAAAATTTTAAATAAGATTTTAGCAACAAGATTACAGAAAGTCATCTCCAGGATAATACATCATGACCAAGTAGGATTTATACCAGGAATGCAGGGCTGGTTCAATATTAGGAAAAGTATTAGCATAATCAATTATATTAATAACCACATTAATAAAAACCATATGATTATCTCAATAGATGCAGAAAAAGCCTTGGATAAAATCCAACACCCATTCCTATTAAAAACACTGGAGAGTATAGGAATAAATGGGCTTTTCCTTAAAATGATTAGTAGTATCTACTTAAAACCTTCAGCAAGCATCATATGTAATGGAGTCAAACTAGAACCATTCCCAGTAAGATCAGGAGTGAAACAAGGCTGCCCACTGTCACCATTATTATTTAATATTGTCTTACAAATCTTAGCTTTGGCAGTAAGAGAAGAAAAAATAATCACTGTTGAGAGGCAGCATGATATAGAGCTGGCCTCTAATTTAGGGTTCAAATTCTATCTTTGGCTTTGGGCAAGTCACTTAAAACTCTCAATGAGTCAACCAATTCTCTAAAACTATGAGTTGTAAATACTGCTAAATACTAAATACTAGTAAATACTACTAAATACAATGTAAATTCTACATTGGTAGAAGGAATTTTCTTACTAGAAGTTCCCTATACCAATGAAATCACAGGTTTAGTTTTAAAAAATCTGTTTTTGGCTCATGGTGACATATTCCAATAAGAGAAGATGGCTTCTTTCTTGGAAAGGGAAGACCAAAAAAGGGAATAAATTATCCATATCATGTGTATGAACGGTATATGCCAGATCCAGTGCAAGTCCATTTCCCAGGCAACTAAACTAAAAAACAAGAAAAATACTTAGTAGTTTATACATCAAGTAAATATATACAAGTTCCATCCAATTAAACCAGAGGCATCATGGTGACCTAACTAGCATGCTGCCTTCATCTTCAAGGCTCTTTCTGACTGTTCATGAACTGACAAAAGATCAGAGATTGGCGGTAGGTCTGAGACTTGTGATTTTGTAAAGAATGGATGGGACACAGATCAAAGAACAACCCCTTGCTTTGTTAATGTGACTCTTTGATGTCTAAAATAAACATGAAATGGTGATCCTGCTTAGATTTCCAGTGATGTCCTATGATTATTTGTGAAGGCTCAATACATAGCTATAAAGAATGGAAGGTCCTTCCCCAGCTTTCTCTTGATACAATCTAGAACCAGAACATTAGAGTTAGTCTGGGACTCTGGGGATTACCTTGATTAGAAGAAACTCCCAGACTTCAATTTGGAGTTTTAAAGAACTCCAGTCTTAGGTCTATTCACTTGGGGTAAGAATAGAACCTCTAGGAAGCTATAGAACAAAGCTACTGTCTGAATTTGTACTCCAGGGACAGGGAAACTTTTATATCTCGTTATTTCATCGTGTACAGGTAGGAAGATTAGATTCAATGAAATTATATTCATTTTTTTTGTTTTTGTTTTACTACTTAGTTGCTACAATGATTTGTCTAGAAAGCTATTTCCTAGACCAAATACTTAGGGAAATTCCATGGTTGGATTCGAGTGGATTGAACCATAATGGTTTATATTTACATGATAATTCAGGAAACTACTCTGAAGGGGTTAATTCTGATCCTAAGATTTCTGAATCTTTTCTGCATCATGGACCCCTTAAATAGAGTGGAAAACTTATGAACCTCTGCTCAGAATGAGATTACAGTAGTATTCAATTATATTGAAATAGACTTAATGAGAAGTTTTTTTAATGAAGATCATGGATACTAGGTTAAGAACTCCTATTGTAGAGAAAGTCAAGAGAACACAGATTATGATTTGTTGCTAAGGGAAAGTGGAATATGTATCATTGATCTTTTCAGTCTTTTTCTAGCCAGCCCAGCCCTTGTAATTTGCAAAGAAAAGAACATGAACTAGGGAGATTAAAAGTAGATTTTTTTGCCACAATTTATCATAATTCTTTTCCATTTAAAGATTAGAACTATAAAGATCATTGCCTCATCCTGGAGATATGATAAAGACTTAAGATATTTCTAAGTCTAAGTCAGAAGAAAGTCATACTTCAGAAGAGGCAGGAGAGGAGTGAGAATATTCACAGAAAAGTTCCAATAACAAATATGGCAACCAAGTGTCAGGTCTGAAGTCAAAAAGACTCATCTCTGTGAGCTAGAATCCAGCCTCAGATATTTATAAATTGTGTGACCATAGGCAAATTACTCAATCCTGTTTGCCTCAGTTCTTCATCTGTAAAATGAGCTGGAGAAGGAAATGGCCAACAACTCCAATATTTATGACAAGAAATTCCCAAATGGAGTAACAAGGAGTCATACACAACTAAACAACAATCTTTACCAAGAAATCCACAGGTGGGACCATGAAAATTGGAAGTGATTGAACAACTGAACAGCTGTTTATATTATGTGTGCTACATATCATTTAACAAAACAGAAAATAAGCTCCTTGAGAACAAACATCTTCCATTTTTTTTGTATCCCAAGTACCTAGGATAATACCTGACTCATATTAGTCACTGAATGTATTTTTGTTGATTGAGACAGCATTCAACTTGACCTTACTGTCTGACCTCTGATTCTAGACAATTTTATTCTCTTTTTCTTCCTGGGCTAGCTTACTCTCACATTCTAGACCAGCTAACTCTCTCTCTTTTTCTACCTTTCTTTGTAGGCTCAGCATTCTCATAGCTTCTTGTTTGACAGTCCACTCAGGCTTTGGGGTCGACTGAGGTGGGGATGTTCATAGCATAGGATCATTGGACTTATATATAGGGGGGAACTTATAGATCTTTTCTTTGTGGTGATTCCCAATGGTATTTGTGATACAGTTGGTCTTTATGAGAGGATTGGATATGTATAGTTGTGTATGTCTGAAACAAATGGACAGACTAGAACAGAAGCATGAGGTTTACCAATGACCAAATAGCCCAGAAAAGAAAGTGATAGAATTCTGAATCTTTTCTTGTGATAGCTGAAGATATTCAGCTTTCTTTCTCTGTGTTTGTTTTGAAATCTCATAGGCCCTGTCCCATACATGCCTTGCTAGGCTGACCTAACCAAACATCTTTGATATTTCTGGGAAGTGGAATAGAGTGGCTAAAGGTCCATTAACTCTCATATTTAGAGGTTACTGAATTTAATCTCTCATTTTATAGACGAGGAAATGAAAGTCCAGAGGTTAAATGCATTGTCCATGGTGCTGTAAGAAGTCGACCTACTGATTCTCTGATTCCAATTCCCATACCCTATCCACTATTCTATATTGTTTCTTAAAGTGGCTCTCTGAACAGTTTTTTTTTCTCATTCTGGACCATTAATAGTATCCAAACAATGAAAATCAAAGTCTCTAGTGCTTAGGTTTACATTTATATTTTATGTAAACATACTTAGTATATTTTGAACAAACCCAAAAAGTTAGTCTGAGTTTTTGGCAGTCGCTTAATAGATGGTGATGGATTAGGATTGGAGTCAATGATGCAGCCAGGTAGTGTACATGTGGGAACCAGCAACACATCTGTGTCTATTTAGACATCTTAACATTCCCTGTTTCTGACAATATGCAGGCTAAGAGTTTGGGCTTGAAGAAAGTTCCCCAAAAATAAAGTGGCTAGAGTTGGCAGCCCCATATAATTAAGGAATTCACAGGCCTTAATAGGTCTCTAGACCACCCTGCCTTTAAAAAAAATAAGAACACAATATAACAATATAGATTTTTTTAAAATTTCTTGAGAGGTCGAGCCATCAAGACACACTCTCAAGCTTGTATATCAGTACCAAAAAAAGACTCACCAGAATGTTATACCAGATCTTTCTCCCATACAGATTTCATAGCTTGGAAAAAAGTTCTTAGGAGCAATCATTTAGAACTGAAAGGGATCTTAGATGTTCAATATCACCCAACCCTTCTTTTTACAGGTAACTACTTTTTTCTTTTTGCTTTTCTTCCTATCTCCATTCCTCCTTTTTTTTCTTCCTTCTCTCTCCCTTCCTCCCTCCCTTCCTCCGTCTCTCTCTGTCTCTGTCTCTCTCTCTCTCTATTCTCACTTTTTTATATCGCCAACTCTCTCCTCCATACCAACCCCAAACCTTCCTACAAGTCCTAGGTTTAATCTTAATACCCACATACCTACACAGCCATACATGGTATACTGAGTATACAATAGACCACAATCATTTCAAGGGACATAAATAAAATTTCCTGAGAGAAGATATTTGCAAAATACTAAGCCTCTTTCCAGAGACTTTCTCCTTCAGGAGTCTCCTATTTGGAGTTTATTTTCCCCAGAACCCACTTAGTTCTGAGCTCCCCAGTTAATACAGGCAAAATCAGAGGCAATGAGAATGTCATTTAATAAGGTCAGTGGGGGACTCATTCAGCTGGCTTTCAGGAACCTGGACCTCAACTTGTGTCCAACACTTCTTATTGCCCCATCCTACCTGAACTTCTCAGTTGGATTTCTACCTCAGCTTTAACACACATACACAGATACATACAGAGAGACACAGACACATACAGATATACATATACACACAGGGTAAGTCTTTAACTTTTTCTCATTATGATAAAACCAAAATCTGTTCATCCCTCTCATACACCCTCATTCACCACAGACCAGTTAAAACAACAAGAGAAAGAGAAAGGAAGAGAGAATTGTATCACGCTAGACTACATCTATATTTATGTAGAAGAGCGAACAAATAAATTAGTGGTTTCTTTTGTGATAAAGAAAATACTCTCCAGATACTTTCTGGATCCAGCTGATCCAGATGAAGTCATCTGGCTTTAACACAGTGCAGATGTGGAGCTTTGTGGAGAGTCTGAGTCTTTCTTGAAATTCCCCTGACACCCCGATGACAGTGATCTGCCTCCATATTGTTGTTGGCATTGCTAACAGCATCAGCAGACTCGATTCGGCCTCATATTTTAAACTCAGCCTACAGGCCTAATTCATTAAAAAAAAGAAGATTTATGGACATTACAGTACTTTGCTATAAATCTAATTTCTAATAGAGCTTGAAACTGTACTTCAGACAGAAGAAGGGGGAATAGGGAAGAGCTTTCTAACCACCAAGGGTAGGATTGGGGTACTCACCAATGGAAAATATCCAACTACCTAAATAAATTTGGGTACTGTGGGAAAGCAGAAAGGGTGCTAGAGTAACCTGGTTCTTCAGGTTCCCAGGGCTGGAGAGTGTACACTGATACAGCAAACATACCGACTTGACAGGTGATTTATCCTGGTAAATGTTGGCCACATTAACATCATCTTGAGTGGGCATTAGCAGTTGCTAAGCTCTGGAGTGACAGAGCTATGAGCCCACCCCCTGACCTCAAGGGGTTTCATAACCTAGCTTTGGGAAACATGAGGTAGGACTGTGAAGTTATGAGACTCATTCTGCTTTGATTCACAGAATCCCTTTCATTGTTTGATGCTCATGTGGCTGTACCATGCATCAGTGAACAGAAGCTAAATATTGGGAGTGTCAGACATAGAATGTCAGGAGATTAGCAGTGATGTATCTGAAAAACCCACCCTAGTCCACAAATAACTGTCAAAGGGATGATTTCCAAATAACATGTTATAAATTCTAGGTATACCTTTTCACCTAACAAACAGGGCAAGTCAGTCACCACCTTGATGGTGTAATAATGGTAACTGTTATTTACATTTCACTTTCTATACATTATCTCATTTGAGCCTTGCAATGATCCTAGAAGGACATTATTTTTCCCATTTTCTAGATGAGAAGGTCTCAGAGAGGCTGAATGGCTTACCCATTGCCTCACAGTGAAGAAGCATGAGAAGTGGGATTTGAATTCAGATATTTTGGATCTCTAGTCTAATATTCTACTTGCAATATATCACATTATCTGTTTTTTAAGGAATCATTCCATTCCAGGGCAGACAGTTCTATCTTCATAGTGTCAGGAATTTGCAGGAAGTATTGGAATAAATGGAGCAGGGGATGGGAAATGACAAACTCAGGGCATACAAGAGCATGGGCCAATTAACAATCACCTCCTATCAAATTGCATTATACCTTAGTATATAAAGTACTCATTATTGCCACTGCTGGGAAAAAAATGGCGGAGGGCCCCCTTCTGGTCTTGCTTTTAGGCTAGTCCCTTTTCTCAGGTTGCCTTCAGTAGATCCAGTTCACTAACCTTTGGTTCTGGTTATAAGGGCAATAGAGTACAGGTGTTGAATTAGGATCTGCTTACCAAGGAGAATAAAAGGGGATATGCTGTTCCATTCCACATGTGGAAGAAAGGCCAATGGCTCCTGGGGGAGGAAGAAAGGACTGGTGTACATTTATGCAGAGAGCTAGAGTCAGAGGGAACATTTCATTAATATTAGCAATAGTGCAGCCAAGGACATTATGATATTAATATAACTATAGGGAGAGGGGATTTAGGAAGAGGTGACCCTGAAATTTCTTCAGCAGTGTTCCCATAAGAATCCAGTTTCTCTTCTTCCCTTTCTCCTTTCTCCCCTTCCCACCCCCTTTTCTTTTTCCTCTCTTCTCTTTTCCTCTTCTCCCTCCCTCCCTCTCTCTTCTTTTTTTCTTTCCTTCTCATTTAAAATTATATGTAACTAATTTGCCAGTGTAATACTCAATTTTGTTCACAACCTTTTTCAAATGAAAAAGACCAAATGTTAATTACTATGCAGAAAAATATGTAAGCAATGTATTTCATACAATTGTATTCTTTCCTGGAACACCTTCACGCTTAAGTTTTCCTTACTTTTCTGGGCTCCTTCCCCAGAATTAATGTGTAACTGTCTCCTACAAATCATAACTCTATTGACACTTACTTTCTTACCAGAAATGGTCAACTCTTCTCCAGTCCAATAGTATACATCATTATTACTTTGTATTACTAGTGCCTTCCCTTGAAGTTGCCTTCCACCCAATCTATGTACTTTTCATCCATGGTTCCAAGAAGTAGCATATGCAGCTGTGGAGCACGTAGAGCTTCCTCAGAATCAAAGATATCAGCATCAGCTCCTGCCAAATTGTAGTTTATGGACTCATGTTGAGTAGAATATCTGAATGTGGGTGTGGTGAAATTAAAATTTATTATCAGTAAATATTTGATTTGTATACCTATTTTATGTACCTATATACTCGAGGTCACATAAAAATTTGGGGGATAAAAAAGGGTCACCAACAAGCAGGCTGGTTTCAGAAAAGCCTGGAACAACTTAAATGAACTGATGCTAAGTGAAAAGAGCAGAACCAAGAGAACAACATACCCAGCAACAACTAGTTTATGTGGTGATCCACTGTGATGAATGTGGCTCTTTTCAACAATGAGGTGATTCAGGCCAGTTCCAACAGACTTGTGATGTGACTCTGACCCAGTGAGAGAACTATGGAGATTGAATGTGGCTCAGAGCATAGTATGTTCACCTTTTTGTTGTTGTTTGCTTGGTTTTTTCTTACTCCTGTTTTTTCCCCTTTTGATTTGATTTTTCTTGCATAACATGACAAATCTGGAAATATGTTTAGAAGAATTACATATATTTAACCTATATTGGATTGCTTGCTGTCCAGAGGAAGTGGGGAAAGGAGGGAGAAAAATTTGGAACCCAAAGTTTTGCAAAGGTGGATGTTGAAAATTCTTTGCATGAAGTTAGAGGAATGTAATATAGTTTATCTCTCAGACCTGTGGAGATGGAATAAATTTATGTCCAAAGAAGACCTGGAACTCCTAATTGAATACCAGATGGATAATTTTGATTATATTAAGTTAAAAAGTTTCTGTACAAACAAAACAAATGCAGACAAGATTAGGAGGGAAGCAATAAATTGGGAAATCATCTTTACATTCAATGGTTCTGATAAAGGCCTCATTTCTAAAATATATAGAGAATTGTCTCATATATATAAGAATTCAAGCCACTCTTCAATAGATAAGTGGTCAAGGGATATGAACAGACAATTTTCAGATGATGAAATTAAAACCATCACTAGTCATATGAAAAGTTGCTCCAAATCACTATTGATCAGAGAAATGCAAATTAAGACAACTCTGAGGTACCACTACACCCCTGTCAGATTGGCTAAAATGACAGGAAAAGATAACAATGAATGTTGGAGGGGATGTGGGAAAACTGGGACACTAATACATTGTTGGTGGAACTGTGAACGGATCCAACCATTCTGGAGAGCAATTTGGAGCTATGCTCAAAAAGTTGTCAAACTGTGCATACCCTTTGACCCAGCAGTGTTTCTACTGGGCCTATATCCCAAAGAGATCTTAGAGGAGGGAAAGGGATCCGCCTGTGCAAGAATGTTTGTGGCAGCCCTTTTTGTCGTGGCTAGAAACTGAAAACTGAAGGGATGCCCATCAATTGGAGAATGGCTGAATAAATTATGGTATATGAATATTATGGAATATTATTGTTCTGTAAGAAATGACCAGCAGGACGATTTCAGAGAGGCCTGGAGGGACTTTCATGAACTGATGCTGAGTGAAACGAGCAGAACCAGGAGATCATCATACACGACAACAACAGTATTACATGATGATCAATTCTGATGGACATGGCTCTCTGCAACAAAGAATTGTCTCAAACCAGTTCCAATTGTTCAATGAAGAAAACCATATACACCCAGAGAGAGGGATATGAAATATGGACCACAACGTAACATTTTCATGATCTCTATTGACATTTGCTTGCATTGTGTTGCCTTTCTCTGATTCTTTTTTTTTTCTTGTAGATAGGATTTTTCTTGCATAACTTCTCAAGCATTTCAACATTACTAACATGTAGTGGACTTCCTGCCATCTAGGGGAGGGGAGGGGACTGGGGGTAAAATTTGTAATGGAAAGCTTTGTAAAGATCAATGTTGGGAAACTACTCATATACATGTCATACAAATAAAAAGCTTTAAAAGAAAAGAAAATTCTTTGCATGTATTTGGAAAAATAAGAAAAACTATTTTTTAAAAGGGACATACCAAGTATTTTAACATAATTAACATGTAGTGGATATCCTGCCATCTAGGGGAGGGGTGGGGAGCTGGGGGGAAAAATCTGTAACAGAAAGCTTTGTAAGGGTTAATGTTGTAGAATTACCCATACATATGTTTTGCAAATAAAAAGTTTTAATAAAAATAAATAAATAAATAAATAAAAAGGGACATACAGGAGGACCTGAGTTCAAATCTGGTCTCAGGCACTTAACACTTCCTAGCTGTGTGACCTTGGGCAAGTCACTTAACCCCAATTGCCTCAGCAAAAAAAAAAAAAAGGGACATAAGTAGAAAAAAATTTAAGAAACCCTGATCTACTGCTTCTGCCTGTCACAGGTCATGCTGACTTTTGTCCTGGCACAGACTTCTATGACTCTGGAAGAGGGAAGCCAAGAACTTTGTACAACACTGCCTCACTTAAATCCAATTCATGAGCAAGTCAATATGGTAAAACTAGTTTTCTTCAAAAGCAAATAACAGACAAACCTAGTTATTAGCATATTGTGTCCCCCATTAAAATTGTAGCTTCTTGAGGGCAGGAATGATTTCCTGACTTTTGTTGTATTTCCAAATTTTGCTAGTGCTTGGTAAAGAGTAAGAATTTAATAAATTCAGGGCACCTGGATGGTGCAGTGGCTAGAGCACTGGCCCTGAAGTCAAGAAGACCCAACTTCAAATCCAGCCTCAATCACTTAACACTTACTAGATGTGTGACCCTGGCAAGTAACTTAACCACAATTGCTTTGCCAAAAAAGAATTTAATAAATTCCTGTTGACTGATATTTATATACCATTTTAGGGTTTGCAAAGAGTTATGAGCCATCATTTCATTGAGCCTCACAATAACCCACAGGGATAGGTATTAATATATCCATTTTATAGATACCTCTTGCCTGGAGCTCATAGCAATTAAATGACTTGTCCAGAACTCACATGGTAAGCATGGGAAGTAGGATTTTAACCCAAGTCATACTGACTCCAAGACCAGTACAATTCATTATTCCATGCTGTGTCCAATCCAATTTAATAAACATTTATTGTATAAATTTTGTACAAGTCACTGGGGATGCAAAGCCAGGAAAAAACAATCCTTGACCTTAAAGAACTTTTTATGTTCTCCATGAGGAAAGAACCAATAACAAAATAAGCGTACATATGCTAGATTGAGGGTAAAAAGGTAAAAGCATTGACAGCTGAAGGCAATAGGAGAGGTTAAAAAGGAGCTTCTTTGCTTCAACTGTTACCCAGCCTTAATCACTGATTGGATGTTGCCTCAGCCAAACTGAGATCTGTTGAAGACCTTAGCTTAAAAAGGCCAAGGGCTCCCTTGCATCCAGGGCTGTCTCCAATTATTCTGATCAATATCTGGCCACAGGACTCAGATGGGGTCCCCCCAGACAAGGGGAAAGTGATGCAAGTGACCTTGCACAGCCCTCCCTCACTTAAATCCAATCCACTTGCATGTCATGGCATCACCTCCCTAATGTCATGGTCTATTTTAAGAATGAAGGACAAACAACAATAGGGGAGACTTTACCTATAAGCTTCCAATAAACTGAACATTAAAGGAAATCACGGACTCCAAGGCACAGATCGGAGAGGGAGTCCATTCTAAGCATGGAGTAAAAGAGTGGGAAAAACATCTGCAAAAGTGCAAAGCTGGAAGAGCAATGTCAGGTTTGTGGGGCAGCTAATAATCCAGTTGGGCTGCAATGTGAAGTGTGTGAAGATGCCCTATCCAATCTCATCATTCAGGATTGAAGATCTTCCCCCACATTCCCACCAGCATCAAATTTCCTTGCCCTCTAAAAGATCTGTATTTAGCAGTTACTCAAAAAAATATTTTTTGAATGGAAATGTGGGTTGAATTTTGCATATATGAGAATTCTCTACATGTAGGTCATTATCTTGAAATCTCAAGTCCCATATCCAGTTCTCTGTGACCCTGTATAAGGTTTTTTGGCAAAGACACTGGAGGGGTTTGCCATTTCTTTCTCTGATATATTATGGCAAATAATTAAGTGATCAAAGTAATACAGTTAATAAGTGTTGGAGGCTGAAGAAGACTCAGGTCTTCCTGACTCCAGATCTAGTACTCTATCCATTGAGCTACCTAGAAATAGCCTTAATTGAGTATGAAATGGAGATTTCCACATTGTCCTTGGAGTCCAGAGAACTGCTCAAATTTCTATATTCCCACTGTTTGTGAGGAAAGAGTACATATCCCTGATCCCAACATATTGGCCAATGTTAGAATTAATATTCATACCAATCAGTGGTTTCTGCCCAAGCAACCCAATGCATTTCCCTATCAACACTTGATCCTGCTTGATGACATCTGCCAAGAAAGAAGTGGTGCCATGTTCACTAGTCTCTTTCCAGTGCTCACAAAGTCCAAGTGGTTAGATCAAGGCTAGTTACAGAAATAAAAATTCTTTGGTGTCTTTGAATTGCAGCAATGGCCCATTGGGGAGATAATGAATGGACAGCAATGAAATCACCAATCATGTGTAACACCACAGAGGCGCTGAATATCAGAGATACTTATAGCTAAATTTTCAAGAAAGATTAATGTCCATTTGAATGACCTTTGGCCAATGATAAGAATTGAACCATTTTGTAAGTTAAATCTGGGAGATTTTATCAGTGACCTTTACTCTAAAGGCAGATTGAAAGGGAGAAAAGCCCTCTCCCCAAAACATTTAAATGTCACTGACTTTCCTCTGTCATTGAGTGTTGTATTTGGTTAACTATCATAGGTGTGTGGGTGTGTTTTCACACACAAGAACACAAGTGGGTTTATAATCTAAGTAGGAGGCTTGGAATAAATATCACATCATGTTCTCTCAGAGGTACACCATGGATTTGTTATTTCTTTATGTTTTCAATAGACCTTATGAAAGCAACTCTTAGAAACTAGTACAATGCAAGGAGGAAAAAAAGTAAGATTAGTTTATTTCAGCTCTGAAACAACATTTTACCTAGAATTTCACAGACAATAGTGAAAAACAAACAAAAACCCAATAAACTCTAGATAACTAAAATTAAATACACACTTATTTTAACTGACTCTAATTCTAGGTAGATATCACTGTTTCCTAAAATCATGTCTCACTAAGAAACTGCCAGAGCCCCTTGATCTCGCCTCTCATTTTCCCAATTTCAAACTTTTGGCATTTATCTTCTCTGTTGGAAGTGCTTATTCTTCTGGCCCACATTCAGTTTTATCTTTTGACAAAACTAGCTCCTTTCTTGACCAAAAGAAGATAGTAAATGCCCTTGAATCAGTATAAAAAAATTCTCCCTTTGGTTTTTACTGCTTGAAACTGATCTCCTGCTGAGATAAATAAAAGTCACTGATGGAATCAATTAGGATGGAAGTTAAACAGTCCTTAATGACTTTATTCCTAAAATAATGCTTATGATAAAGTTTTAGTGATTTCCCATTATCTCTAAGATAAAATGTAAATGAATTTATTTGGTATTTGAAACTAAATTCCAGCAAAACATGCTGGTTCCAACCTATCTTTCCAATTCAGATTTCAAATAATTTCCCAGTTATATGCTCAAAAATGAGGAACTTGCTGTCTCTTCCACTCAATGCAACATGATATGCTATCCCCATCTCATTTTTATTTCTTTAAATACCTGAAATGCATTCTCCCCTCACCTCTGCCTAGAATCCTGAGCTTTCCTCAAAGCTCAGTTTAAGATCCTTTTCCAATACAGGACCTTTCCTGATTTTCCATTATTAGTGTCTATCCTTCCCTATCCCCCATCACTACTCTGTCAAATTATATGTTGTAATAATTAACATGTAGTGGATATCCTGCCATCTAGGGGAGGGGTGGGGAGTTGGGGGAAAAATTTGTAACAGAAAGCTATGTAAGGGTTAATGTTGAAGAATTATCCACACATATGTTATGCAAATAAAATAAAAAAATAAAAAAAACCAAATTATATGTTGTATTGCCTCATCTGTGGATGTTTAGTTTATTCTTCAGTAATGTGTAAATGCCTTGAAGGGAGAGTCACTTTTCCATTTTGTCTTTGCATCCCCCAAAGTCAACACTGCCTTGCAAATAACAGAGACAGTAAATGCTAATTAGAATGAATTAAAAAAAATTAAAACAATGAATGAATGAATGGTTCAAATCTAAATCTTAATATGTGGCAGTAAGTGAACTCTAATATTCCTTAAACCCTTTATTGGATTTTTTTCTTCTTAAAAAAGATAAAAGGGATGTCTGAATAAGACCATAAATAGCCCCATATGTACAGTATGGATGAACTGCCTGCAAACTCTAATATGTGGACTCCCAAATGCTCTTTTTTTCTCATCTGCAACACCAGGGAGTTATACAGATGGCCTCTAAAGTCTCTTTTAGTGTTAATATTCAAAGATTCAAATGAATCCTAGGGATCATTAATTGTTGTTCAGTCATGTTTGATTCTTTGTAATTCTTTTTTAGGAGGTTTTCTTCAGAGATACTGGAGTGGTTTGCTATTTCCTTCTCCAGCTCATTTTACAGATTGGAAAACTGAGGCAAAAAGGGTTAAATGACTTGAGTAAGGTCACACAGCTATTAAGTGTCTGAGGCCAGATTTGAATTCAGGAAGGTGAGTGTTCTTGACTCCAAGCCTGGTGCTCTATACACTATGGCACCACTTAGCCACTTAGAATCATGAAGACTTGGATCCCATTCCTATATTTTATACTTAAGTAGTTGTGTGACCACTGATAATCCTGCTCTGAGTGAGTTTTAGTTTTCTCATGTGTAAAATGGGGAGAACACTATTTTTTAATACCTACCCATACATCAAGGTTATAAACACGGGCATGATAAGCTTGAGAGTAAATTGTTAATGTTTCATTGTGAGCATCTGCACCTCAGAAGTCAGCAAATGCTACAAATTGGAGCTTGATTCACTGCTTTATTGGCTATCTGATCTTAAAAATGAATTGGAGAAAAATTTAATATTGCAAAATAAACTTAAAAGCATATTCTACATATGTGTGTATATATATGCAAATATCTAAATATATGTGTATGTATATAAATACATAGTTACATATATGTATACTTACATGTATATGCATATGAATAAACTGGTTGTTAAACACTTATCAGCGCTTCTGTGGTTGTGATATGTTAAGGGTTAACAGATGCTTAAATAAAATCATCTGTCAAGTGCTTTGCAAATCTTCAAACAATGTAAAAATGTCAGTCATTATGATGAAGACTTAGTGGCTAATCTGTGATCCTTCTTAGTCTTCCTATCTTTCTCTACTATGGCTTGCACATAGTAGACTTTCAGTAACAAAAGAACTTATCTCTCTACTACGTCACCTTCTGAGAAGATGGATGCATTGCTGACTAAACTAGGGTGTTCTCTAGATCTCAAGAAACTAGGGTGTTTCTAAAAGCTCAAAGAGACTTCAAAATCACTAACATAAAATAAACTGTGACCTAATTAATTGTGACCAGTTCCAGGAAATGTGGTCATAAAAAGGTGGTAGTCTGTATGGTATTTAGAAAAAGGACAGCCAAAGAATGAAATAAGCATCTGGCAGTGGTTCCAGAATTGCCCAGGGGAGATGGTACCCTGGCCAACTGTCACAAGAGTTCTGATTCAGTCAACTGACAGAATGCAGCCATCATAGCTGGATTACGCTTTCCTTCAAGATGATCCAATTCAATACTACAAAATGTAAGAGCTTAGGATCACATAGCCCTACATTTTACAGAAATTGAGGTCCAGAGAGGAAAACTGAGTTGCCAGGATCACACAATGGCTAAGATAAGTCTTGAATGTGGGTCTACTGATTTCTAATCCAAGACACTTTCAAATATATTTCAGTGATGTAGGATGGTTCCTCTCAAGTTTGGTTGTATTACTTGATTATTGCGTGCACCTTTGGATAGATTACAACATGTGGCTTAGTTCTGAATCTCTAGATGTAGGTTGAAAACCTGTCTCAGTCATAACATGAGTTGTGTGACCTTGGACCAGTGCCTTAACTTGTCTAACCCTCAGTTTATTCATCCGTAACATAAAGACAATAGCACTGGTCTTTTAAGGCTATTGTAAGGATCAAATGAAATAATGCCCAAATGGGTTGCTCCCAATCAATTACTTAGTACATTTTACCTGGGCTTAATTTTTTACAATCCAAATGCTGATGTCCTGAATTTTCCTCCCTTCATTCACCCTTCATCCATGATATATGCAAATGATGCCTTGGGGCATTTGAAGGAAACTTAATTTTAAACAGCTAAGCCCCTTGATTTAGGAAATTTGCTCAGCCTGAACATTGACTTCCTATCACACATAGCCAAGTAACTGCTGGAAACAGACTTAAAGGAGCTATTTCCTTCTTTGGAGGAAAGACCTGCTATTCATTTAGGCAATACACTATAAAGGAAGAGGAATTTATACAGTGGGCTGGGATTGCTCCCCAGTTTCCTGGATCAGCAGTGAGCTGCCTAAAATAGGCTTAAGCTGGATTTTGACATTAAAGAACCCATTGCCTCATTGAAGGAGGGTTGCTCAATTCAGTAATACCTAACTTGCTTAGGTTTTATTTTTCAAAGTCAATAAGCACATAAGGAAAAGAAAGGAATCAATATGGCAATGGTCAAACATTTCTTGAATGTTAATGATGGCACAAACAATCTGTCAACAACCTTTATTAAGGGCTTACTTTGTTCTGGAGATATGCTAAATGTTAGGGATGCAAAGAAAGGCAAAAAATAGTTCTTATTCTCAAGGAACTCATTCTAAAGATGGAGACAATGTTTAAATAGGTAGATCCAAGATATATAACAACAACAATAATAATTTTTACTGTTGTTCAATTGATTAAGTCACATCTGATTCTTTTGGAACTGTTTTGGGGATTTCTTTTTTCTTCTGTGGATTTTATTTATTTATCTGGATTTTTGTTTCCCTTTAGATATATGTAAAGACAATTTTTAACATTTATTTTTAAAAATCTGAGTTGCAGATTTTCTCCCTCCCTCATCTCCCCCTTTCCTAAGATTGTAAGCAATTTGATAGCAGTTATATATGTGCAATCATGTGAAATACACACACACACACACACACACACACACACACTAGTCATGTTGTGAAAGGAAAAATAGACTAAAAGAAAAATAACCATGAAAAAAAATAAGGTAAAAAAGAGTGTTCTTCAAGCAACATTTGTATTCCATTAATTCTTTTTGTAGATGTAGATAGTATTTTTCAATATGATTATTTTGCATTTTCTTGGCAAAGATAGTGGAATGGCTTGCCTTTTTCCTGCTCCAGCTCATTTTACAGGTAAAGAAACTGAGGCAAACAGGATTAAGTGATTTGTCTAGTTTCATATAACTAGTAAGTATCTGAAAGTAGATTTGAACTCAGGAAGATGTCTTCTTGACTCCAGGCCTAGTGCTCTATGCACTATGGTGTCACCCAGCTGCCCTGCTAGGTACCTACAAGATTATGTACCAACACTAACAATAATAACAGCTAACATTTTATATAGAGCTTACTATGTGCCAGACACTGTGCTAAACACTTTATTATATTATTATTATATATTATAATATAACATTACATTATTATAATATATTAATTATATATATCTTGTTTGATTCTTGTGACAACCATGGAAGATTGAACATTATTATTATGCCCATTTTACAGATGAAGAAACAGAGGCAAATAGAAGTTAAATGATTTGCCCTGGATCAAATAGCCAGTAAGCCGCTGAAGCTATATTGAAATTCAGGTATTCCTGATATAAGGCTCAACATTCTCACTCTTACACCACCTTGTTCCCTTTACAGAACAAATGGGAGGGTATTAGAAGCTGAGATTACTGGAAGAGCAACTCTGCCTCACTTAAATCTAAGTCACAAACAAGTCAAGACATTACCCTAAGGTGTCACTAGTCCACTTCTAAAACAAAAGATGAAACAAGAGTGAAAGAAATCTCCTGTTGAAGGAAGGATTTGAGCTAAGTCTTGAAGGAAGCCAGGAGAAGTAAATAGTGCAAAGAAAATCAACATAAAAAGACATAAGAATTCTGAACAATGAAATGACCAACCTTGACTCTAGACTGGGGCTTCTTACACCCTTTCCACTTTAGACTCCTTTTTGCCTGAGAAATTTTTACATGACCCTGGGTATATAGGTATGTAAAATAGGTGTAAAAATCAAGCATTTGCTGAAAATAAATCATAATTTCATAACCTCCATTCAGTTATAAAACCCTATATGGGGTTGAGAATCACAGTTTAAGAGGCTAGGTTCTGAATGACTGATGACAAAACATACTTCCCTCCTTTTGGTAGGGAAATGGCAAACTCCAAAGGAGGAAGTGCATTTCATACACAAAGGACAGGTAATGAAAGGTTCCTTTCAAGGAATAGCAAATAGGCTAGTGCATAAAGTATAAAAAGACTAGTAATGTGGGAAAGGGCTTAGTTATGAAGAAAATCACAGGAGCTTCAGAGGTCATTTCATTTGTCCTCTAAGAACCTTTGTATGGAAACCTCGTCAAGAGGCTAAAAAGCATCCCATTGAAGGCCAGCAGTGTTAGGAAATTCATTCCCACTAGAGACCTTTCATCCCATGTTTGGACAACTCCAATTAGGAAGAAGCTCAAATCTGCCTCTTTACTCCTTCCAGCCTTCTGTCCTGCTTCTGTCCGCTGGGGCCAAGCAAAACAAGTCTAATCTCTTTTTCATGGAACAGTCCTTCTGGTACTTAAAGATAGTGAGCCTGTTTATCCAAGTTTTTCTTCACCAGACAAACATCTGTATCTCCTTCAAAAATCTTTACATGGCATGTTCTTAATAGAAAAGAAAAGGATTTTTTCATAATGTTTTATTTCATAATACCCTATCTCTTTATTAATATGGACTTCCTCCTTAAGAAAGTATTGTTGTTCAGTTGAGTCCAACTTTATATGACCCCATTTGGGGTTTTCTTCATAAAGATATTATCGTAGTTTGCCCTTTCCTTCTCCAGCTCATTTTACAAATGAGCAAACTGAAACAAACAGGGTTAAGTGACTTGCTCAGGTAAGTGTCTGAGGCTGCATTTGAACTCAGGACTTCCTGATTCCAGGTCCAGTGCTCTATCCACTGTGCTACCCACCTGCCTCTTTGCCAACAATCTGTCCCCATTACTGTCATTGTTAAGTAAATTATTGTTTGCTTTATTCTTCATAGATTCATATAATATTACTAGAATTTATTATCTCTCATGGAACAATGATATTCCTTTACATTCCTATTTGCTTTTGCTGTTGTTGTTTAGTTATTGTGCCTGATTTTTTGTGAACCCATTTCCGGTTGTCTTGGCAAAGATACAGGAGTGGTTTTCCATTTCCTTCTCTGTTATCACTTCATTCTTACAGGCATACACAACATATACAACACTGAATACAGTGTATTCAATCATTCTATAATTGATGGGCATCCAATTTTCTCCCAAGTTTTGTTTGGTTTTAGGCTTGTTTGTTTTTTCTAGCACAAAAAGTCTGCTATAAATATTTTTTGCCTACCTGGAAATATTTACTCCATCTTACATCTCTCTTGGGGTATATTCCTAAGAGTGGCAGCTAGGTGCTGAGAGTGGAGTCAGGAAGACCTGAATTCTAGCCATGTGATCCTGTGCAAGTACATAACAATGTCTCTTAGTTCCTCCTCATCTGTAGAATGGAAATAATAATAATAATAATAACACCTACCTCCTAGGGCTGTTATGAGAATCAAATAAGAAGATATTTGTAAGGCGCTCAGCACAGTACCTGATGCATATGAGGCACTATATAAATGTTATCATCATCATTATTATTAGAATTTGTAATATGATGAATAGGAGATAAAATAAATGCTTCTAATTTGCAATTGTGTTATAATTAGCAATTTGGGACATTTTTTTCATATGGTGGTTGATATTTTTTGAAAATTGCCCATTCATATATTTTGACCACTGATCCATTGGGAAATGGGTCTTGGTCTTAATATTTATTTGCATCATCATGCACTTCGGATGTCAGACTGTTCTTAGAGATTTTTCTACAGAGATTCTCTGCTCTTATCCTCATCAGTGACTGTTTTTATTCAAGTAAACAGATTTTTTCATGAAAATTTTTTTTATATTACATAATAGAAATTTTCTATTTTATGTGTTATGATCGCTCATGTCCCTTGTTTAACACTCTCCTTCAAGCATAGTTCTTATAGATACCTCCTTTTATTCTTTAAATTACATCATGTAGCTTTTTATATTAAGGTTGTTTATCTTTTTGGAGTTTATACCAATACCTGGTATAATTTATTGATCAAAATCTCCTAAATTGTTTTCTAGTTTTCCCAGAACTAAGCAAATATGAATTCTTGCCCCATTAATTTGTGTTCTTGGAATAATTGTGTACAAGACTATGAAGGTCTATCCATTCTTGGTCTATTCCACTGATCAATTTTTATATTTATTTTTTAAATTAATTTGTGATTTTATCACTGTGGGTAACTTCAAATGAGAAAACTTTCTCAGAACAGTGACTACTATACAATTTATAATCTTTTTTTTGTTTTTATCCTTTGTTTTAATTCTTTATTTTTTATTTTTAAATATTTTTTTATTAAAGCTTTTTATTTGCAAAACATATGTATGGGTAATTCTTCAACATTGACCCTTACATAGCTTTCTGTTACAAAATTTCCCCCCTAGTCCCCACCCTTCCCCTAGATGGCAGGAAATCTGCTACATGTTAATTATGTTAAAATACTTGACAAATCAAATATATGTATACATATTTCCAAACTTAGCATTGTTGTGCAAGAAAAATCATATCTACAAGAAAAAAAAATCAGAAAGGAAACACAATGCAAGCAAACATCAATAGAGAACATAAAATGTTATGTTGTGGTCCACATTTCATATACCTCTCTCTGGGTGTATATGGCTTTCTTCACTGAACAATTAGAACTGGTTTGAAACATTTCATTGTTGAAGAGAGCCATGTCCATCAGAATTGATCATCATATAGTATTGTTGTTGCCATGTGTAATGATCTCCTGGTTCTGCTCACTTTGCTCAGCATCAGTTCATGCAAGTCTCTCCAGGCCTCTCTGAAATCATCCTGCCGGTCGTTTCTACAATTTATTATCTTTGAAAATAACCTAGGGAATTGACAAATTGAATGTTGTTCTCCACTAGTGAATGTAAGAAGTACAGTTTGAAGCTGAATCTAAAGCTCGCTCTTATCTCACTCTGCCACAGGACTTCTCTATTTAATAATTATTGCTTTATAATAGATTTTGAGGTCTAGGAGAATTTTTTCCTCTCTATCCTTTCATTATCACTTTTAAGATTTTTGACCTGTTGTTTCTCCTGATGAATTTATCTTTTTGTGTAGTTTTATAAAGATTCCTTAGTTGTTTTGTTGTAATGACACTAAACTGGTAAATTAGTTTAGATAAAATCATTATTTTTTGTTAGATTGACATGGGCCAACAATGAATAAGCCACCCATTATTTAAGTCAATCTTTATTTCTACATTGATTAATAATTACATTTCTATAAGTCTTGAGTCTGTTTTGTATTTAACTCAAGATACTTTAACATTTTATAGTTTTTGTAGAAATGTCTTTTTCTATCTTCTCTGGCTATTAAAAAATAAAATATAGAAAAGATGGTGACCTGTACATATGTTGTATATCTATTATTTTACTAAAGTTATTATTCTCACTAATTTTTTCAATGAAACTTATTCTTCAGGAAAATTATCTTATTTGAAAATAAAGATGATTTTGTCTCCTCTTTGTCAGACTTAGTTCTTCAAATTATTTTTCTTGTCTTATTGTATGGACATTTCAATAATTATATTAAGTAATCATGTTGACAAGGGATATCTCTGCTTTATCTTTTATCTTATTGGAATGGCTTCTAATATTTCTCCCTTACAGATGATGCTAATTTGAGATTTAGACAGATGCTCTGTCCTTTTACATTGGCTATTCCCCATAACTGGAATACTCTCTCACTTCATTCCCATGTTTCAATTTCTTCGGTTCCTTTTAAGTCTCATATATATCCCACTTTTTGCAAGCGGCATTTCCTGAGCTCTCTCCCCAATTGCTACTGTCTTACCCTTTGGGATGACTTCTCATCTACTAGGTATCTATTTTCCACATATCTAATTATTTATATACAGTATCTCCCATTTGAATATGAGCTCCTTAAAGATTGGGATTCTCTATACCCTTCTTTGCACATGATAAAATTTTTTGGACCAATTGATAGATAATGCTCATTTTCTTAAAAAAGGTCCACTTATTCTTGTGCTTTTTAATATTTTTTAAAAAATAAATCAATGCTGTATTTTTGTCAAGGGATTTTTTTTCTTTCTTATTGAAATACTCAAATGACTTAAAAAATAATATCATCTACTTGACATAATCTTCATATGGGATCCACTAGGTACTGTGAGAAGGATAGAAACACTTGAGAAAATTCAAGCTAATTTTTCTGTCAATGCCATAATGGATGGTAGTAGATCATTCTCTGCCTGTAGCTCCTAGGAGCCATTTGGGTTTGAATTTAGACAGAAGATAGGGTTTAAGTGAAGTAGCTTGTTCTGAATCTTCCAGGATTGTAATCACTTCTTTACCAGATTGTTGTTAGCGACAATCTAGTTGATATACAGAGTATTATATAATGTCAAAAAATATGCCCAGCAATGAGGTCTACATAGCTCAGGCTGATTGACTTCTCTTTGCCAATGTTGACAATCTTACTATCCATCTCTGCTTTTTCATTATTTGTTGGAAATCAGCAAAAAAAATTATCTTAACAGTATTTATGCCTCATAACAGGCAGATCACAGCATAGAGCTCACTTCATTGCCTCAACTTGAGTTTTTCAGAATACTGGTTTCTCAAAGGCTATATCAATAAAACTGGATGCAAATCAGAAAGGTTTCAACTATGAACCTGTTGATGGTCTGTATATCTGCCATCTAAGGACTAGCTTTGCTTTAAAAATGAAAAATCATCAAATACTCAATTTTTTTTTCAATCTTATGATATGTCTCTCTGATAAGGTACAGTGGGGTCACACTATGTACCAATGGAGACTTCTGAAATCATGGATTTTATTTCACATTTGAAACCATGGATTCCTAACATATTAAGTATGATGTGCGTTGAAATACCCTTCCTGAATCATGGACTTGTCATGGCTGAGAGGGCTTGCATAATTCAATGAAACTATGACATGTATGGTTACCCAAGAAGGACAGGCCACAATTCTGACAAAAGGTGATCCACTGGAGAAGGAAATGGTAAACCACTCCAGTATGTTTGCTAAGAAAACCACATAAACAGTATTAAAATGCTAAAAATGGAGGACAAAAAGACCTGGGGGTGCTATAGACCACGAAGTCATGAAGAGTTGGACATGACTGAACAACAACAGCATCTTGAAATGGGTACATCATAAACTATATATTTTTTCCTTTTTTCAATTTTTTTTTTCCTGGAAGGTATCCCAAGCCCCTAAAGAGACTTAGAAGGTTGCCTTGTCTTATCATCAATATATATATATATATATATATATATATAATCTATGGCTTATTCTTATAGCTTCTTAATTTCAGCCAACCTATATTGATCTTAGTATCACATCAGATGGTGACATTTTATTAATTCTTCTCCATATTCTAATGCACCCTATATGGCCCCCATAGCTCCTTACATACTGACTACTGTAGTCACCTTGGATGGCTGTACAGCTATTTTAATGATAATCCTGTTGTTCAAAAGAATGTTGAGATTCTTCTTTGGAAATGGTCTATCTTCTAGAGTTGACAAGAAAAGACTTTTAAATTATAGCCAATAAATTGGCTATAATTTGTTTTAAGCTTTTATCACATCCCTTCTTAACATTAACATAGATAATTGGGAGCTCCCTGGGGAGAATGCTGATTTGGGAGGAAGAGATACACTGTGTCAAAGGACTCAAGTCCCCTAATCCCTACCATAATAGATAGAGATACCTTACTCTAAAGAATGGGCAGTAACTTGGAGGCGGAGAAGAGTAAAGATTTTGAAAGGCATGCTACAGAAAAAGAATAAAAAGAGAGAAATACATAAATAAGGGCTGGTTCTATTAACATATGTATCTATATAAATATAAATATATACATATATATATGTATGTATAATCCAGTGTCTGGCATGTAATAAATAATTAGTAAATTTTTATTGAAAGATGTTATAATAATAATAGCTTATATTTATATAGAAACTTACTATGTGCTAAGCACTGTGCTAAATGGTTTACAAATATTATCTCACTTGATCCTACAACAACCCTGAAAGGTAGATGCTATTGTTATCTTCATTTTACAGATGAGGAAACTGAGGCAAACAGAGCTAAGTGATTTGCCTAGGGTGATATGGCCGGTAAGCATCTGAAGCAGATTTTAAACTTGGGTTTTCCTGATTCCAGACCTGATGTTGTATCACTTTATCACCATAAAGCTGCCTTTAGGTGCTTAGGAGGGTTGAAGGGGGCCAAAGAAGTTTCTTGATGGTAGAAACTTAGACTTATTTTTGTCTCTCTTCTATTAGAATGTGGCTGGAACATTATAGGTAATAAATATTTGTTGATTGTTTGATTGGGGAGGGTCAAAGGAGGGAAGAAAGAAATACAACATGACCTGCCATGGGACTGCTGTGATAGTTGTTTCTACCTTCAGAGATAGGTTAGACAATGTAATGAGAAGAACATCAGGTTTTGAGATGGGGGAGATGTGCCCAAATCCAGATTATACCACCTGTTAGATGTGTGACTATTATTTAGGCTTCCTGATCTTCAGTCTCCTTTTCTGTAAGGCCAAAGCAGACCCTTACTAGTAGAATGACTCTCAATTGCCTTTAAAAAAAAAAAAAAAAAGATCAGTAGTATGAACTGTCAATTAGCCAGTTAGCAAACGTTTATTAAGGACCCCTATGTGTCAAGTACAGTGCTGGGATTACCAAAAAAAAAAAAAAAAGCAAAAACAGTCTTTCAAGGAGCTCCCACTCTAAGGCAGGAGAAAATATACAAACAGCTATGTACAAACAAGTTATATACGGGATAAATGAGAAAAATCAAGAGGGGCATGGTACTAACATCAAGAAAAACTGTGAAAGGCCTTTTGTAGAAATGGGGATTTTAGCTGAGACTTGAGGAAAGCCAGAAAGGAAGCTTGGGAAAAACAAAAAACAACAACAAAAAACCCCAGGATTGGAAAGGAAATGTAGGAGATGACTCAGAGGTCAGAGAGGCAGTTTGTATGCCATGCTTTTTATATTTAATGTGTTCTTGAAAGTTGTACTGAAATCCAATCATTTTTCAAATGAATGCAAAAACTTGCCATCTGGAGGGAGGACCTTTGCATTTTCAAAGCAAACATTTGGCAATGTTAATTGCTACCCTTGAATGTATTTGTTTTATAGGCCAATTCAAGGGAAGCGTCTTGAGTGTGTTTATATGAAAATTGATCTGTGAAATTCAAATAGGATACAAATATTTAATATGTGTATGTATATGTATATGTATATGTATATATCCTGTATGTGTATGTGTGTATATACACACAGTATATATTTTACCATGTACATTTATATACACATACATACATATATGTACATATATTATACATATACACACAATATATATGTGTATCCTGTATATACACATATAAATCTGTGCCCTGTATATAAATTCACATCTATATATCCTACATAACACATATATATGCATGTGCATGTATACATGCATATATTTGTATTCTATATACATATACACACATATACATTTGTACTCTATACATATATACATACCTATACATCATATGCACATGCATACATATATGTGCACATACATCTATGTGGGCATATATTTGTATCCTATACATATATACATATACATATATTTGTGCCTTACACATAATATATATACATATATATATATATACACACACAGCTTATACATGTAAATACAAATGTGTGTTTGCATCCTATATGTATATAAACATATCTATATACCCTATACATTTATATGCCCACATGTACATATATGTGTGTATATTTGTAGCATATGCATATATACCCATATATTTGTATCCTATACACTTATGCATACGCACCCTATATGTACATACATATATGTGTGTAAAAAGTTGCACCCTATATATGTACATATACACACATATATTTGTACACTATACATATATCCTATATAAATGCATGTGTGTGTACATTTGTATTCTATGTGCACACACTTATTTGTATCCTATACATTTGTACATATACATACATGTGTGTATATGTATACATTTTTGTATTTATACACATATTTGAACTCTATACATGTATACACCTATCTATATATCTTAAACATATACATATGTGTGTGCATATTTGTATCCTATGCACACATTTGTACCATATATACACACATATACTTATATATTTTATACATACACATACATGTGTATACATGTGTATTTGTATCCCACTTGTGTCTTTACAAGCTAGCATAGTGCTTGGCACTGGCACATGGTAAGTGCTCAATAAATGCTTGTTGGATTAGATTAAAGAGGTTAACCAGACTTGTTCTCCCTATCTCTTAGAGCTATTGAGAGGAGAAGGGTCATAGACCCCTAGCTGGAAGGGATTTTAGAGATCATCCTGTACAGGTCTCTCACTTTATGAGGCACAAGAAGTTTAGATTTACCCAACATCATGAAGTTAGCAAGCATCTGAAGTGAGATTTAAACTCAGATCTTTATGATACCAAGTCCAGTAGCTCAGCTTTGTAAGTCCAGAGAACTATAGAAATAGAAGTAGCTGCCACCTTTCTCAAGGACCAACCATGGATACATACTCATCATGAGAGTCCAGCACTTCAGAGGCAACTGGAGCCTCCACTCTGCAGGTAGAGAGGGGCAGTCTTCCAGAAGAGGGGGAGAAGGCTCCTTGCACCAAACTCTGACAAGATCTCTCATCAGGCACATTCCATCCAGTCCTGGCACCTCATTACAAGAACGCCGTAGCCACTCAGGAGGGAATTCAGAGCCAAGCAACAATTCTGATTAGGGAAATGGACTGGTTGATTTATGAGGCAAGTTTCTGAAGCAGAACCATGATAACTGGTCATAGATAATTAAAGGGAGAAAGCACCACCAAGGGAGAAGAAATGTGTCTCTATGTGTGTGCGTGAGGGAGAGGTGGGGGAGCGGTCTCTTGAAACATAACTGGATAAAAATTAAAAAGAAACCATGCAACTGGCTTTTGGGAAAACTCTGTGATAAGCAGAGAGTAAGATAAGTTTAGAACTGAAATGGGCTCACGGGTCATCAAATGCAACCCCTTCATCTTACAGATGGAAAAACCAAGGTCTCAAGGGGCTGAATTACTCAGTTACAGGAGTCATAAGCAATAAAGCTCAATTCAATCCCAAGTTTGTTGGTTCTAAATTCATTGCTATTTCCACTGGGTCACATTGAGGTTAGTTGAGGGGGGGATTTGGGGGTTGAGATCAGCAGTGGTGAATCCTTAGAAGCAGCGGGATTTCTGAGCTTGGCAACTGAGATGATCAGTGTGGGAAGCAATGGTCTCACCCCTTTCTTCACATCCTTCATTTAGAAATTGGAAAATCAGCTAGGCTGAGGCCCTGGCAACTATTACAGAAGAACATTCTCTGGGTTAAATGAACACAGCAGGCCATCCTCTGTCCATTCGACATCACTTGCTCAAGAATTGCATTCCTTTATTCTGACCCTTTGCAAATTGAAGGAAAAGTTATTAAAAACTGAAGTTGCTCTGACTGGTGGAAGGACAAGTGCCAAATAAAAGCCAAGTGGAAAGTGAATATCAATATAGAGGGGTGATTTCTATAGAATGATGTGAAAGATCATGAAATAATAATTATTAGTAATTGAATAAATTATTATTAAACAGTGTGGTGTCTGAGAAATTCCTTGCTTAGTGGCCAGGCTTCTAGTGATGAGCTTCCTCCAGCTGGACCTTTGATGGAAGCACAGAATCCATTATTAAGCCTAATCTTGGAGTTTTTCCAGCTTGGCAGAACCTGAAAGAGCTAACATTGCTTTGGAGAACTGAGAGACATCTCCACTCTATTTGGTTAATTTTCATTTTCCTTCAAGCTCGACTTGATCTTCTCAGACTTAATAAAAATGTTCTCTAATTATAGGCCAATTACTCCCACTGAAGATGGACCTCTAACTTTCAAAAAGAGACCTTGATCCTTCTTTGGGGAGAGAAGGGGTGATGAACCAATCACAGATTGAGAAACAAGTGGAGATGTTCTCCCACTTAGATCCAAGAGATCACTCTATTCCATCTGGTTTTATAGTCCCTACCAATATGCTTGGTGCATAGTAGGTGCTTTCTGAATGCATCCTGATGAACTGATTAGCCAACTAGGTCTCCCATTTCTAGAAAGTGTGATGGTTGCTGCTGAGGCTTGGGTTGATGTACAACAACACAGAGCCATGTAGACAGATTTTTCATTCTGTTCTATCACATCTAAGTGGACGCCAGTTTCCTTAGATAATTCCTCCTTTTATTTTCCTATTTCCTTCTACCTTCTCTTTTATCCTTTTGTTTTCCCTGTTCCTCCCATATCTAGGATTGAAGAGGGAAGGGGACCAAATGACCAGAGGTAGTATAGACAAAGTATTTTGTTCTTTTTCAACATCTTCCCATTTTGCCTTAATTCTACCCAGAAATCCTATCCAGATGACTCATACTATATTGATGGTGGTTCAGCCTTCAATACCATGCATGTTTTTTTGTTTAGTGTGAGTTATTTTACCTCAGAAAAGGAAGGTAGATAGTACAGTGGATAGAAAACTGGGACTCAAATTTTCATCTTTTTTTGTTCTTGTTTGTTTGCTTTTCTTTTTTTTCTCTTTTGATATGATTGTTCTTGTGCAGCATGATGAATATGGAAATATTTTTAGAAGAATTGCACATGTTTAACTTATATCAGATTGTTTGCTGTCTAGGAGAAGGGGAAGAGAGGGAGGGAGGAAGAAAAAATTTAGAACACAAGGTTTTACAGAGGTGAATGTTGAAAAATATCTTTGCATGTATTTGGAAAAATAAAAAGCTATTTAAAAATTCAAAAAAGAAAACTTGAGGTCCAAACTCTGCCTCAAACATTTAACTAGTTGTGTGATTCTGCCTCTGTTTCATCATCTGTACAATGATGGGGTTACATTCAGTGGGTTTTAAAGTCCCTTCCTGTTCTGCATCTGTGATCCTATAAAAGCCTGATTACCACCGGCAAAGAATGAGCCCATAAGTGCTTTATGCCCATGGAGTGCTTCATATTTTTCCAATTATTTACCCATGCTATCTCCTTTCATCTCTGTGACCCCATGAGATAGGTAGGCAACTATGATTATTTCCATTTTCCAGAAGAGATTGTTGGAGTCTTCAGAGAATGTAGTTTGCTTATAGTCACAAAGTGAATTAGTGACAAAATTCACTGATATTTCTTGATCATGCCTGACAATAGACAATTATCTCAGAGATAAAGTGGAAATGGAAATAAGGACAATCATAATACATAATAATAAAGAGAAGATGCTCACCTGCATTGGTAGGAGTTTCCTCCTCCTGGAATTTACTAATGAAGTCACAATCCCTAATTGCCTTTGGGGACTGTTGCTACAGAGAACTTTGCCCCAGTCTGGGGGTATTTAAAGAACTACCTCTGTGGTAATTCTCTAAATCTCTGGATTTTCTTTTACTTTTAAAAAGTAGAACCTTCTGTGCTCAACCCATCTGCATTCTTCATGTCCCACAAATGTGACCAGGGTCATGAGTTTTCACATAGGAAAGGACAAAACCAGCAAGTCAGTTTTGTGCATGTGTCTCGGACAGTGTGGACATTTCTCCCACATACCTATGGTCTTTGTGAGATACTCAGACTCTGGTCCTTCCACATTTATCTTTCCTATTCTTTTTTTCTGTATCTGGCACAGAGTGGGACCACATACCAAACCCGAGCATTTGTCCGATCTTGGTGACATCCAACCCTCCCGCAACTGCCACTCTCCCAAAAGAAAAGCTAAATTCTGGAGCCTGAAGGCCAGTGTTCTGTTCGTATGTGATGAAGATGGGGCATTAAATGCAGATCTCAAATGACCCCCTGATCTGTGAATAGGCAAAAAATCACCTAGGCCCCTGTGGAAAGATCACATGGGGATAATTATCTAAAAGGTGAAGTGAAGGACCATGATGGTGAGTGACCTGAATACCAAGACATATGAAAATCAATGGAAAGAACTAGGGTTTAAGTTTAGGGGCAGCTAGATGGTGCAGTGGGTAGAGCATTTGGCCTGGACTCAGAAAATCCTAAATTCAAAATTGTCCTATGTAGCCCTGAGTAAACCATTTTACCTTGTTTAACTTAATTTCCTCATCTGTAAAATGAGCTGGAGAAAGAAATGGTAAATCACTGCAGTATCTTTGCCAAGAAAATCCCAAATGGGTCATGGAAGAGGCTGACTTATCTGCCTTTATTTAGCATGGAGACTTGAACACAATTGCCATCTCTAAATTGTTCCCACAGATTTCCCTCAATTTCATAGGGAAAATTGGGTACCTCCATTTACCAGACTAGAGGAAAGATGATAAAGGTGATTAAGGTGATAAAGAAATTACTGGAGATTTTAATCTACCCGGAGTTTTATGGAGCACTTCCAGCAATGGGCCAGTAGGGGGAAGCATTGCAAAAGCTTTCCCATCTGAATCTGAAAGGGTTGCAGTTATTTGCAGAGAGGACCCTGCAGGAAAGAATAAATCAGCTCTTAGAGCTAAGTCTTATCATCAATCATCATCATCATCATTATTGATACTTATCATTTTTACATCACCTTAATTTCCAAAGAAATCACTCCAATTTATTTTTCTATGCAGAAAACCATGCTTTTGGGTCCCAGCTAGTTCTACCTTCTGCAAGAAGCTTTCCTCCATCCTCCTGGATCTTAGTGCCTTTGCTCTGAGACTATCTCTAGTTTATCCTGTCTGTATAATTGTTTGCATGCCATCTCTCCATTAAAATGTGAGCTCCTTAAGAGAAGGGATGATTTTTTAAAAAAATTTATTTCTAGGGATCCTAGATTAAGACAATACCTTGTATATAACAGGGGCTTAATAAATGCTTACTCACTTGACTCAAAACAAAGAATTATAAGAAAAAAAATAAATAAGGATAACATAAATAAGAATAGCATAAAGAAACAAAATAAGAAAAAGAAAAAATAAGAATAAGGGAAAAAATTAAGGCATCAATCAAAACTAGTGGTATAAACCATCTTCCATGTTCAGATTCCTTCACTTCTTCAAATAGGGGAGAGAAGTTAGAAGTAAATCTTTATGGGCTGATGAACTCCTGAGCTTTAGAATGGTCAGCAACCTCCAAGAAAATCTTTATAACTTATTGAAAGGATATTTCTCTATAAAACAGAGTCCAAGATTAGAATTTCAGGACATATGGATTCTAGTCCTGACCTTGATTGTAACTATGCAAATCACTTCATCTTTCTTGGCTTTGGAATCTTTATAAAGGGACTGAGAAGAATATCACAGACACATTTTTATTGCTTTTAGCAAAGCTCCAGATGAAGTACTTCATGCTATTGCTGGGAAAAAAAGATGGAAAGATATGGTTTAGATGAGAAATCAACCAGAAGCTGTCATAACTGGTTAGTTATATTGTAGAACTCAAAGAACAGTTGTTAATGGGTCAATGTCAACATTGAACAGTGCTTGGGACTTGTAATTTTTTTAACAAGTCATTTTCAATCATACTTCTTTCTCTCTCTCTCTATGACCCTATTTGGGATTTTCTTGGCAAAGTATTTAAGTGGTTTGACATTTTCTTCTCCAGTTCATTTGACACACAAAGAAACTTAGGCAAACAGGATTAAATGACTTAACAAGGTCATACAGCTAATAAGTGTGTGAAGTCAGATTTGAATTCCCAAAGAAGAGACTTGCTGATTCCAAACCCAGTGCTCTATCCACGTAGGTCTTTATTAAATGCTCATTGATCGATAAACATGCCAAGAAGTTTCTAGTGGATGACTTCAGACTCCATCCTGCCAGAAACAATGTTACTTGATTTATCATCATCTATATCCAAGTCAATTCTAAGTGGCAACAGAGATATCCAAAATGGCACATCCTTGATCCTGTGTTATTTCACATTTTTATCAGTGACTTAGATGAAGACAAAGATGGCATATTCATGAAATTTGCAGATGATACAAGGCTGTGGGGCAGTTAATACACTAGAGAACAATATTGAAATCTAAGAGAATCTTTATGGGCAAGATAATTAGGTAGACTTTAGTAGGATGAAATGCAAGGGTGATAAATATATCTAGTACTTATATCCAAAAAAACAAAAAAGAAAAAGAAAATCAATTTCATAAAGATAAGGTGGGATAGTTAAATAATGATCTTTCTTTAAAAGGTCTGGGATTTTCAGGAGACAAATTTAATATGAATCAAAAATATACAGTGGCAGCTAAAGCATGTAATAAGGTTTAAGACTGAATTTTAAAAAATCTATCTTCTGGATAGACCCTCTCTCTCTATCTCATTAGACCTCATCTGATGTATTATGTCCAGTTTTTGGCACCAGTTTAAGACAAACACTGATAAGTCATAGTGACAGAAAAGAGCAACCAAGTTAGGAAAGGTCTTGAATTCATGATTTGAGGACTGTTTGAAGGAAATGGGCATATATGCCTGGAGAAGAGAAAAAAAAAGAGGGGAGGTGGATATTATTGTTGTGACATATAGGTCATGTCTGACTCTTTGTGACCTCTTTTGGCACTTTCTTGGCAAAGATACTATAATGTTTTGTTATTTCCTTCTCCAGCTCATTTTATAAATAAGGAAAATAAGGCCAACAGGTCAAGTGATTTGCCCAGGATCACAGACCAAACAAATGTCTGAGGCCGGATTTGAACTCATGAAAATGAGTCTTGCTGATTCCAAGCTCAGTGCTCTATGCATTGTAGTTGCCCTACAGCTATTTTCAAATATTTTAAAATTTGTCTTATGGAGGGGAAAAGATCATTAGACGCAGTAGAACCCAATAGTTGTATAAAGAGGCACATTTAGTCTTGATGTCAGGAAAACATTTCTAATAATTCAAACTATCCAAAAAATTAGAATGGACAATCCCAAGAGATGGTGGACTCCCCTCCTTGGAGGTCTCTAAGCAGAGGCCTGACCACCCTGGCAGTGGGAGATTCCTTTTGATCATGAGCTTGACCAACTTGTTATTGGGGTCCCTTCTAATTTGTAAAATTTTGTGATTTTAAAATTCTGTGATTTCCAAATTGAAGGAGGTTGGAATGAAGCCCAAGGCTCCTTCCAGGTCTACTATTCTATTTTATAAACAATGGTTTTATTAGCACCCATGTTATAAACAATCCTGAAAAAGGAAAACCCATGTGTTTTGGGGATGCAATGAATGAAAATGATAACAGTGATATTTGGCTCCCTTTCCTGGGACACCTCCTAAGACCACGGGCTCCTCCTAATTTGATGCCTTCCATCCTCTTGTGTCTATACCAGCCAGAGGCTAGAGTGTCCAGCATAGTGCCTCCTGACTGTCAGTCCTTCAAAAGTGGTTATTGGTGATTGTCCTTCATTCTTAGAGGACCCAAAAGACATTAGAGGACCCAAATGTTGGGCTACAGTAACTCCGACTGTGGCTGATCAGACCAATATGAGCTCAGAATAGTTTATGTGAACAGTCCTTCAATAAAATTTATTGAGTACCTACTATGTGCCAGGCTCTATGTTAAGCACTATGAATATTTTTTTAAAATGAAAAAGGAAGACAAAGGGAAGACAAATTCCCTTAAGGAACTCACAATCTATTGGGGGAGGAAAATCTACAAAAGGATGCTAAAAAGGGGAGTGGGGAAGGTACTTGACATGAAGGCCAATCCAGAGGATTGTGGCTAGTGTAAAATGAAGAGATGGTTGGTCTGGGAACCCTTCTTAAATGGGGGGTTCTGGGAGAACTTCTCTCTCTCCATCAATCAGAGGGAGGGGCCCCAAAGGGAGAATGAATTTAAGAGGTATAAGTTTCAGGATTGAAATGATCTTTCAAGAAGATGAGGTTCTAATTTGGAGCTATGCTCAAAAAGTTATCAAACTGTGCATACCCTTTGACCCAGCAGCATTTCTATTGGGCTTATATCCCAAAGAAATCATAAAGGAAGGAAAGGGCCCCACATGTGCAAGAATGTTTGTGGCAGCCCTTTTTGTAGTGGCTAGAAACTGGAAATTGAATAGATGCCCTTCAATTGGAGAATGGCTGAATAAATTATGGTATATGAATACTATGGAATATTATTGTTCTGTAAGAAATGACCAGCAAGATGATTTCAGAGAGGCCTGGAGAGACTTACATGAACTGATGCTGAGTGAAATGAGCAGAACCAGGAGATCATTATACACGGCAACAACAGTAGTATATATGACGATCAATTCTGATGGACATGGCTCTCTTCAACAATGAAATGTTTCAAACCAGTTCCAGTTGTTCAGTGAAGAAAGGCATATACACCCAGAGAGAGGGATGTGAAATGTGGACCACAACATAACATTCTCATACTCCTTGATTGATGTTTGCTTACATTGTGTTTCCTTTATCTGATATATTGTTTGTGTAGATAAGATTTTTCTTGCACAACAATGATAAGTTTGGAAATATGTATACATATATTTGATTTGCCAATATTTTAACATAATTAACATGTAGTGGATATCCTGCCATCTAGGGGAGGGGTGAGGAGTTGGGGGGAAAATTTGTAATGGAAAGCTATGTAAGGGTTATTGTTGAAGAATTACCCACACATATGTTATGCAAATAAAATTAAAAAAAAAAAAAAGATGAGGTTCTTCAGGGCTCTATTGCTATCAGCTTTAGCAGGTCCAAGTCTATACACAGATAGAAATTCCCCTGCAGTAGAACAAACTGACTTCTGCAGGTTTGGTATTTGTCAACATTTGGGATTTCCATAATTATAAGTTAATACTGACATAGCAGCAGATTGATCCTCATAAGATAGGTGCTATAATGATCTCATTTTACAGATGAGGGAACTGAGGCAAATAGAGGTTACCCAAGATCATACAGCTAGTATGTGCCTGAGGTACCATTTGAACTCAGGAGCAGCACTCTGTGCACTATGGTGCTACTTAAGTGCCCATCGTTTACACTGTCCTGCCACTGTGTTTTCAGCAAATTAAGCCAGCTTTTAAATTAAAGCAGCTTTGAAATCATCCAGTTTAACCCTTAATTTTATAGATCAAAAAAGTGATGCTCAGAGAACATGGACACACCTGTGGTAAATAACTGAGCTTCTTTCTGTTCCATCATCATGAAGTCTTATCTATCTCTTGTTTTCTCATTGTTTCATTTGTGTCCAACTTGGGATTTTCTTGGCAGAGAAACTAGAATGGTTTGCCATTTCTTTATCCAGTTCATTTTACAGATTAGGAAATTGAGGTAAACAGGGTAAAATCACTTGCCTGGGGCCATCCAACTAGTTAAATGTCTGAGGTTGAATTTGAACTCAATTCATTGCAGCCCCACCTACTCTCTCTACCTTCTTTTCATTGTTTCCCTCCATCCCCATATTACTGGGTAAAGGGATGTGACATCTACTTAGTAAGCATATTCAGAGATCTCCCTTAGAATATCCTCTTATAAAAATAAAACCACAAAAGAAACAAAGCCAAGAAAGAGTCTATTATCTTTCTTAATATTATACTCTTCAATGGAGGTTCATCTGCCAGAAACAATGTTACTTGATTTATCATCATCTATATCCAAGTCAATTCTAACTGGCAACAGAGATATCCAAAATGGCACATCCCTTTTCCTCCCTAACATGACTGTTCCAAAGACTTCAGGTAACAATTATAGGAATCTTGAAAAAAAAAAAAAAGTCAAAATACGGTCAAGGGAATATTCCAGGATTGAGCAACCAAGTGACTATCTCATTGTTCTTGGACCACTCCCAGGGAGGAGTCGGTGAGGTTCCTCCCAGAGATAATATCTAGAGTCTAAAATGAATAGGAAGCTATAGAACTCACCAGTGGATTATACCTCAGGTCAAAAAGAAAGGATTTTGTTCTTTAATTCATGTGAGAGATCTTTTCCCTCTTTAGTCTATCACTTACCTTTCCAAGGGATCTTTCTCATGGAAAGGGCTTTAGGAGAAAATATTTCTTAATATCTCTAGAGAAATTAAAAAAGGATTTACCATTCTTACACAAAAAACCATTGTTTTTTAAAAGTTCTTTATTCATGAAAATTACTCAGGCAGGAGAGACTTACATGAACTGATGCTAAGTGAAATAAGTAGATCCAGGAGAACATTGTACACAGCAACAACAAGAATATACAATGATCAATTCTGACAGATATGGCTCTTTTCAACAGCAAGGTAATTCAGGCCAATTCCAATGGTCTTGTGATGGAGAGAACTATCTGCACCCAGAGAGAGGACTGTGGGGACTGAGTGTGAATCACAACATATCATTTTAATTCTTTTTGTTGTTGTTTGCTTGTATTTTGTTTTCTTTTTCATTTTTTTCTTGTTGATCTGATTTTTCTTATGCATCATGATAATTGTGGAAATGTTTAGAAGAATTGCACATGTTTAATATGTATTGGATTACTTGCCATCCAAGGGAAGGGATGAGGGGAAAGGCGGGTGAAAAAAATTTGGAACACAAGGTTTTGCAAAGGTGAATGTTGAAAACTATGCATATTTTTTGTTTCTTTTTCTGAGGCAATTGGGATTAAGTGACTTGCCCAGGGTCACATAGCTAGGAAGTGTCTGAGGATATGCATATGTTTTGGAAATAAAAAGTAAAAAAAAAAAAAAAAAAAAGGAAATTACTCAGGCAGAGAAGCTCTTGTATTTGCCATCAGGGCTTCCTCACTTGAAGACCCCCAATACAGTGAAGGGTCACTTTCCTTTTACACATTCTACTCTACCTCTCCCCCACAACACTTTTTGTTAGACCTAAAACCTTTGTTGTCCAAACTTTGTACATTGGCCAGAATCTAATGCCATGTACTGCACACACCCTTTATAAATATTTTTTTGAATCATTGAACCAAATTGGTGAGAACAGTTTAAAGGAGAGAAAACACTGCCATACAGTCCCTTTGTTCTCAGGTCAGCAGGACTAGTGAATACAACTTCCTCCCCTCCCCATCTGCCCATCTGATGTGAGAGTTGAGCCCTGGCACTCTGAAGGCCAGGCATTCAACTAGAGTTTTAAAATCTATGAGTGTCAGGGCAGCTAGGGTTGCACAGTGGATAGAGCACCAGCCCTGGAGTCAGAAAGATTTGAGTTCAAATGCAGCCTCAGATATTTGGCACTTAGTGTATGACTTTGGTCAAGTCACTTAACCCTCATTGCTTCAACAATAATTGCTTTTAGCTTGGCACAGTCTCTGAATGATGTATCCTCAGCTGTTCTTCTTCAGCCCTTGCTAAAAGACCTACTGCAATTCCCATCTGCCAGATATGATTTCCTGAATGAGTATACCTGGAGATCTTTTGCTATAGAGATGTGTGTGTGTGTGTGTGTGTGTGTGTGTGTGTGTGTGTGTGTGAGCACATGACCATAAGCAGCTGTAAGCCCTCCTGAAAGAAGTCAGAAGTTCTTTTGAGAAAATAACTTTTGTCTTTATATTTTTGGACCCACATGCCATCAATGGGCCAATAGCCAATGAGGTCAAAGATAGGCAAAAGAAATTGAGTAGAAGCCAAGTAAATGCAGGGCAGAGGTGACCTCATAGTGCGCAGAGCATGAACCTGGAGTCAGGAAGACTCAACTTCATGAATTCTAATTTTACTATTTATTTACTTACAGACACTTACTAACTATGTGACCCTAAGCAATTCACTTAAGGCGTTTGCCTCAGTTTCCTCATCTGTAAAATGTACTGGAAAAGGAAGTGGCAAATTATTCCACTATCTCTGCCAAGAAAACCCTAAATGGGGTCACAAAGAGCTGAACACGACTGAAAATAATTGAATCAACAAACTACGGTCCATGAATGTAATGGACTATTGCTATACTGTAATCTGCCAACTAACAAATATTGTTTCCCAGCATTTAACACAATGTTTTGCACAAAGTATATAGAGCTAAAAGGAACTAGTTCCTATAGGAAGAAGATAGAAGGCTCCTATCTTATCATGAAAAAAACCAAAGCATTAATGAATTTATTGAAGAACACAGAGCAATACAGTAAAAAATGCCCAAGACTAAAACTCAAGCAAGCAGTGTGACTTGATAGAGATTTGGAATCAAGATCCAAGTTCAAATGCTGGTTCTGCCATTTACTATTTTTGGAATCTAGAGCAAGTCACAAGGGCCCTAAGGCTTCAGTTTCCTTATCTGTAAAGTAGGAAGGCTGGAATTGATGGTCTAAGAAGTCCCTGAAAAGTCTAGCTCCCATAACTTGGCATTCTTGGCTGCAGAATGCAAAGCTAAGAAGGACAGAAGGGGTAAAGGAAGCAAATGTAAATTTGAGAGAAGGAAACATACATTAATAATTATCTAAAAGTAGAACAGACCCTCCTTAAAGGGCTTCAGGTAAAGGCTTGATGACTGTGCTGGCTGTATTATATAGAAGGTTATCCTGTTGAAGTATGAATGAGATTGTTTTAGTGATTACATGAGAATAGGCATTGAAGGCTATGGCTAGGAATTGAGAAGTATGGCAGAGGTACCCTGACCTACACTTAGTGTACTTTTCCTACTGCCTTCTGGGAGAAGTGGTGCATATGCTCTGGGCAAACTGGTATTTTCATAGGCATAAAGTCAAGTCTGTCCCCCCTCCAGAATCCCAAGTCCTGGGTCTGAATTCTAGTTCCATCACTTTCTAGCTGTACAAACTTGGGCAAAACTCTTATATGCCTTAAGCTGCAGTTTCCCGATCTATAAAATAGGAATACAACTACTTGTAGTACCTATCATACTGTTTCTGTGAGAATCCAAAGGAAAGATTTACCAAACATGCTGTGTAGTCATAAGGTAGTATATAAATAATGATAATAATTGACATTTATATTGTATAGATCTAGATTGGAAGAGGAATTTTTCTCATTAGAATTTCTTTGTTTTGATAAAATCATAGGTTTGGTCATAAAACAAACAAATTATGTAAGCTTAGCAGTAGTCCTTCTGACACTGTCTACTTACTACCTTTGTATGTAGACATTACTAAATAACTCTGGGGTAGTCACCCTTTCTAGTCCTGAATTTCTCATCTGTAAAATGGCAGATCAGATAAAGGAATCAAACACTTCCCACTACTTGCAAATAGTTTTTTCTTTCTTTCTTTTTTTTTTTTTGACTTTTTAGTTTGACAGAAAACTTTTCTATTAGCTTTTGATTTTTTTTCCCATAGGATTGGAGGAGAAAAAAAATCTGAACACATTTCAAAACTTGGATATAATGAGAACTACTCAGTACAATGAAAATGTTTGCTGAAAGTGATTTCTGAGGTCCTTTTCAGACTTAGGAGTTCACAATCCTATCCACTGTACCATCATTGTCTATTATTTCACACTTACCTGACTTTCCATCTTCAAAAGAAGGAAGCTTACTAGCTTCCATGATTGAACTTTCTAAGGGATCAACCAGGCTTTGGACACTAGGGAAGCTGCATTTATTTATTTAAGTTTTTTGGCTTTAAGAATAGGAGTCAGGGAACAACTAAGGGGCTGCTGGGAGTGGCGATGGTGGTGGTCTCATGGGACTTTCTCACACTATTTCAGTGAAGTTCTTACAACTTGGATGGGTGGCCAAATAAAAGCCTGTATTTATTTGGCAACCACCACATAAACACAATACCAGAGATCATGGATTTCCCCACCTACCAGATATCAATCTTCTTCCCCTCTCTAGTTGGATGCTTATTCTTGGGATGTGTTCACACTGCCCTCTAGTGTTTAAAAGTCAAACTGAAGCCCCTTGCCCAACGTGGCTATTAGCTTCAGGGTACTTGCTTACTCAGCACAAGCTGCTGTAACTTGTCAAGGGACCACAGAATCATAGATTTAAGAGCTAGAAAGGATTTTCAAGGTCATATCATCTAACCCACCTATTCTATACAGAAACTTTCCCTGGCACTGAATGAGTAACATTACGGTACCTGGAATTTTCACCAATCAAATGTAGGGTTTCCCCAATGGCTCCTAAACTCCTGCCCCTAATGGGAAAAATCAAACTCTTTCTCTTGCTTTATTGGTGAGATATTTTACATTAGGATTTGCTGAAATTGCTTATTGCTAGAGTTCCCCATCCCTGTTTCTAATGAAAAATGATGAAGTTTGACAGGACTTTCCAAACCTCTTAGGTTCACCGAACTCCAAACACATTTCCACTCACCCTTTCCCCTTTTACAGAAATCATGTATATTACAAGGAAAATTCAATCCATATGTAAAGGAATAAAAAACTTTCCACTGCTTACAATATGGTTTTATAAGACTTTTTAGCTTAAAAAATACAACCGTCCCCCCGAAATAACAACACAAAAATATAGTCTATCAGCTCCTACTCCCCCCCTCCCTTGGACTGGAAGAGGAAAAGAAATATTTGAGTTCAGTTCAATAATCAGTTATAATAAAGGCCACGTAGTACAGTAGAAAAAGATTTAGACTGAAATTTAGGAAAGGCATAGGGTTCAAATCCCATCTATGACACATTCTGGCTTTATGACCATGGAGGGAAAAGCACTTAACCTCTCTGAGAATCTTTCCTCATCTGTAAAATGGGAATGATATTCATAGCACCCACCAGTTATCTTAAGGAGCAAGTGAGATAATGTATGTAAAGTGTTTTGCAAACTTTAAAATACAATGTAAATATCAAATATAATTAAGATATGGATGATACATGGCAACAGCAAGATTATACAATGATCAATTCTGATGGACATGAGATGGTTCAGGAGAGTTCCAATGGTCTTATGATAGAGGGATCCATATGCATCTAGGGTGAGAACTGTGGGAACTGATGGTGGATCACAACATAGTATTTTCATTCTTTTAGTTGTTGCTTGCTTGCATTTTGTTTTCTTTTTCACTTTTTTCCTTTTTTGATCTGATTTTTCTTGTGCAGCATGATATTTGTGGAAATATGTATAGAAGAATTGCACATGTTTAACATATATTGCATTACTTCCCATTTAGGGGAGTGTGGTGGGAAGGGAGGGAAAATATTTGGAACACAAGGTTTGGCAAGGGTAAATGTTGAAATTTATTCATGCATATATTTTGAAAACAAAAAGTTTTAATTAAAAAAAGATATTGGTGATACAACTAAGCTAGATGCCACTTGGAAGTAAAGAATGGAGCAAAAGTGCTGGATGAAGTTGATGGTGATACCATAGAGGAGATTTTAAAAAAACCATCCACTAGCTTGGTAGCCCATCTAAGGGGTACAGTGTATAAAGAACTTGGCCTAGAATCAAGAAGATGTGAGTTCAAATTTAGCCTTAGATACTAAGTCACTTAACCTCTGTTTGCCTCAGTTTCCTCAAGTATAAAATGGGGGTTGTAATAAGAGTTGGTCATAAGTGGTAATAAGATGAGGATTAAGTGAGAGAATATTTGTAAAGCATTTAGCACAGTAGCTGGTAGATAGCAGGTATTACATAAGTATTCATTCCTTTCTTCCTTCCCCTTTCCCAATAGGGCTGCCAATAGGGAGGAACCTCCCCTGGGCTCCTTCTCATCCTAAATCCAAATTTTTACTCTGATGGAGAGATCCCTAGCCATTGTCAAGGAAGGTCTACTAAATTATCACAGTCTCCTTATACTTTCCACATGGAAAACAATGTGATGTATGAAGGGTGATACCTCAGGGTGCTATGAAACTAGAAAGTGGAGAAAGAACAAAAGGAAAGTTCTCTATAGGCAACATCAAATAGAGAAACCTGGATTTGATAGAAGGGACCTGCCCCAAATGAAACAACTCCATTATGCAAATTTCGTTTACTTTCTGCACAGTCTCATGGAACTGAGTTGATTCCACATGAAGTTTTGTGGTAAGTAGACTATTATACAATGTCAATATTTTTACTCCATTGATCTCCTGTTAAGGTCTTTGTTGTTTTTGAGACCCCTTTGTGGGACTGCATTTTGTGCAAAGAAATGAGAAGACTATCATGTAAAAAAGCCTGTTTATCCCTTTCTTACTGGCTATGGACACCCATGAACATACTTTTCTGGTGGCGAAAGCCATATATCCACCTGCATGGAAAGAACTGTGGAGTATTCCGGATAAACAATGGTGCACAATTGAGCAGAAAGTGGGTTTGCTTTGGGATTGAGTAAAGAATTGCATGTCCCACAACCTGTGTCCTGGGATTATTTTGCAAAGACAATATGCTTCTATCTTGAAGCCAATTAAAAAAAAAGAAAGAAAATTGAAAAGAAGTATATAGTGCTTTTTATGGTTTCTTGGGCTCCTTCATTGCCTTTCTGATCACCCTTGTTTAACTAAGTCACTTCCATTAGAAGTTTAATTATTTAAGAAAAACCAAAAAACAAAACCCACTATCCCTGATGCACTACTCCAAGCTGATTGAAGTGCAGTGCTTATGAGTGTATAGAATCCCAAGGGGGTTAGTGTCTTAAAATGAGTGCAGAGAGAGTAACCAACAGATAAAGTGCCTGAAAAACTGAGCAATTCAAAAGTTAGCAATTCATAAAGGAAGCATTCTAGTGCAAAATTAGACATAATTTTTGGATGCAGCCAAAGTGGGAATTTGTTTTGCCTTGCTATATATATTTGTTGTAAGGGTTTTGTTTTTCTTTTCTATCTCCTCTCCCCCTGGTGGTGGGGATGGGGAACAGGCTGAGTGAGAGAAAATTTTATTGATTGAAGAAAATAAAATACATTTTTTTTTTTGGTAAAGTTGACTTTTATGGAGAAAAACAGTTGTTTAAGAAGTCTCTTTTACAAGTGAGTGTGGTGGCTCAGTGTATAGAATGCTGGGCCTGACGTCAGAAAGATGTGAGTTCAAATGTAGCCTTAAATACCTACTGGCTGTGTAACCTTGGGCAAGTTCTTTCACGTCTAGTTACCTCAGTTTCCTTAACTGTAAAGTAAGATTATAAGAACATCAACCTCATGAGTTGTTTGTGAGAATCAAATGAGAAATTTGTAAAGTTCTTAGCATGGGATCTGGCACATTGTAGGTGCTATAGCATAGAAATGCAAACTATTATTAATTGATGATATCATCCAATACACCCTTCACATCTTACCAGCCTTCTGCTTGCCTAGATATGATAGCCTTATTCCTCTTCAGTGGTTCCTTATTGAATCCTGAAGTATAAATCTTAAAACCTGATATTCAATTCCTGGTATTCAAGTAGGTACATTTTATACCACCCTATTGCTCTAGCTCTATCAGTATTATTCTCTTTTTCCTGAAAAAATCTATGATTTCTATCATCTGGGCCTTTGTATGTGCTGTGTACTTCTGCTGGAATCTCTTCCTTCTTCTCCCCTTCACCTTTTCTCTACCTCCTCATTGAGGACTTTGAAGTAATGGAGCACCAGAATTGGAGCATCATGGATTGAGCACTAGATTTGGAGTGTTATTTATAGAGCACTGGACTTGGAGCATCATGGATGGATCATGGATGGAGCACTGGATTTACACTGTTATGGATAGAGCACTAGCCTTGGAGCATCATGGATGGAGCACCAGACTTGAAGTCAGAAAGTTCTGGGTTCAAAATCCACATAAAAATGTAATTGTTGCATGATCCAGGGCAAGCCATATCTCTCTCAGTCTACATTTTTAGCTGTAAAATGGAAGGGTTGGACTTGATCTTCTTTCTCTAAGGGTCTTTTAAGCTTCAAATCTACAATTCTATGATCTCATTCCCTGATCTTTCATTCATCCTTCTTCACTAAGTAGACAGTAATCTTTCATTTCTCACCTAGCACTTAGCTTTATATCTCTGATGCACTTATATATTATTTTTATCACAGCTCTTATTACATATGATACATCTTCATATTGTAATTGTTCCATGAAGGGATGAAGAATGTCTTAAATAATCTTTGTATCTTCTTGAGCACCTGTTATATTCTACCCCACCCCTCGTAGATACCTAATAAATGTTTCTTAAATTAAATTAAACCTTGATCAAATGTAGCACATGTGGGAATTATTTATTTTAAAGCTTTGTCTCAAATGATGTCTGGCCATCTAGAAATGACTCAATTACTGAAGAGATTATTAAGGTTTAGGCACATCATAGGACAGTTGGCAGAATCCAACATTTCTGAGGAAAGTAACTCAGTAACTTTGAAGAATGTTCTATATTGATTTCAAATAGCTTGCATCCATACACAGCTCAGGCACAACCCTTGATATGAGGCCTTTCTCCAGAGGTTTCCTTATTAGTATTCTCTTTACTTTCATGGCATATGAGAAACAGTGATATATATTTCTAGTGGGTAGACTTTACCTTTATCACACGGCTGTATGACCCCGGGCAGGTAATGTAACCTTACAGGTTCCCAGATAACTCTGTGAAACTATGCCTTGTTGGAACACAGAGGAAAAAGGAGTTCCCTAAGTAGAGGATGGATTTGAGTGGGAAGAGATGAGGCAGGAAGACTATTTAGAAGACTATTGAATTAACATTCCCTAGCTATGTGACCCTGGGCAGGTCACTTAACCTCAATTGCCTCAGCAAAAAGCAAAAAAAAAAGAAAAAAAAGATTATTGAAGAAGTCTAGGCAACAAGTGAACAAGGATTGTGGTTCTTTGACTGGAGAGAAGAAAAAGTATGTGAAAGATTTTTTAAAGGTAGAAACAAGAAGATTTAATGACAGATTGAAAATGTGGGGTTTAAGAGCTCTATCAAGTCTAACACTGAGGTGGACACCTGATTGACCAGGAGGATTGAAGTGTCCAGAAATTCCAAATGAAGAAGAGGTGGGGACCCCATAAAGCCGTGTTTTGTATTAGATAGGTTGAGTTTAAGATGTCTGTGGGTTTCTAGTTCAAAATGCCTAAGAGGCAATTGAAAATGAATGACTTATAGGTCAGGAGAATGCTTAGGGCAGCATCTATACATCTGGGAATCATCTGCATAGAAATGGTCAATGAACCTATGAAAGCTGATGTAGACTATGAGATAGTATAGAGTCAAGATGAGATAGTCTAGAGGGGAAAGAAAAAGAGTACTTCACACAGAGCTTTGGTGAACACTCATAATTAATGAGAATGATGTGGATGAAAATCCAGCAATCAAGAGCAAGAAGCAGTAAGACATTTGACTTCCTGTGACAAAAACAGAGAGGAGGGAGTATCCATGAGGAAAAGCTGAGCAAGAGTGTCAAATTCTACAGAGAGGTCAAGAAGGATGAAGATTTAGAAAACACATTAGACCAAACAATTTAGAAATCATTACAAACTTTTGGAGGGAAGTTTCAGTTGAATGATTCAAAGGATTTAGAAGAGAACAAGAGGAGAGGAAGTGTAGATTTTACTGTTGATAGTTTCGTCAGAGTTTAGTATACAAAGGAGAAATATAGAATGGTGGCAAGCAAGTATGGCATCATCAAGTAAGGTGGCTTTTTTTTGTTTTGTTTTTTAAGATTAGAGGAGACATTAGGGGAAGCTAGTTGGTGCAGTGGATAGAACACCAGCCCTGAAGTCAGGAGGAGCTGAGCTCAAATCTGGCCTCAGACACTTAGCACATCCTAGCTGTGTGACCCTGGGCGAGTCACAACCTCAATTGCCTCAGGAAAAAAAAAAAAAGAATAGAGGAGACATGAGCATATTGGTAGGTTGTATGAAAGGAGAGAGAGTTTGTTGGATTGAACTGACAATTCCAGGGCAATAAATTCTTTATTTTTAAAGGTAAAAATATGAATTTAACAAACACCAGCAAAATGATTATCACTGTATGCAAAGAATAGAAAAAAGAAAATTGCATGTGAAAATATAAATTTCTACTATGTTCAGCTAGCTTTCCTTTTTTAAAAAATATAATAAACTAACATTAGCTTCAAAGCTATCATGTATTTGTTTCTCCCTACAAACCTCTTTATATGGTTTTTCCTATTTATTCTTTTCTCTGTTTTATTAATACTCCTTTTTTGGGAGGGGTTATATCATTTTTACAATCTTTTCCTTCCACCCACAATGTAAAAAATCTTTCTCTGTAATAAATAAACATAGGAAAAATGCAAAAAGCCCTACATACTGTTGATGTCTCAATATGTCTCATATTGAATCTATCACCTCACTGTCAGTACATTAAAAACATGTTCCCTACTCCTCTGTAGGACACAGACTGTAGTTCTCATGTCTTTCAAAATGGCATTTATTTATTAGAGGCTAGTCATTAGTTAAAGGATATGAAAGAAGTTCTCAATGGAAGTAATCTAAGTTATCAATAACCATATTAAAATAATCTAAATAAGAGAAATATATATTCAAAGAGCTCTGAAGTTCTACTTCCTATTTATTAGATTGGTAAAGACAGACAGGAAGGAAGGAAGGTAGGAAGCAAGGAAGGAAGGAAGCAAGGAAGGAAGAAAATGACAATTGTTGGAGGGACTAAGGAAAAACATATTTTAATGCTTATTTATGGAGTCAACAAAAACACTGAGAAACTGCTCTAAAAATCACTGTTATGCAAGATCCTTTGGACCAGTGATAATATTAGTAGATAAATACCCTCAAAGAAAAAAAAAAGGAATGACCTATGTATGAAAAATATTTTTAACAGTTCAATTTATGGTAGCAAAGAACTGAAAACTCAGGGCATGATCATTAACTAGAAAATAACCAGAAAAGATTATGGAATATAGGAATGTAATGGAATATTGTTGCACAATAAAAAAATGTCAAAAGAGATTGTTTCAGAGAAATCTGGAAGAACATATCAATCGATGCACAGGGGAATTAGCAGAACTAGGAGAACAATTTATACAACAACACTGTTTTTCTTTTTATTTTTTGTCAATACTATTATTAGACTCACTTTCTAGCATACACATCACATTCCCATGAAAGAGAAAGAAAAAGAAAACTCCAGCAACAAATACACATAGCTAAGCAAAATAAACACTACATTATCCTTGATCAAAAATTCATATCTCCTTTTGCACCTTGAACTTGTCACTTTTCCATGAAGAGAAGGGTAGCTTGCACTTAGACCCCAGGGAGCACTGTGGCATGGCTCAGTTATTAATTATTGCAGATTGCTTTTTTGTATAATGCTATAGTTGTTATATAAATTAGTATCTTAGTTCTGATCACTTCACTCTTTATCATCTCCTAAAAGTCTTATCAACTTTCTCTGAAATCTCTCTCTTTTCATTTCTGATGGCACAGTAACATTCCCTTATATTCACACACCACAACATACTATCTCCCAATTTATATCATCTTTAGTTTTCTTTCTCCCCCCCCTTTTTTTTTGGTAAAAACAGAAAGTGCTGCTATAAATATTCCCTTTTATGAGGAGATATCTTTGGGATATAGGCCTAATTGATGACTCAAAGGATGTGTACAGTTTTCTAACTTTTGGAGCATAGTTCCTAATTGTGTTCCAAAATGAGTGGACCAAATCTCAGTTTCAGCAATAATATATGTGTACCTGTCCTCCATATAGAATTGCCTCCAAGAATTGCCGTTTTCCTACTTTGTCAATTTTGTCAATCTGATGGGTATGAGATAGAACCTTAGAGCTGTTTTGATTTGTATTAATCTTATTATTAGTGTTATAGTATATTTTTACACAGATAATAACTTAATTTTTTTCTTTAAAAATGTCTCTTCATATCTTTTGATAAAGATCTCATTTCTAAAATATCTGGAGAACTGATTCAAATATATAAGAAGAAGAGTCATTTTATCTTTGGGGACTGTGGTTTTCTCATGTAAAATGAGAAAGTTGGACTACTTGGGAGGAAGAGTTGAGAAAACACTATCTCTGGAGTCAGAGGACCTCTGACAGCCAGTTCAGATCATCACAGTCTGAGTGATCTTAGAAAAGTTACTAAAACCTCATTGATTTTCTGTCTCCTCATCTTCAAAATGAAGTCCATTTCAGCTGTGATTCTATGATCTCCGAGGTGCCCTTTTAGTGCAAGCATTTTGTTCTGTGCTATTGTGGATCTTGGAGTTGGAAGGAGACCTCTGCTTGTTTGAATCCTACTGCAGGCATTACTAGCTGTGTGACTTTCAGCAAAGCTCAAACCTCAGTTTCATCCTAATAAGGTAACACTTACCTTATGGGATTTTTATGAGGCAATATGTAATATGTAAAGTGTTTTGTGAACTATATGAATATTCATTGAGAGATTGCTATCTAGTCAATAAATATTATGGTTGGGATTTGAACCTGTCTTCCTCTTGAAATTATTCACAATGCCAAATTGCAATAAATATGCATAGTCAAACAAAACAAATCTCTAAATTGGCCATGTTTAAAAAATATGTCTCACTCTGCATTCTATTACTTCTCTATCAGGACATAGGAAGCATATCTCATCTTGAGTCCTATGGAATCATGACTGATGAGCAATTATTGCATATTCTGTTACTGCATCGATCAGAGTTCTTAATTTTTTCAATTTTTATTTATTTATTTGGCTGAGGCAATTGGGGTTAAGTGACTTGCCCAGGGTCTCACAGCCAGGAAGTGTTAAGTATCTGAGATCACATTTGAACTCAGATCCTCCTGACTTCAGGACGGGTGCATTGCACTACCTAGCTGCCCCTTAAATTATCTTTTCAATGTTGTTATTGCTTAATTTTTCTGTTCACTTCACTCTGCATCAGTTCATACAAGTCTTTTCAGATTTATATGAAACCATCCCCTTCTTAATTTCTTATGGCACAACAGTATTCCATCCTATTTAATTACTGTAGCTTGTTTGAGCATTCATTCTCCCATGGATGGTCACACTTTAGTTCTTTATCATCACAAAAAGATGTACTATAAATATTTTTATATAACAGAGCCCTTTCGCGTTGCCTTTCCAAAGTCATATAATCTTAATCTCTGTTTTTCTTTGGAACAGTAAGTGGTCCCACTTGTAAGCAGATTTCACTTTGAGGGGAATTTTTTACCAAGGCAGACTGGTCTTCAAAGTCCTCCTCCTCTGAGCATTTTCAAATCAAAATGACACAGGGAAGAATATACTGCACTGCATTGTTCATCAAGCTGCCTTCACAGTCCCTAGGATTGTTGATGGTCAAAATAATGATACTAATGTATAACTCAGTGAATGGCAAAAGACAAAGTATTGTAGAAATCTTAAGACTCAAATTCCTGACTATAATTAAATTCTGAACCAAAATGCCCTTACTGATCCTCCAGCTAGTTACCTCCCCCCTCCAAGATGTTGAGCTTTTAACTTTAAGATCCCCCAGAGAGAAGACTTATGGCTAAGAACATGCACACACGTCCCTATATTTATTTATACCCTTGATTATCAGAAACAGCTGAATGGATTTTCTCCCCCAGTTTTACAGAGGCATTTCCTTCTCTGGGTGAGAATCTTTAGGAAAATCTCTGTTAGTGAAAGCAGGAGCTCACATGGAAAATGCCATCTCTGCAATCACAGCTCTAAAAATAAACATAACGGGTCCAGGCTCGGTAAAGACAGCCAACTCTTACAGGGTGGGCAGCACCGGATAAAGGAAAGCAACTAGAACAGGAAGCATCTAATGAAGGTTTGTCCAGATCTGGAACAAACCTATTCTAGCAAGAAGTTGAATGAGGCACTCCTATATGGGAGAAAGCCTGGCCAGAGACCAACTCTGAGGCCCTGGATCCTGTTAAGTGTTTCACAGGGTCCTTTCACCTTTCAGATAGCCCATATAGCTCTGTCTTATAACAGAACCAAATCCAGCTTTTCCTATACAGTGAATGTCTCATAAAGGTCATCCTCTCCTATATCTTAATCCTAGTTTTGCTGCCTATGACCTTAGAGCATCAGAATTGGCTGAAAAACAACAACAAACAGACAAACATGAGACCCCAACATCTGTTGGAAGATCAAGTTGTAGTGTCAAGACAGTCTAATAGTTCTCTGGATGATGATGATTCCAAACAGATCAAATAAAATATACTGCTCTGTATCTTGGGCTGGAGAAGAACATTGGGGCAGGAGACATCCAAGGAACCAGTAACAAGGTAACAAACATTTAATAGGTGCCAACTATGTGCCTGGCATTGTGGGGGCATAAAGAAAACCAGAGATGGTTCCCATCCAAATTATAGTCTTGTTAGGAAGAGGGGAGGAGAATGGGAGAGAACCAGTGGAGATAATTTTTTTGAAGAAATCTCATTTATTGTTGGCCCCTAAACTGTCTTCCTTTCTTTACTAGGAGGTCCATTATTGGAAGATTTTTTTGGGGGGTGTAAGATTAGAGGCAAAAGAAATGAGTTTTGTTAATATTTTTTTAAATTAACAAGTATTTATTTTCTCTCCCTTCCACTTTCCTCTATCCATTTGGAAAAAGAAAAAAAAACTTGTAAAAATATGTATAGTTAAGCAAAATAAATTCCTGAACTAACCCTGTCCAAAAATGTATGTCTCATTCTACGTCTGGAGTCCATCATCTCTCTGTAAGGAGATAATAGTATAAGTCATCATTTTCCCTCTAGAATTACAGTTGGTCATTTCATTAATCAGAGTTCTTAAACCTTTCAAAGTTGTTTATTTTTACAAAGTTATTGTTACAAACATATTAATTATTTACTTGCTTCAATCATGAGTTTTCTGGTAAGTGCTTATTTTTCCCTATTTCATGGGATCACAGGATCATAGTTGAAGAATCCTCAGAGATCATCCATACTGGAATCCCTTTATTTTATATATAAGAAAAATGCAGCCCAGAGAAATAAAGATTGTACAGTTTCATAGCTCAGGATTTGAAACCAAGCCCTCTGTTTGCCTTGGAGGCAGCTAAGTGGCTCAGTGGCTATTTCCCTGGGCTTAAAATTAGGAAGACCTGAATTTAAATTTAGCCTCAGACCTTTATTAGCTATGTAATCCTGGACAAATCACTTCATCTCTATTTGCCTTAATCCCCTGGAGAAGGAAATGGAAAACCCCTTTGGTATCTTTGCCAAGAAAATCCTATAGATAGCATGTTATGGTTCATGGAATGGACACAACTGAACAATTGAACGGCAACCTTTAAATCCAAATCCTCCTAGTTCTCCACTCACCATATTGTCAATCACCCTTGGTAAGCAAGATCACGAGCTGCTCTCTGGTACAAAGAACCATGCTTTCAACGTTGCTATGAAGTTGTGCATCTTGAAACTCCACAACTACTCCATCCTACTTTTACCTCTACACACTTGCAATCTAGTCATTCTATTTTCTTTTAAAGTGCTTCCTTCTGCACCGAGCCTCTCCACATCCCCCAGATCCTAGTTGTATTCCTCACCAAATTCATATTTATGTTATATCTATTATGTGTATGGTTATATAGATGCTGCTACCAGGATCTTGGGGTTAGGCTGGGGAGACTTCCCCTTCTGTCCTGTGCCAAGGTGGATGGTCTTATGTCAGGTTCAGTGCTAGAATAGCCTTTTAAGTTGAGGAAGTAGGATCTAAATTCTTACTCTCTTGGACACCCTCCTCAATATCCAGGAGAAAGTTGCAAATTGTAAAAATAATCTTATCTTGAAAGTCAAAAGAGATTCCCCCAAAGTGGGGAAATTATGAATCAAGAGTGGAACAGAAAATTTATTCCTACATAAAAGCAATGATAATCATAAGAATCAGAGCACATACCAACAGAATGATTAGAGCAGAATTATGACTATCTTCTGGGAAGCCGGGAGCTGAGCCTTATTGGGACATAAACAGATTTGAAAGGCTGCTAACCATTTTATATTTGTCACTGCTTGTCTTTCTTCAATTAAACAAGTCAGATTTCTCTCTTGATAGCAATTTCTTCTTATACTGTTGAAGCCATAGCCATGCTGGTAGATCTTGTCATCATTGCAGATCTATGTGACTTTGTAATGTATGGGAAAGTAGAAGACTGCGGCTTTTCTGTTTCTAAAATTTTGTTTGGGTTAGTGGGACAATATAGCTTAGCCCACCCTAACATATGCTGCATTGTTGACACTGTTTCCAGTAATTCTGACCAATACCAATTTGCGTTCCTCTTCCTGATCTCCCATACCATGGTTTGTCCCACCCATACTGACAATCAATCAGTCAATAAACATTTATTAAGTACTTCCCCTGCTAGGGACACAAAAAGAAGCCAAAGACATTCTGTACCTTCAAGGAACTTACAAAATGCAAACAAAAATGTACAAAGCAATCTATATGCAGTACAAACAGGAAATAATTTAGAGAGAGAAAGCACCAGAATTAAGAGAGGTTGGGGAAGGTTTCCAGTAAAATATGGGATTTTAGTTGGACTTAAAGGAATCCAATGAAGAAAGTAGTGGAGAAGAGAGAATATTCTAGTCATGGGGGATAGCCAGGGAAAATACCCAGAGCCAAGAGACAGTGTCTTCTTCACAGAACAGCTAAAAGAACAGTATCACTGGATCAAAGAGTACAATTAGGGAGTAAGGTATAAAAAAAGACTAGAAAGGCTGAAGGGACTGAGTCATGAAGGAGGGGACTGTGTTTTGAAGGACTTTGAGTCTGGTCCTCGAGGCAGATCCTAATTGTTGGAGATAGGGTGTTTTTTTTTTTAAATTTTTAATAATAGCCTTTTATTTTCAAAATAAAAAAATAATTTTCAGCATTCACCCCTGCAAAACCTTGTGTTCTAATTTTTTCTCCCTTCCTTTCCCATATCCTTTAGAAAGCAAGTAATTCAATACAGGTTAAACATGTGCAATTCTTCTAAACATATTTCCACATTTATCATGCTTCTCAAGAAAGATCAGATCCAAAAGGAAAAAAAATGAGAAAGAAAAAAAAAACAAGTAAACAACAAAAAAAGGTGAAAATATTATATTGTGATTCATATTCAGTCCCTATCATCCTCTCTCTGGATGTAGATGGCTCTCTCCATCACAAGACCATTGGAACTGGCCTAAATTAGCTCATTTTTTAAATGAGCCATGTCTATCAGAATTTATCATTGTATAATCTTATTGTTGCTATGTACCTTGGTTCTACTCACTTCATTTAACATCAGAAAGGCTCTCTAAGCCTTTTTGAAATCATGCTACTGATTGTTTCTTATAATACAATAACATTCCATTACATTCATATATCATAACTTATTCAGCCATTCCCCAACTGATGGGCATCCTCTCAGTTTCCAGGTCGTTGCCACTACAAAAAAAGGCTGCCACAAATATTTTGCATATGTGGATCCTGTTTCCTTTTTTATGATCTCTTTGGGATACAAATCTAGTAGAGACACTGCTGGATCAAAGGGTGTCCAAAGTTTGATAGCCCTTTGGGCATAGTTCCAAATTGGATCAGTTCCCAACTCCACCAACAAAGTATTAATGTGGCTGTTTCCCCACATCTCCTCCATTTATCTTTTCTGTCACTTTAGCCAATCTGAGAGGTGTATAGTGGTAACTCAGAATTGTCTTAATTTGCATTTCTCTGATCAATAGTGACTTGAAGCATTTTTTTCATATGACTAGAAATGGTTTTAATTTCTTCATCTGAAATTTGTCTGTTCATATCCTTTGACCATTTATCAATTGGAGAATGGGTGTATTCTTATAAATGTTGCATCAATTCTCTATATATTTTAGAAATGAGGAAAATGACTATCTCCTGCCATCCTATTTTTTCCAAGTTGTACTTTTCTTTCTCCTTTCCCCTTTTCCTTCCTCACCACTGTTTTGCTTCTGACTACCACCTCCTTCAATCTTGCCTCTCTTTTTTTTCAGCCCCTCATACATATATATGCGTATATATATAATAATAAGCAAATAAATTAAACATTTACTGATAATAAATAATAAAGAAATTTATTTTAAAACAATTCTTTGGTATACATACAATTTTACCATTTATTAAAATTGAAAGCAAATTTGCATACTAATGAGATGGAGGTGCTTGTTTATTTTTACATAAAGAATTAAATCTTAATGGAATATTTGATACTTTTTATTGTTGCCAATTTTTATAACTCCCCCCACACATTCAGTTAGTTGCCCCCATATGAGGTCGCAACCCACAGTTTAAAAAATTTTGCCCCAGAATAGAAGTTTCTAACCTCTAAAAAAAGGTTCTTAACTTTTTTGTATTAAAGTCTCTTTAAACAGTCTAATGAAACCTATGGGCTTCTTCTTAAAATAGTGGCTTGTTGCCTACATTCATAATGAGAGCAAATGCTAAATTTCCATTAGTGGTTAGTGGGAAAAAAAAAAAAGATGTATTTTTTCCTATCCAAGTTCATAGATCGCCTCCTGTCCTGAAATCTATCCATGTACCTCTAGGTTATGAGTCCCTGTTCTAAAAGAGCCTATTAGAATAAATCAAATCAAGAAACATTTATTAAACTGTATATACTAGGCACTGGCCTAATAAACTAGATATGTAGTTATTAACTTTAAGTCTTGGTTGATAATGACAGTCATAAAACAGTTCCTTAAGATTGGAGTAGCTCTTTTCTCTGATGTAGCCTCCTAAGTTTATATATATATATATATATATATATATATATATATACGCACATACACATATATACATGTATATACACACATATACATGTATGTACACAACCCATATATATGCACGCACACACATTTGTATGTGTATATATGCACATGCATGTGTATATATACAAATGTGTATATGTATATATACACACATATACACATATACATGCACATACACATATATACATATACATATATACACACATATATACATATACATATATACACACATATATACATATATACACACACACACACACGTATATATATATATATAT
>JAJPUD010000110.1:328669-340748 GCA_023553655.1 Myrmecobius fasciatus
GTGTCTCAAGCCCATTATAAGCTACACGACATATTCTTCTGCTTCTCACACTCTTCCTACTAACTTCTCCCTCCCCTCACTATTGGGTTCCTTGGAAGTAATACTAATCACTTAGGATGCTTTTCATTGTTGTTGTTTACATCATGCAAACAAAAACATATAAAGGAATCTATATACAGGATAAAAAAGAAATGATTTTGGGTGGCTTCTATTAAAAACCAAGAATTTCAAACAAACAAAAAAAGGTCTCATTTGGCTAAGGCTAAAGATGTAGGCTGCCCTGAAGCTCAGGGGCATGGTGTTCTCCTGGATTAAGCTAGATTTAGGAGATGCAGCAATGCTGAGAGTGGAATATTAAACTGCTTAGTTCTGGAAGTCAGATTGATTTCCCTTCAGTCTGGAGAATGGGGTGTCGAGATGGCAGTCGCATTACGTGGATGGCCAACAAAGCTGGGGCTGTGATCAGGACTCAGCTGGCGGGCAGGCAATTTCTTTTTTCTTTCCAAACGAATGTTTATTGCTCTGGAAGAAGTCACTCAGTGAAGGTTTACAGAGTGTGCTGAGGCAGTAAGGCCTAATAAGGGAACCAGGAAAATGCTGGATGCTGGGTTGGGGTGGGGGGGAGCACAAGACCATTCCTGATTCTTCCTGTTTCTGAGAAGAAAATGACCCAAGAAAGTTAAGTGATTTAACCCCAAGTTGTACATACCTAGTTTGATTAATGGCATAGCCAAGATTTAAACCAAAATCTCCTGGTAGCTTTTTAATGTGGAAAGAACCAAGGTTCTAGAGGCAAAGGGTCTGGGTTTACATCCTGCCTCAAATAATTACTAACCATAGAATCCTGGGCAAATCATGTAACCTCTCTGAACCTCAATTTTCTCATCTATAAAACAAGGGAGATGGACTAGATGTCCTTTGGGCAGCTGGGTAGCACTATAGTGGATAGATTGCCAGTCATGGAGTCAGGAAAACTTAACTTTCTGAGTTCAAATTTGGCCTCAGACACTTACTATAGCTGTGTGACCCTGGACAAGTCACTTTTTTTAAAAAAATTAAAGCTTTTTATTTGCAAAACACATACATGGGTAATTTTTCAACACTGACCCTTGCAAAGCTTTCTGTTACAAATTTTTCCTTATCTCCCACCCCTCACCTAGACGGCAGGAAGTCTACTACATGTTAATTATGTTAAACTATGTGACAGATCGAATATGTGTATACATATTTATACAGTTATCTTGCTGTATAGGAAAGGAAAAAAAAACCTGAGAAGGAAACAAAATGCAAACATCAATAGAGAGCGTGAAAATGCTATGATGTGGTCCAGACTCAGATCTCATAGGCCTCTCTGTGGGTGTAGATGGCTTTCTTCATCACTGAACAAATGGAACTGGTTTGAAACATCTCATTGTTGAACAGAACCATGGACAAGTCACTTAACCCTGTTTGCCTCAGTTTCCTTATCCATAAAATGAGTTAGAGAAGGAAAAAACAAATCACTCCAGTATCTCTGCCAAGAAAATCCTAAATGGGGTCATACAGAGTAAGGTATTACTGAAATTCAATTACAAGAACTTTTTTTTTTGAAGAGGGAGAGTATTTCAGACACCAGGGCCAGATTGCACGAAAGAAGATACTTATCATGGAATCTTATCTGTGAAATGACAAAATGGGCAGTTTCAAAAGAAACTCCAAAGCTCTCTATGAACTGAGGCAGAGAGTCTGAACAGAACCAGACCAATTTATAAAATAACAACACTGTAGGGAAAAACAACTTTAAAACTCTGACAAGTGTGGTAATAAACCATAAGTCCAGAGGACTGAAGGAAAAACATACCACCCACCTCCTGTTATAAAAGTAATTAACTTAAAATAGGCAGAGAAAGTTACATATTTGGGCTTGGCCAATGTGGGAATTATTATTTTTTTGCTAGACTATGTATTTTATGAGAATTTTTTTTGTTCAGTGTGGGAAGAGGAAGTGGGAGAAAGATAAATGCATGTAAAATTTATTTTAAAAATAAGGTATTGCAATTTTGCATAATCGCTTTAATGCATAGGTAGATATATATTTTGTATATAAATATGTATGCACATGATTTCCTAAAGGATCTCATTTTAATAATAATAATAGCTAACATTTTAGAACTTATAATGTGCCACATTCTGGGCTAAAAATATTGCAATTATTATCTCATTAAATTCTTAGAGCCATCCTAGGAGGCAAGTGCTATTATTTTCCTAATTTTATAGATGAAGAAACTGAGGCAAACAGATTGAATAATTTGTCCAGGGTTACATAACTAGTAACTGTCTGAGGCTAGATTTGAACCCAGAGCTATGACCTATAATTGGTAGGATAGAGTAAAATGTTCAGACCAATGCTATATTTTACTCTGGGCTTTACTGTATAAAATATAGCAAATGACTTCCCACCTGGTTCTTAGCATCTACTTCCTGCTTCAAGAGGGTCTTAGAAGAGTCTCACACTCAAGTGAAAAGCCAAATGCAGAAATCTTCCTATTAATAAGCTTGGTACAGTAATTTCTCTACTCCACAACTTTCCCATCCACATTACTCATCTGCTTTCTGTTTTCCTTTATTTAATTAGCAATTTTTTTTTCACAGTGGACAGAGAACTAGCCCTGAAGTCAGGAAGACCGGAGTTCAAATTTGTCTCAGATACTTAACATTTCCTAGCTGTGTGACCCTGGGCAAGTCCCTTAACCCCAATTACCTCAACAACAATAACAACAACAACAAAAATTAGCTGTGAAGACACAGGGAAGTTAAGTGACAGTCTGTATAGGTCAATGTGTATTAGACACTAAGTCCCTCAATTCTAATATAAGAAAAAGAATATCATACATTTAAAAACTTTTTCTTAAGGTTTTTTTTGAGGGGGGGTTCTCTGTTTTCACTATGACTTTTATGGAAATGTTTTGCATAATTTCACCTTGCCTTCTCAATGAAGGGGAAGGGGAGGAGGAAGGAAGAGAATTTCAAAAGTTTGAAAACTAAATGCAAAAAAAAGTTTTATATATAACTGAAAAAATATATAAATAAAAATACATCTAAGAAAAAGAATGCTGTAGGAATCCAATATATTGTCACTCTATTGGCTAGGCTACAGAAAGAGGGAAGAATTAGCATGGATAGTAAAAGAGGGAAAATTAACCAAAAACTTGGGGGAAATTAGCTCACCAAGAAGCATATCACAATGGTTTTCAAAGGTTTCAGCTTATAAACTATCTTGACAAGGAAACAATTATAGTTTTTGACTCCTGATCCCTCAAAATGAAGAAATAAGACTCTTATGTTAACAATCACTAAAGGTTAATTTCAGCTATGTCATATTTTACTTTTGCCATTGGATGATAATGTAAGTCCATACAAGTTAGGGAATTTCTCCTGAGTCACACAGCTAATTAGTGAAGGTCCAGGCCCAGATCTAGGTCTTCTGACCAAATTAACTTCACACTATCACTATTCTGTCACACTTTTCACTTAGGCCAACAACCATGGTGGGGGAGGGAAGTTGAGGTGTGGGAAGGAGTGACTACCATTTTTAAACTTTTTTTTTTTTTTTTTGCTGAGGCAATTGGGGTTAAATGACTTGCCCAGAGTCACACAGCTAGGAAGTGTTAAGTGTTTGAGATCAAATCTGAACTCAGGTCTTCCTAACTTCAGGGCTAGTACTTTATCCACTAAGCATTCATTTTTATACTTTAAAATATAGGTTGAGATATGAAATTGCAGTTTTGTTATATATTTAATAATTCCCACCACATGACTATCTCTTTTTATGAGACTAAAATTCCAGACCAGCTCCCAGACTACCTGGAAAACATTCCCACATCCATATTTTATCCCTACAACCCAAGACAAGAATGAGGAAAATAAGACTTTGAGCAAAGTGATTGGAGGTTCCTTTCTCCCAAGAGAAAGGGAAATCCATTAATGATTTTTAAATTAATTAATCATACTTCAAACCACAGATTTAACAGACTAGAAGGGGCAATGGTCAACCTGAATGTATCAGACAGAACAAACAAGAATCTCAGTCAGCTTTGAGTGTTTGATTTTTTTTCATCTTCTCCAAAGTGGGAAAAAAAAATCTTTAGGTTGATTAAATTCCAAAATGAAGATTAAAAAAAACCCCACCCTTTAAAAAAGCAAGCCAGTGACATTCTAAGTTTTACCATTAGGGGTTCTTTTCGGAGGATCATAGATTTTGAGTTTAGGGCCTTTGAAGTTACTGAGCCAACTCCCTATTTTACAAGTGTGGAAACTGAAGCCCAGAAAAGTTAAGTGAGTTTTTCAGTGTCACACATCTAATACATGTTTGTGGCAACCTTTCAGCTCAGAGCTTGCTGATTCCAAGTCCAGTGTCCTGGACATGACAGTTCACGATCATACCGATTTTGAGGTGAACCCAATGTAGGACATTAACTTGCTTGTAGTCCAATCCTCCATGTGCAACAAGGGTAACCCCAAACACCTCATTTTGTTCTTCCTAGTTGATGGGTCAGCCAGCTTTCCCTATTCTGAATGCACCCCTTCACAGTTAGCTGACCTCTGGTAACTTTCCCTTTGAATTTTTTTTTCTTTTATTCAGGTTCAGTTTTCCACCCTCAGCAAAAAGTAACAGACACCAGCAAATTCATGCAAAATCTTTATTTGGAACATGTGCATTAGGTAGCAGGGTTAATTACCCTTAAATAGTAATATAGTAAAGCCACGAAGTATTTACATTGTGCAGAGAAATACAAAGCTCTTTGACGACATTCATCCCATTACATTTTACAAATATTTCATTTGCTTACTTTATTCTTCCCCTGCCCTGAATGTCCCCTTTGCTGCCCCTTCTCACCATGCATTCTCTTGGACCAGATGATCTGTAGCCATGGTTCAGAGCTGGCAACAAGCCACTATGTGCTGCTGCAGCTTGCCATGGGGCTCCTTTATCTGCTTTCTGGAGCTGTCACTGATACGTGTGGGCAGACTCAGACTAGCCTTGGTTCATCAGGGTGCTTGTTTTTGCTGCATCTCAGAGATTTTTGCAGGGATGTTTCTGATTATTTTCTCTGTCAGGCCTGGGTGTGATGGTTGGGATTTCTGCTGACCCAGGTAAAGACAACCTCATTTAGTTTATAATCTTGAGGTTACTGCCATTTCACCTGGCTAGGATATATTTTTTATTTCTAATTTCTGCCATATGCTGTTCAGGTCTGCTTTACCTTCCATTCCACTCCAAGACAGTGAGGGCTAATAGCAAGTCTCTGATGGTGTGGGGTGGAAGGTAAAGGGAGGAATAAGGAAGCTGAGCTGCTTCTTTGGCTCAGCAGCTGAGATCTAGGGGACCTGGCTTCCATATGGGAAAGAGAATTATCTTATGGAAAACACCGCTTGGCCTCCCCACCCCAAATCAGGGTTTTTGTGCTAATGGGCTCCAGTTCCAGTTCCTGTATTGGTTTCTTTGCAGGGGCCACCTAAAAAGAAGGCCCCAAGTCTTCTATATATGATGATATATTGTCTGAGTTCACAAGAGGTCATAACAAACCAAAGACAGAAATTAATATAGAGAACTTTCAATCTTTTCCCCAACTCAAGACTGTTAATCCACAACCTGCAGGATCCTTCAGATTATGCTGGAAGAACTTTTGCTGAAAAGGGATGTAATCTAAATTCATTCTCCTCTCTCTCTCTCTCTCTCTCTCTCTCTCTTTCTCTCTCTCTTTCTCTCTCTCTCTCTCTCTCTCTCTCTCTCTCTCTCTCTCTCTCTCTCTCTCTTTCTCTCTGCCTGTCTACCCCTCTTTCTCTTTCTTTTTGTCTCTCTGTCTCTCTCCTGCTATCTCCCTATTCTTGGCTTGATTAGTCCTGGCCAGAGGGAAACATCCCACTCTTTGGAAAGACCTCCCACTGTGCAGACTCTTAAAGGTCATTTGGAATGTTTTTCCTAAATCCAGTTTAGAGTAGCAATTCTACTCCCATAAACAGATGCACAAAATATATAGCTTGAGTGGGAAAAAAAGACACAAAAAAATTCCTCACTCAAGCAATAGCTTAGCCCCATCCCACCCCCTCCTCTTAAATCCTGTCTCCATACATGGATGGATCAGGCAGTCATTGTTTTAAGTAGAATAATGGCCCCAAATCTGAAAGTTTTTGTTTACGAAAACTTAGAACATCAGACATATCTCCTCAAAGTCAAGTATTTATATAACTATGATCTTGTGGCACTTATCACTTTCCAAGAGATGTTAATCTTGATATCTAATTCTGCATTACCCAGTAACTTTTAACAAAGATGGCCAATGATCACAAATATATTCTTTGAAAGTTCCTACATTAAGCCTGAGTTCCTTCTTCTGATATTACTCAAAGCCTGGTTTTCTTTCCACAGTCATTAGCATTCCCTAGTCTGCTGCTATCCTAGCAGTAAAAACTTCAATGAACAGTTGCCAAGAGAAGTCACTGTTTGACTCTCCAAAAGTGTTTAGGGTAACTTCAACCTACCTCATTGATGAGCCACTTGAATTTGTGATGGGTGTTGTTAAAATGCATCCTATATCATAGGATAGGCTATTGCACAGGTCAAAATGTGTTCTATGAATTTAGGCTAGTTTATTTCACCATGGTGATTTTAAATAATAGTGGCCTTTCACCAAGAAAAAAAAATAGTCCTAAATATTAAGGCTCTGATGATCAGTGTGGGAATTCCCTCCTATTCCATAATGGAGTAGTATAACTCCCACTAATAACATCTACTCTAACCAAACTGACCAACAAATCCAATGAAACTGAAAGAAAGAGTCTCAAAAAAAAAATGTGATTGGTACTTTCTAGGATAGGCTGTGGATGTAGCAAAGAACATAGGGAAAGAATGTAAAAATGCATTATTTTCAATTAATCAAAAGTTTGCTATAAGATAAGGAAAACCAGAACCAAGTAGCCATTAGCTAAATTTATTTTCTTTCCTTTTAAAATTATCATCTACTTCTTTTTTACATGTGATTCTATAAATTGCTAGTTTAAAATTGGTCAGAAATAAACTTTAATCTTTCAAGCCCCCAAACTTTTGATAAATATGACTGTGTTAATGGCTGTATTTACCAAGAAAATAATTTGGCAAGAAGGTAATATTGAAATTTCCCATTATAGTTAAATCAGGTAGCTGCTACTACTTAATTATGCTCCATTTAATGGGGAGAAAATGATCACAATTTATTGACGTTGTTGGCTTCAAATAAACCATATTTTGGGGTAATATGTTTTTTAGTTGTCTGAGACTGGTGAAAATTTCAAAATCATGATCTTCTATATTTCCTAAATTATCTGTCTATCATAAAGGAATAAGAAATTTCATTTCCCGTTCTTACTTTTTCTTGTGTTCCCATTCCCTCCGCCTTCCCTCTTCACCCCTCATGGACATTAGGAGGAATCTGGAGTGCTCAGTTTCTCTTCTTTCCAATCATTTCTAGGACATTTCTAATTTGAATATATTTAGGAACTAACTTGATAGTTTTATAGGAGACAGTTAGTTTTTTGGAAAAAAAAAAAGATTCTTCCCACTTTCTAAATGTGTAAAGGACACCAAGTCCCAAATAGACTTGTCAAGTGGTTCAGTTTCAGGCCAATTGGCCCAACACTAATCTAATCTAAGTGGTTAACCAATGATCAAAGTCTGAGTGAACCACTAAAGTCTTTCCCAGAAAGAGTAATTCTATGGCCATTTTAAGCAGTAACCTGGCCCTGGTTCCTACTGATATGAATGCTATATCTTATTGTAATTTTCCAGCTGGAAAAGCCAAAACTTAAAATGAATAATAAAATATGGCCCAAGATCATTCATTAGTATATCTGAGGGGATTTTGAAGAATGATTTACATGGATCTTATTTTGTTTATAATAAACTAAATATATAAAGCTCTTCTGTTAAAAAAAAATCACACAGTACAGATATAAAAGGGATTTTTAAAAGCACCACAAGGATTGTTTTTGGGGCCAAATTACAGACCACGCATAAATGATCATTTCAGGAAGTTGAGAGGAATAAAAATAGATAAGGACATTTTTTGAGAATGGACAATGTAAGAGACAACTCTCCTTCAAGGAAGAAGGGGGATGGAAGCAAAAAACCTTCAAATGAATGTTAGCAAAGCAGAATATCTTACAAAGAGAGTGGACAGAAACACATAAAAAATTCATAAATAAACTTTGTGCAGGTTAATGCAATATTAAACACAGAAGAATGTACAAGCCTCAAAATACTCTTTTGAAATACCACATATTTAATGTCTCTAAGCAATATTTTTAATACAGAGACTAATTTAGAACCATTCCAGGTAAAATATGTATGTGTGTGTGTGTGCACGTGGGGTTGCGGTGCATGCAGCATGTGGATGTGTGGTGGTTAGGGGATTGGGAAGTGTTGGATGGATTGAAGAAAGTGTATTTTGGGGCTGTACAATTAGATACAATATGAAACCAATTTTTGGTCATTCTAGTTAATCTGGCACCAGGATTGGAGGATTTTTTTTTAGCTCTGCCCTGAAAGACATGACTTTCAAAAATACCCCATCAGCTATATTTGTGAAAAATCTGTGAAAAAATTCATTTTAAAAAGAGTTAATTAACTTCATAATATTTATATATATATAAACATCTCTTTTCACAACAAAATCTAAGTGGCAGCATTGTATACGAAAGAGAGATATAACATATACATTAGAACATCCAACTGAACCCTCCTTGGGGTTCCCTTCACACAAAGGGATACAGATTCTTTTAAATATAATACTTCTTTAAAAATCTGCCACCAAACAATAGTTTACATCATAGAAAAATAGTATTTCTCTAAAAAGAAATATAGTTACTTTGTTAAAATGGGCTATTTTAAATCAGCAATTTTTTTTTTCATATAAAAGAATTTCTAAACATCCGTACAGAAAATAAAAGTAGATAATACTGAGTGCAAAACCCACAATGGTATTTTGTTTGCAACTGATCAGAATCTTTAGTTGCTCCATAAATAATATTCTTAGTCCATAATGGTACAAGTCCTTATCCCTTAGGAGCTTATAAGATATTGCTTTTATTCCCTAAATGTGGCGAGTTTACTTATGTAATTAAAGCAAATTATTTTTGACAGTAGATGGCCAAACTGATTTTAAAAAGATCAGCCTCTAAGCTTATGTTCATTCCACATTTCCCCACAACTCAAAAGTGCAGAAAGACTCTTAGAAACAATCTCTCTCCAAGATTCCATCTTATAAACATCAAGCTTGAACTTTAGAGATTCAGAAAGGGAGCTAACACATTCACATTCTCTTCCAAATCGTTTTCATAGTATTACCATGTCTAACTTTTGACCCTGAAGAACTAGTGGAAATACCTAGCTTCATCCCATTTACATCCTAGCTGCCTCCATCGATGTGAAAATACCTTGACAAAAGTAGGCACAACTTAATTAGAACAGCTACGGGAACAGGTGTCACTTCAAAGGGCAATATTTTCATTATCTCCACAAAACAGCTCTAGAAGAATGATTAATTTCTATCGGCAGTGGTAAAGGCTTTATCAATACAGCAAAAACTAGTCATGATTTCTAAGCAAATGCCTGGGGCGGACAGACTGGTCAGCCCCAAATCGGAGAATACTTAATGAGAGGGCTGGAGTGATCGACATTTGCACAGACATTCATATCAGACTCTTTCAACTCGGCTAGGATCATATGTATCTGTAAAAGTCAAGAAAAGGAAATGATCAGCAACAGATTAACCATTTGTTACAAACCTCATCTACTTAGCAAGAGCAAAACAGAAAAAAAAAGAGGCAACATTGTCTTCTTCTTTCTCCTTCTCTTTCCCCATTTTTAATAGTGTCTAAGTCAATTTCAGTTATTTCTGCAAGTCTGTTTACACTGGACTTGGGATGTGAATTTCAACTGATGTTTAAAAGGAAGCACATTCAGTTTTTAAATGGGAGGCAGGCCACACAGGGAAAGAAGTAAATAACATTTTGAGAGATTTTTTTTTCCGTTGTTCAAAATGTAATACAATTAACTTTGAAACAAGCTGACTTCTGTTGTGTTCATTTGTGGCTAAGAATGCCTTTTGGTTTTCAGTTACATATGCTTAACACAATGTACCAGCTTCTCCAAGAGAGCCTGAATTTCCGTCCTGAAGTCAAATGCTACAACTTGTTGGCTTGAAGGACACTCAATTCTTGGCTGCTTGCCAGACATTCCCTGAAAGGGACAAGAGAAGGAAGCTGATCCCTAGCCAGAAAGAGGGGGCCTTCTGCCCTTAGGACCCCAGTCATGGGCGTACTTGGATGCATGGGAACACTTCATTGTAGTTGGCTCAGCTTCTGGATTAATCCACTTTCCAGTCCAAAACTGAGCGCTCACTTTCTCTATCTCTCTCCCATTAATCAAATATGAAAAATACATGATCCCTAACCATTTGTTCTACTAAAGCATTCTATTAGACTCAAAGTAAGGCAATGTTCTTTGGAGTTCCATTCCAGCTCTACCATCCTCTCCTGGGATGCTAGATTTGGATGTACTACATTCAAAATGACTTCATTTCATGAATTATCAACTGAAATTTTCTTCTTTTAAAAATAAAATAAAGAAGATAAGAATGTTGAAAAACTGCCTGGAAGGAAAGCTGCTATATTTTGGAAGTTTTAAAAAGGAAGAACAAGATTTTATAGCCTCTGCTCTCAGGAGGCAGTAAGTGTTATGATAGGAACACACTAGATATAAGCATCAGGAGACCCGAGTTTGAATTCCAGCTCGCTAACCAAGATCACATAATTGCTACATCTCAACTCTGTTAAGCCTTATTTTTCTCATCTGTCAAATGTGTTTAAGTGCCTACTATGTACCAAGCACTGGGTTAAAAGCATTTTATAAATATTATCTCATTTGATCTTCATAATAACTCTGTGATTTAATTGTTATTATTATCCCCATTTTATAGTTGTGGAAATTGAAACAGATAATAGTTAAATGACTTGTTTAGGGTCATACAGCTAGTGTTTTAGACTGGATTTAAATTCAGATCTTTTTGACTCCAGGTTTAGTATTCAAATCTTTTTTTTAACATTTTTGCTGCTTATTTCACAAGTGTCTTGAGGATCACATGAGTCATGTCTATAAAGTATTTTGTGGCTTTAACACAATATATTTGCTATGACATTATTTCTGCTTTTCTTCTGTCTTGCTGTACCTCATGTAGAGCATGTAGTCAATCAGAATGTATTCAATAATCATTTCATTTTATTCAACTCAGCTATATTGCTATGAAGATTAAAATGATTTTATACACATATATGTACATGTATATATATATATATATATGTTTAGGGCATCCTGAGTCAATAAAGATTAAGATACTTAAAGGGCTAAGCAATTTCTGTACTTAGTGAGGGCAATACAATATCTTCTGTGTTAAAAAGAAGCATCTCTTCCAATGTCTTCTTCTGAAATTCAATACTCAGAATAATACTCATTGCTAATGTGACAGATTCAAACATGAACCAGAAAATGATGAGCTTTTGGTCTGGAGTTGTATTAGATCTCTTGCTGAGTTAGTTTCTTTGAGGAATCTTTGGCTAATAAACCCTGATTCCCTACCACCCACAATGAAAAAAGAGAGACTTTTCATTCATGAAAGTTTGAAAATGTCAAACTTGCTACTCACTGGAGGCCTGAAAACATAAATCTCTCCTAAATTCCAAGTTAATTGGCTGTCAGCTACATAATAAGTCTTTACAGAGCATCTCCATGATACAGAGTCCTGAGCGGCTACAGCTCACTGGATAAATGTTGTACGGAATCACCAAAGACTCCTTAAGGAGTTTGCCAATAAGAAATAATAATAATAATAACAGCATTCATATATCACTTTTAGGTTTGCAAAGCTTTTTATCAATATTATCTCACTTTATCCTCACAATAACCCTGAAAGGTAGGAGGAGGTGCTACTATTGTCCCCACTGTGTATAGCTGAGGAAACAGAGAGAGAGAGAGAGAGAGAGAGAGAGAGAGAGAGAGAGAGAGAGA
>JAJPUD010000110.1:340758-381661 GCA_023553655.1 Myrmecobius fasciatus
AGAGAGAGAGAGAGAGAGAGAGAGAGAGAGAGAGAGAGAGAGAGAGAGAGAGAAAGTGACTTGTCTAAGGTCAAAAGCTAAGACATGTCTGAGTGATTTGAATTCAATTTCTGACTCTGGGACCAGAATCCTATCTACTCACTGTGTCACCTCGCTATCTAAGTTAGACTAAGACTTGTTAGTCATTGTGAGATTTTCTAGAGCCTGCTGATAGTTATCTCTAGCTCAAAGCATCTTAAACTATGGGCCAGGATCCAAATGGTCCCCCTGAAAGTGTGGGTTGCAAAATTATGATGTATTATCAGTAAATGTCAGATTTATATTCCTATTTTATATAGCTATATAACCATGATCACATAAAAATTTCTCTGATGAAAAGGGCTCACAAGTAGAAAAAGTTTAAGAAGCCTGGCTCTTGCTGACCTGCTCGTGGGCAGAGCTGAGCTGGAAGATTCACAGATTAGTGGATATATGAATGGGGTATTACAAACTAAAACTGTAAACAATACCCTGATTTTGCAGACCCTGTTAAGTTCCATCTGCTTCTGTTCCAAAAGTCAATTCAGCAAGTACTTCTAAGGGCTTCCTATCTGCCAGGCTCTTTGCTAGGGACTGAGAAAATAAAGTACAAAATAACATAGGACCTTGACCTTAATGAGATTATATACTTGCTTCAGTACAAGGAAGCTAGATGGCAACACAATACATAATACTCCAGCCAATTGCTGGGCCTGGAGTCAAGAAGACCCCTCTTCATGAATTCAAATCTGGCTTCAGACACTTATTAGCTGTGTGATTCTGGATAAGTCACTTCACTCTGTTTGCCTCAGTTTCTTCATCTATGAAATGAGTTGGAGAAGGAAATGGTAGACCACTGCAGTATCTTTGCCAAGAAAACTCTAAATGGATATGAAGAGCTGGACATGACTGAAAAGCAGCTGACCACGTGCTTCAGTTTGTGACAGTTTCTTGATAGTAGTTCATGGTGGTAAGCCACTAACAGCTTAATGGGGGCTTAATTGAGCCATCAACACTCCTTTGCTGGGTTGGGAAATAGAAAAACTGGACACATATGAGATTATATATGAGATTTTTTCCCTTTGAGACTGGGTCTCTATCTCATTCAGGCTAACAATATGGTAGTAACTCTTAGGCCCAGCTAGTAATTATCTGATGTCCAGAAGGACTTTTTCCTGATCCATTTTCCAATCTCAGCCAGCCCTCCATTCCTTGGACATTCCTGGGAATTCACTATCTTAATGCTTAATTTAGCATGGACATCTAATGTGTACTACAGCTCAGAACTCCCAACTTCAAGAGATTCTCCAACTTGGCCTCTCTGATAGTGGAGAATACAGGTGTAGGGACCATCCCTAATCATAGATGAGATCTTTAGGCTTTTCTATTTTTTTAGGAACCCCTCCTCAGGAAAGCACTCAATAAATCCCTGTTGAATTGAATCATGCAACAGAGGCTGCAAAAACAAACAGGGGCTGAATCCAATTAGTACCTTTCCAAAAGTAATCCAGCATTGGACAACACAATTCATATGCAAGCTGGATCCACTAGTGAGTCAGTTCCAAAGGAATAACAAGATAGCATGGAACCAGCTATATAATCCTTCCATCCACAACGAAGGCACTTTGGTTGAGGGAAAGAGATAATATCACACAATAAAGGCAAGCAAGTCCAGGATAAAATCTCATAAGGACCTCTATTTTTATGTGTTTAGGCTGAAGCAGGAAAAAACAGAGTCGATTGTATTTCCAATTTCCAATCTACTGTCAGGGACTGAGGTGGAAAAGAGAAGACCTGAGACTTGGGCAGACTATCCAGACCAACATCTCATTTTATAGATGAGAAAACTGAAGCCTAGAGAGGTGGTCTGGTGCCATAATGTTGGCCCCATAGAGTTTGCTTCTGCTTCTATTCAGCCCTCCTTAGGATATAGCATATTGATGGATTTTTTTTTCTTTTTAAGCAGTGGGGAGACTGGGAGAAAAGGGTTGCTTAAAAAATTTTCAGGGACAACAACACAGATCCAGAGCTAGAAGGGACACTGAAGGTATCTAGTCCCTTCATTTTACAAACAAAGAAATTGAAATTCAAAAAGGTTAGATGACCAAGAAAAGTCATACCAGGAGTAAGTATGAAGGGTGAGATATGAACCCATGTTCTTTGACTACAAAACAAATCCTCTTTCCTCCATATTGTATCACCTCTAAGCCAAAAAATACATCTGCCTAACTCAGTTTCCTCATCTGTGAAATGAGGACAATAATAGCATTTATCTCTCAGAGGTGTTATAAGGATCAAATGAGATGTTTATAGAGCATTTGGCACAGCACCAGGCACACATTAGGTGCTTAATAAATGTTCATTTCCTCTCTCCCTCCCTCTGTTGCTATTGACAAACTTTACAGTATACCATTTTCGTGCACTCAGTCTAATGTAAAGTATTATGAAATGCAAAGTCTTCATGATTCATTTGTTTAACATAGTCACGTATGCAGGACCAAGCCCTAAGCCAGCCCTCATCAACTTTCAAAAGTTTAATTCCTCTGCTTAATGGGCACCAAAAATGAATAAGATAAAGGAAACAAAAACATACATGCCAAATGTAGCCTGTGAGAGACATGGCCCGATAGACAGGACCCTCATTCATTTATGTATTATCTAGGAGGGTTCAACACATAAGAAATTATGAGAGTTTCTGCTCTAACGGATATTTTATTAAATCTTATTTTTTCTCACTAAGGCAGCAAGCTAGAGTCCTTGGCCTGGAGCCAAAAAACTTGATATTCCTATCCAGTCTCAGATATGTTATTTATATGGTCCTTGGCAAGTCATTTAATATTTGCCTGCCTCAATTTCTTCATCTGTAAATGAGACATAATAGTAGCCTCCCAAGGCTGTTGTGAGGATCAAAGGGGATAATATCTGTAAAACCCTTGGTTATAGTAGGGTCTTATAACACATTTAATAAATGTTTGTTCTTCCCTTTCCACCCCCAACTTCCTCTTTATATTAGTCTAAGATTTTGAATTTAATAGAGCACTATTTTTTTTTTCAAAAAACTAGGAGAACTTAACAATGAAAGGACAAAGTCTTGGATTTTTAGTCACCTGAAGGAAATCTGTCCCTTGTAATATTTTTATAACATGCTGGTCTCTTTAAACCATGTTCCTCACTATTCCCAGCTTGAATGTTAGATCTATTTTTTGTGATCAAACAAAGGTGTTCCTGTCTAAGGCACTTGGTTTATGAGTTCATGACTGCATGGGCCAATCAGCCCCAAAGAGATTTATTTATGCCAGAGATTTTTGGCTTCAACCTGTGATTTTATCACCAGAGGTGAGAGTCCCAGTGTATAAACTCCCTCCACAGGTAGAGATAGACGTGTTTGTAAATTTAGTTTCAGAATGTTGTCTGAGAGTACTGAGAATCTGAATGACTTACCTAGAGTCATACAATTAATATGTATAAGAGAGGGGCAGCTAGATGGTGTAGTGGATAGAGCACCAGCTCTTGAGTCAGGAGTTCAAATCTGGTCTCATATACTTAACACTGACTAGCTGTGTGACTATGGGCAAGTCACTTAACCCCAAGAACCTCACCAAAAAAATGTTTAAGAGGCAGGAATTCTTATCTATAAAGGTGGCCCTCTAACCCCTAGGTTCTTAAACTATAGTTAGAGACCCCCTATGAAATCTTATAATTGAATAAGGGGGTCATGAAATTGTGTATTATTATCAGTAAATGCTTGATTTGTACACCTATTTTGTATACCTATGTACTTGAGGTCATGTAAAAATTTCCTGGGAGAAAAGGAGTTGTGTGTGTGGGGGAAATTTAAGAAGCTCTGATCTAGCCAATAAGTTGTGTGCATCTCAGAGCTGTGTCAGAAGTATGCTCCATGCTGGGACAAAGAATGGTCACTGCTTTTGGAAAATTTACAAAGCATGCAGGTCTCTAAAAAGTTAATGAGTCAGTCTTGAAGGCTTTAGCATCCCCTTGCCAAAACTGGCTTAAGGAAAATTTGATAATTAAGACATAAGATATATGAAAAGGCAGACCTGTTGAGTTATTGGGAAGAATTAAAGTATAGATTTTTTCCCCCTAAGTCTATTACATTAAGGTGATATTGAAGAAAGCAGTCAAACTGATGGGAAAAATATTTTAAAGGTTCTGCTGGCAGGTCTGTGGAATATACAGATCATTGTCAGTCCAATATGGCACTTCTTTTGTCCTCAATGGATTATTAAAGGAAGATTAGGAATATCTGGAAAGTATACTTCTAATCACCAGTAGTGTTTTCATTTTGTTGTTATTTAGCCATTTTCAGTGACATCTGATCCTTCATGACCCCATTTGGGGTTTTCTTGGCAAAAAATATTGGAGTAACTTGCCATTTCCTTCTCCAGCTTATTTTATAGATGAGGAAACTGAGGCAGAGTTAAGAGATTTGTTCAGGGTCACACAGCTAGTGTCTGAGGTCAGATTTGAACTTGGGGCTTCTTGACTCCAGGGCCTGCACTCTTATGCCACCCTGAAGGGCACCTTAACTACTATACTCCTATAAATGTCCTATAAATGTGCTGCTGTCTAAGATGAAGTACCATTCTGCTAAAACCAGCAAAGTGACTTGCTTCTCAGAGTGGTTCAGTTCTGGGAAACCTATGTGTCAACTTCATATGTGCAAATGGAATCCTAAATGTATTACAGGATTAAGGGGAGGCAGGGTGGCATAGTGGTATAGTACAATAGCTCTGGAGTGGCTTCCTATGTGCCTCTGATGCATACCTTCTCAAGGTACCTTCCACCTCCGTATCTCTGATCTTATCACTCAGTTATTTAAAGAAACACTCTTGTCTAGGGTTTCTTAATCTGGAATATGTAAACTTGTTTAAATTTTTTTGATAACTGAATTTCAATATAATTGGTATCCTTGCTGATTTTATGTACTTTATTTTATGCATTTAAAAGCATGGTTCTGAAAATAGGTCCACTAGATTGCTCAGGGGCTCCAGGACACAAATAAAGTTTAAAAAAGTCCCTATTCCAGTATATCCTTTTATAAAATAAAAAAAATATTTTTTGGGGGTTTAATATCAATAATTATTTTGATCTATATGCCAAATTTCACATGTTGGTTTTTCTTAAAGCAGGACAAGGTTATTTCTTATATTCTGAAAGGCAGTGTGACTGAGGGGCTAGAAGATTATCTTTGAGATCAGAAAGACCTGTGGAGTTGGGGGGAGAGTACCTCTGATATCTACTATCTTTGTAATCACAGGCAAGTCGATTAAAATTTTGCAGTGACCCTAGTCAACTTTCTAAGGCTATATAAATTAAAAACAAATTGGTGATCTGCCTGGTAAAGAGGGAACCAGGAGTTCCCTCACACCACAGAAATCACCTTCCCCAAAAGGATTCTTAGTCAAGACAGATTGTACTCTTCCCTAACAAAGCATCACTCAAGTGTTAATGCTACTTACCTAGGCAAAAAAAATCTTGCTCTGCATTCTTCTTGACACTATGTACTATCTGATGGCCATTTTCTTCAAGGGATATTATGTGCTTCGACACAGCAGCAGCACCCTCCACTTTGTGTCCTGGGTCACTGCCATTCAAAGAACCAAAGCTCCTTTTCTGTCCTTCCAGTCTTCTCTGAATTTTCTCTTCCTCTGCCTCCTCCCCAGAATCTGTGCTCTTAGAACTGAGACGCCTAATTCGAGAAATGGAATCCACTTCCTTCATTCTCATTAGCCGATCCACAGCTGTTTTGGTCGGGGGGCTGACTAATTTCTCTTGAATGGTTTCAATCACCTTGGAGGTGCTTCTGAATTTCTTTTCTGAGCCCATCCCGGTAGAGTTTCTTTCCAGATAATGAAACAAAGTTGACTTGTAGCACTGATTTGTCCTGAGGTCCTTTTGATCATGGAGCTTAGAAGATGATTTGGGCTCGAGTTCAGGGGCCAAAGAATTAGTGGTGTCATCACCATTTCCATCTGGGTTCAGTTCAGAATCTTGGTGAATTACACGTGTCTTTAAATGTGTGTCTCTCTCTCCTACAAAGAGAGGGCTTTCAGTCCAACCACATTTTCTTCTGCTATCAAAAGCACTTTTTGATGATGTAGGCTCAGGGGGATTTGGTTGCATCAAATTATATGATGTTTCTGTTGCAGGAAAATCAGCCTTGGGAATATTTTCAGCAGAATCAGGAGGAAGGTTTGGCCCCTTGTCCTTGTTACCATGGATGAGGGACTCCACTGCTACTTCTATTCCCAGAATCCGTGCAGCCCGTGTTTGAAGAGGTTCATTAGGAGGGATTTCTATTGCACCTGGTTTTTCTAAAATGCCATCTAACTTGTTGGTCCTATGTTCTGGACCTATATTGGGCTCCACAAACTTTACTTCTGGTTTAGACAGACCCTGGGTTTTGTTCACCGAAGAAATGTGTACTTCTGACTCCCTTTCTTTAACTCCATCACTCCTGGGATAAATCATTTGACTTGGTTGTATAGCATTTAATACATCACTATATTGTCTATTTTCTTGGGGCTCTCTTATGTCAACTGGGTAGTTTGAGGGGTTTGGAGCTGTCTTCACCAAACTACTTGACATCATTCTTTTCACAGGGTCTGGGCTGACAGCCATTCTGTCTGTTCTGTATTCTGTTTCCTGCTTTCTTGTTTCTGGAATCATGCTTTCAACTGAGGACTTGACAGATTCACCTTTGCTATCTCTGCTTTGCAAGGGAATCTGTGCTTGGGGATAGTCACATATGAAATCAGATATCAGCTCCACACTCTTAACTCTTCCTGATTTAAATGCAGGAATCTCTGGTGCTGTTATCCTTGGCTGCAGTCCAACTCTCATTTCTTGACTGGGTTCATCGGGCTTATAGTCCTTTAGGTCAGCATCAGCATCAGCACTAATATCCTCCTGCATCTGTTGCTCACTTTCTGCAACTTCTCCATCAATACTGCTATTGCTTCTGCTACTATTACTATTACTTTCTTCCTGTTCTTGAAGTTCCTTGTTAAAACTTTCTAATTGACTTATTACATCCCAGGGACGACGGCTAACTGGTTTTAAGAGAAACTGACCGAAGAGCTCCTTACTATTGCATGGGGCACTTGACTCACTCTTCACCACTTGACCTTTGAGTACTGGCTTAGTGTCCCTCTCATTTATATTTGCAGAGGGCCCATAAGGCTGGCTTTGACCAGCTTTTGATGTAGGAATCGTGGATGAAGCAGTCCTTGAGAAAGCACTATTGCTAGATGGACTGAAGTATATTTGACCTTTCAGGTTACAGGTATTTGATCTCATCTTCCAGTCACTGGGAGGTGATGCTGTTGTCTTCAGAGTTTCAGAGGCAGAAGATTCTACTAATTTCAGAGTGGGGTCTGATACTTTTGGAAGGGCAAGTGCATCATGTTGGTCCTCCATTTTTTTAGCAAGGAGATATTGGGAGGTTCGGGATTCTTGAGTGATAGGGGTTTGCGTTTGCTGGTCTCTGTACTGGTCACCTGGCCAAGAGCCAGAATATCTGAGCTCCCTGTGTTTGATGGGATGACTGAATCTGAGGTCATTTATTTGTTTGTACTGTTTTGGCCCTCCGGGTCCTTGTTTTTGTAACTCAGTTTTACTGACGATGTTTCCTGTAAGTGCTTGCAGCTCCAGGTCAGTGGAAGACATGCTTAAGAGATTTTGTTCTTGCAAACCCCCATTCTTATCATTGCCATACTTTTTATCAGCATTCTGTTTTAAATCATTGTTATTCCTATCTGTATCTGGCAGATGTGGCTCTGATTTAACTGGGACAGAAACCAAGCAAAATACAGTCTCGTTCACTTTTTTCTTTGAACTTTTCTTGGTCTGAATCCCAGTTTGAAATGTTTTGAGCTTAGTTATGGTTTCACAGGTACTCTCCCACTGTGGGGTTTGGGAAGAAACCCTCCCTTTAGCACACTGCTGACGGCTGCTTCCCTTATCAGGTTGCTGTTCACGTAAAACACAATGGTCTCTTTGGTCAGGCAAGGCACAGATTTCTCTGTCTGGGGGGGATGCTTCTGGGAGCCACCCAAGGCTAGGTGCATAAGTGGTAGGATCATTCTCACTTTTGGTTGTGGGGACTTGACTTTCAGGATGCAAAAAGGCATCATCATCTTGTGCTGGAACCCGAGCTGGGCCTTGGAAATCAGAGGGACCTGTGGTACATAGTGTTTCAAGGAATTTGGTTTGCTGGCCGAGGTCCTGATGATGGGTCATTTTGATGTGTCGAATTCGTGGGTCATTGAAAGGAATATACTGAACCGAGCTGTTACAAGCATCCATGTGCTGGAGGTGTCCAGAAAGCCCATGGGGGGGATACCCACTTGCACCATATTGATTCCCAGACCTGTAGGAGCTGGATGAAGAGTAATGGCCAGCAATGGGCTTCTCCATCATCATCAGCTGCTGCTGCTGTGTGTGACCACCATACTGGAAATGAGGCACTTCGTTTAGGAAATGTGGATTTGTATTCTGCTGGGGTGGTGACCTGTAAGATGGTGGTGGGACATACATGGGAGGCTCCAAATTTGGATCTGGGTTATAAGGGTCCTGCCTGGGCTCATTAGTCTGGGGCAGAAAAGAAACACAGTCTTTCTGGTAGTTGTCCTGATACCTGCTGGTTTCTACTCCACTTCGAGTTTGTCGGTGGAGTTCATAAGATGGAGGTTTTAGGGGTCTCCCATATTTGGGCTTTTGTAAAGGAATATAGGGGTCACCCTTTTCAGGGTTTCTTAAATACTCCAAGTTTGATGTACTATTTGTAGGATAAAATAGCATTTTAGCATCCCCTGGGAAATGGTAATCATTTATCAGAATGGGCATTTCCACACATCTTAGGCCGTCGGGGGAAAGAACTCTAGGTAATGACTGGGACTTCCCCTTGTTTTGGGAATTAAATGTATTATTTCCCTTAGTAAATGAGTACAGATCTTGAAGCAGCTTCTCACCATCTCCATCAGACATCTGCCTCCCCAGTCTCCTAGGCTGGTTCCAGCTTTCAAAATTTGCATTCTGCCACTTGGGATCTCTGGATATTTTCCAGCTATCTTCCAAAACTGCTCTCTTCATCGTGTTTTCCAAACTCGATCCTACTTCCAACTGACCCTCTCTCACATTTCGGTTCATACCATGGGGCTCTGCCATTCTGGGGGTTTCCAGTTTTCCTCGGTCTGTATAATCCAGCAGCACACTGAAGTCTTGTCCTTTTCTTCTCCAATAGGCAAGATCTGGCTTAAGCTGAGAAGACCACTCTAATGGTGGCTGGTAATAAAACCTACAGAAAACAAACACATATGCTATATTAAAAAACAACATAGAAAAGAAATGTGCTTTCTCTTTGCCTTCTGGCTTTCCAGAAATGAAACTTTACTTTATTCCAAATGAATTTCCATTTCCCTTTTGTTAATTACTCCCTCTCAGATAGTACTAAATTTTTTTTGGAAAGACTGGACAGATCATGATTACTAGGATAGCTATTTGTTTTAACATCTAGCTATTTAGAGATTAGAATAGCTGTTAGTCTTTTTTAGCCTATGAAGAGGCAAAAATACAAGCCTACTGTCTATCATAGCCAAATTAGAATGCAGCACAGTAAACCTTGTTCCAATCATTTAAGCACTTAAGCTTGGTAGTATTGGTAGTGTTGGTGGGCTAGCAAGTAAAGACAAGGTGGAAAAGTTCAGAATGGCCACATCCATTATAAGGAAATTCAAGGTTTTGTGAGGTAGGCTGGCAATGAGGCAAATTATGATCAGCACCGTTTCCTGTGTCCTCCCTCCCCATCCAGTATTGCCCTCATTACCTCCTCCCCACTAAACACATAAAAATCCCTTGCAGAAATTTTTATCTCTTATATCAGGTCATTGGATTTCCACACTTTAAAAATCAGGCTCCATCATGCTAACTTCTGGCACTCACTCTTGGGTCTAACATTTGGTTTATACTTGTTCCCATCATGATATAGATCCTAATTTCCTCTACCACCTTTCCCCCACCAAATAGCCAGCATAGGTATGGGCCAAGATGGTAGCAGAAAAGATTTGATTTTAGGAGGCCTAAAGGAGAGTTGACCTAGAAATCTGCCAAGAGTAAATATAAATGGCTTTTTTTCCCCATAGGACACCATGTCTCGTGAGAAGATTCTAGATGCCATACAAAATTTTCTCTTAAGTTGCAATTTGCCAAATGACTCTTCCTATTCTAAGGTGACAAATACCACTACTAGCAAAAAAAAAGTTCCTGAAAAAGCTCTCTGTTAGGTGTGGTATAAAATGTTAAGGGATAGTATATTAGTGTCCAAAGACTAGAATTTTATTATATAACAAAAATTCAGTTATCTGGAATGCTGAGGAGAAACAAGTGTTACAGTGTGTGAATAGTTAAGCAGAAGATTGTTTCAATTCTTGTCATATAAGGCTTTCAAAGATAAATTACTTCTCTTTTCTGCAGTATCCTGAAGGTTACTTGAGAACATGTAGTGCCTCAGGTTCCTATTTCCGAATATCAAGTCTCATTGTCTAAACTTGTAGTTAGAGGAGTAAGAGATAGAAATTAATGTGTATTCTCAGGGATTTACTTTAGTAATTACTATTTTGGGAGACAATATTCCTGATACACCTTTCTAGTGATTTGACTCCTTTCTCCTAAAAGTTGAAATCAATTAAAAAAAAGTTCTTAAGTAGGGAATATGTTAGTTGGCTTCTGCAAGACTGAATTAATATGGAAATTATATTCACTTCAATAGAAACTGTCTATTAAATAGCTACTTTAAGAAATGACATCAGTGTCAAGCTCTGAAAAAAAGTAGATTAATTTCCCTGAAATCCTGTTTGTTTTAGGTAGAATACTGTCCTCATGAACCAGAACTGATTTTGAAAAGAGACCTGGGTATTGCTAGAGCAAAGAAAGCCATAACTCTGTCATTTTTATTTGACTCAAAAATTTATTTCACATAACAATCCCCAAAGCTTTCCAGGCATAACCAAAGCCTCCCCAGTTCCAAGAAGCAATCTGTACTGACTGGCTGATGGACGGGTATGCACAAGTCATCCCTGATGCTGGCCCCATTGACTCGGAGGACATACACACTGTTCATCATCCAAGACCACCCAATAGCCCCTTCAGAGTTTTGCTCTTTGTGAGTCTGCTAGAACATCCTACACTGTGTTAGGGAAGGTCAGGATGACAAGGAGTGAAGAAGTTGAAATATTTTTAAATCCTTAGGGTCGGCTGGTTATCAGAAATTCAACTCAGCAAAAGCCTGTAGTTGGCAATGGTTTAATTCAAAGTATATAAACTTTGTAAGACACTAAAACTGGTCAGAGGAACAATTAAAGAGGCAAGAAGATAAATCAGTTAGAAGTCCATGGTACATCTCTTAGGCCTGAAGAACATACAGGATGAATGTCTAGACTTAAGCTGCCATATGTTCTGCAGAACATAGAGAAGCTGATTGCTAATGGCTGACATAGGGCAAATTTTCAATATAATGCAAAACTCCTTGCTTCTTAAGAATCTGTTAGCACTATGCAGTTAGGAAAGTGACAGTTTCTCATTCAAGGACCAATTGCTATAAACAGTAAAGATTTTTTTTTCATTTAAGCTTAACATGCAAATGTAAATTTTTCTCTACTTCCAATCACTGTGTGATGGGAAAGATGGATTAGTTTAATGGCAAGATCAAAGGATATCTAATGGACAGTCCATAAGCTCCACTAGAATTCTCATGATATTAACAGGCTTTAGTGAATGCCTCAGAGACTTAGGATAGAATTTCTTACCATAGAAAACCTATGGGTTGCAACCTGCATCATCAGAGAGAATACCTCTTATTAATGAAATTACAGCTCCATTGAAGAATGGGCCTATATTTCACTAAAGCCTGACTCTGCAGTTATTATGGAGAAGACCCCAGGATGATAAAGAGTAAATCAGCAAGCTGACTCCAAGAGGAAAATGCTTGAGTACCACAGGAGCAGCTGGATGGTGCCATAGGGCATAGAATACTTAACCTGAAGTCAAGAACTCATCTTCCTGAGTTCAAATTCACCTCAGACACTTATTAGCTGTATGATCCTGGGCAAGTCATTTAGCTATGATAAGGCTAGAGAAACTCCCCTAGGGAGGGGAGTATTGATCAGGGATAGTATTAGAAGAGGGATCCTTTGTCAAAAAACTGTTCACCTTCAGGTGGAGGAGTCTGAACTTTACAAAGCTTTTGGTTGAAATCTTTTGCTTCCTTGAATTAAAGCCCCATTGAAGTAGAATAGAATCTGGCATGTTGATCATTTGAGAAGTGGATTGCCATTGATTTTCTTTGAAACTGTGGTTGACAATCATTTTAGATGATTCAGCCTCTCCCTAAAGAAGAATAAGTAAGAAATAAGAGAGGGGCAGTGAAATTGGCTACCACCAAAGTAGATCAGAATCATGACCAACATAGAGAAAAGTGGTCAGATCGTGGCAGCAATCTAAAAATTTGGGAGGCAGTTGGGAATAGAGGGTCAGCCTTGGAATCAGGATTCAAGTGCAACCTCACACACATAAGTGACTGTGAGGACATCTTTGAATTGCTGTAATTATAAGTGGCAGAAACACAGAATCATAGTTAGAATTCCCACACTAATAAAATCATGGGTCCAGATGAGATAGCCTTCCATTCCCATTCTCTACTTCCTTTCTCAAAAAAACCCCAATCCATATAGATAAAGAAAATCTTAGAAGCTAGTCAAGGCTATGAGAAAAGTTCTTTCCAGAGAAAGAACTGATTGTGTCTGAATACAGATTGACACAAACTTAGATTTTATTTTTTCTTGAGGGTTTTATTTGGGGGAGAAGGATATATTTTTTTTTCAAAACATGACTTCTATGGAAAAGATGATCAAGGCACAAGCAATATTCTACAGACAAACTTCTTTATTGGGTAACCTGGATTTTATGGGACCAAGAACTCAATAGGGGTCAATAGTGTGATACTTGGCAGCTAAGGAAGCAAATGTAATTTTAGGCTGTATTAGATGAACATGAGGGGAATAATGAGAAGTGCAATTGGAATTCATTGCCTTTGGTTCTGTGGACATTTATTTTGGAAGAGATATCAGTAAGTTATAAGAGTACATGGAGGGGCAGCCAAGATGGTGAAGGAGTTAGAACTGAACTAATGAAAGGAATCAACAACATTCAGACTTCAGAGTTGTACCTGATATGCATTTTAAACCATTATGTTAAATTTGAAATCTAAAAAAGGCTACACAATGATTTCTAGAATATTTATGTAAGGAAGTGAGATACAGTTTTTCTTTCAAAGAAAAATCATTGAAAAGAAACTCAAGATTGCAGTAAAAGCTGCAGGAGGAAGCTAATGAAAAGTAACAGTGCACATTAAAGCAAGGAGGGAAAAGATAAAGCAGTCAAATGGAATTTCTAATCCAAATAAAATGGGTCCAGGGAGGAGTCTATCTAAAGATTTATTGAGCAGGAATGGATTAATTTTCATGGACATTTTGTACATTGAATGAACAAATGATAAAGAATGTATTAATTGTTCACCTAAGTACCAAGCATTGCACACAATGCAAAGGACACAAATACAAGAAAGTAAGATGGTACCTACTCTCAAAGAGCATATACTAGGGAAGACAACAGAGAAAAAGACTTAAAGGGGGATGCTACACATGTGTGACATGTTTCAGAAAGAGCCAAAAAGTGAGTGGAGTTCTAATTCCAGGAAAGATAAGGAAAAGTTCATCTATTCCCATCACAGTTTCAAAGGCAGAGTCTGGTGTTCTGTGAAAGGGATGAAGATGATGGCTGGAATGCAAGCAGCATATTTGGAAAGAAAATTCATTTATTCAAATGGGGATTGTTGGAAGTTTTGTGTTTTAGGACTGAGTGGAAGGGTCCCAAGCAGAGAAGAAGTCCAAAGAGGGCTCATCCACTGAAAACACAATTTCTGAAAATCTTTAAGAAAATTAGGGAATGAGTTTTGACAACTGGGAATTCCTGAAAATGAGTACAGAGTAACAGATGATACACAGGCTAAGTAACATTTTTAAAAATTTGCATAATAAAAATAATGCATAATGCATTATTTCTAGATTATTGACATCTTTAAAAAGCAATGAAAACTAGTCAATCTAATAACTGAATGTTTTTAAAATCAATTGCAAAAGAAAGCTGGATAAAGAGGAAATGGCTGTTAATTCATAAAGGTTGTATGTGAATGCCTTTCAAAAGATAATATATACACTGAGGGAAAAAAATAGAAAGAGGATTGGGGTAAAGCTAGTACAGTAATGCTAGAAATCAAAAAAATTAAGAAATTATAGAAAATTTTTAAATGATTAAAAATTAAGAAATTAAGAAAATACCATTCTAATGAAATTCTGGATTTCAAATAAAAATCTATGTTGAAATGAGTCTCTAAAAGTGAATCAAGGGAGAAATTGGGGGAAAGGTCATATAATACACACTTATTAAGTGCTTATTACATACCAAATATTGTGTTAGGTATTAAAAAATCAAAAACAAAAGGAAATAGTCTCTGTCCTCAGGAAGCTTACTTCTACCAGAGCAGATTAGATTGGACTCTTGTCCCCTGAAAGGGTATGCATTTAGACTATAATCTAACTTCCACATCAAATCTTCCAAATTAGAAAGAAAAAAGTACTATGGGGCTTCTTGTTATCATTTAAATTCTATATAAATCTTATATAAATGGAGAGTGATACCCATGGGACTGCTTAGCTCAGTGGCAAATTAAGTGCAAAAGAGGCCTTTGGGCCATAGATTTTATTCCCAGGAAGGCAGTTAACTTGCCCAGAGAAAACACATGTCTCTATACCACTGATTAATAACTCAAGTCCTGTCAAACCATATAGCATTTTATTTTACAGAAAGGGTACTTTTTATCTCATCTCTTAAATGTTGCATTATATATACAGTATATGTGGAAAAAAATGACTCTGAAGGAAGTCCAGTCAGATATTTATATTAGATTCAGAACCTATACTCAAATTCACAATTTTAACAGCTGCCTTTTCCTTGTGAGGCAGAGAAATAAAGGCAAGAAGGAAAACTGAGAACAGCCCTTCTCCTGGATGAAAAAGCACCGTATGTGTCTTACTAACCTTATACGCTCAACATCTTTTGTGTGACTTAGATCGTAAATTCCTAAAGTATGTGTCAGGGGAGGGAGGGTACATTTTATTATAATTGTTTCACAGTTACTAAATATGAACTTCTGGGGCAATTTAAATTTTGATTCATAGACATTTAATAGGTTATTTTCAAATTGTAGGTAGAACATAAAGACATAAGCCCTCAAGGAACTTTTTGTTGTTCAGCCATTTTTCAGTCATGTCCAACTCTTTGTGACCCCATTTGGTTTTTTTTTTTTTTTTTTTTTTGGCAAAGACACAATGTGGTTTGCCATTTCCTTCTCCAGCTCATTTTACAGATGAGGAAACTGAGGCAAACAGGGTTACATGACTTTGCCAAGGTCACACAGCTAGTAAGAATTTGAGTCCAGATTTGAACTCATGAATATGAGTCTTCCTAACTCCAATCCATTGTATCATTTAGCAAGGAATTTATAATCTAATAATATGAGTGAAATGCAACAACAGAGAGGGGTACAGTGGTAAGCACTAGGTTAGAAATCAGAACTCCCTTGTTCTAATCCCATCTCTATCATTTAATGGACCTGATTTTGGGTGAATCATTTAATCTCAGGGGACCTCAACTTTCTCATGGGGATATTAAAACAGAGAGCCTCTAGATCCCTTCTCCCTTTTGTTTATGATCTCATGAGCTTCAAAGTGTGATGTAAGGTATAATATAATGGCAAAGGAGAGATCCAATCAAAGTGTAATGTTAAGAGAATAAGACTGTTTTCATCTAGAAAATTTAGGGAAGGCTTCATGGAGGAGGTTAAGATCCACAAAACAAGCAACTGGAGTCTCGCTAAGTAATGGGTCCTCATAATCTTATACACTTACATGGTGATGCTGTTCAACCATATATTTTCTAAGCCAATGAATATAGTCAACAAGATGCTAGACTCTTTGGAGAACAAAGAATCTAAGATATAAAGAGAGACCATAAGGTATATAGATATCAATTTGAGCAGACAGAAAATAAATTACAAAAAACAATGTATAAGTACTTATGTTGTATGAACTGAAGCAGGTTTCAGACTCAAGTCTTCCTGACTCCAAGTCAGCATTCTACCACCTACCATTATCTATGAATTTTAAAAAGCCAGGAATTGAATCCATGTCTCTAGATATTAAGTCCAGTGCCATATTGAATTGCAACTATAGACTGTAACAAACATACTTCAATGTCCAGTCACAATATGTAGGCACTACAATGCTCATTGACAATTCTACTTGAAGTCCACAAATAAGAGCAAGAATAGAAAGTTTTGTTGTCAGAAAGCATTGGGTAGACTGCTGCTGAAAACTGGTTTTAGATATGAATTTTACAAGAAATTTAATCAATGGAAAAACAGACCAAATTGCCAAACAGACAGAGAATAGTGAATTGAGGCAATAATTCCAATGGGTAAGAAATGGGCCTAGATGACCTCAAAGTAGGATCTGGCTCAAAAAGTCTAGAACCAACCAATACATTTAGAATAAAGTTATTTTAATTCACTCTTCCTTTCTTTCTTTCCTCCTCTTCCTTCTTTCCCTCCTTTATTCCTTCCTTCCCTCCATATTTCTTCTTTCCTTCCTTCCTTCCTTCCTTCCTTTCTTCCTTCCTTTATTTCCTTCCTTCCTTCCTTCATTCCTTTCTTCCTTCATTTCCTTCCTTCCTTCCTTCCTTCCTTCCTTCCTTCCTTCCTTCCTTCCTTCCTTCCTTCCTTCCTTCCTTCCTTCCTTCCTTCCTTCCTTCCTTCCTTCCTTCCTTCATCACAACTTACTACCCATGACCCTGAAGAAATCATTCTGGACGACAGATTTCACACCTGCAAAATGACTAGATGACTTCATTATATCTATGACCCCATGATTCTCACTACAACTAATTAGGATCTTAAGAATTAACCATGATTTCTGTCAATAGGGTGAAGGGTGGATTGAAGTAAGAGGACATTATAGATGGAATGGAAGGTTTGGGAAGCTACTAACAGTCCAGGGAAGTGAGAACCTGTACTGGAATGGTAAGCAGAGAAACAAGAGAGGAAGCAGGGGATGAATGCTATTATAGAGGCATGTTCAATAGCATCTGATAATTGATTTGATATAGAGAGCATTGGGCCTGGAGTCAGGAGGACTTGAATTCATATTTCAACTCAGACACATTCTAGCCATGTGGCCCTGAGCAAATTACTTAACTCTTATTTGTCTCTGATTTTCATCTGTAAAATGGGGACACATGAAAGAATTTTGGAAAAGGGCTAAACAATCCAGTGTCTGTTAAGAAAGTGGACAGTCAGACACCAACTGAACAGCCCAACAGCAACCATAGTTAATGGGCTAGAGAAGTAGAGAAGTGAGGAAAAATGAGTGAAAGGTAGTGATAGTAACAAAAATAGTGATGTTGGGCTTAAGAGTAGATATGGAAGAAAAGTTCTGCTTGAGGAAGCTGGCTTTCATTGTATTTGCTAGTTGGCATATTATAAAATTAAAAAGCAGGCAAGTTCATAGTTGGTATTGGTGCAAAAGACTGACCAACTTAACACAGTTTGTGAAAAATGTAGACCCAAAAAGAAAAAAATGCTGGGAAATATGTGTATAACTAGAATTGTGTCAGGAAGAGGTAGGATTCTCTGAATGTTGCTAAATGGGAAGCCAATCTCTGGATGCTGAGACCAGACTGAGTCTGTTATACATTAGCAGTAGTTGGGGGGGGGAAAGAAAAAGGAAAAGGGAGTAATGGGAAGCCAATCACTGTATGCTGAAAACTGATTGAGTCTCTTATAGATGAGAAGGAGTTGGGAGAAAGAAAAATGAAGGAATATTGAAAGGGATGAATTTAAAGATAGAATTTAAACATCTTGAAAGCAGAGAGTCTTGAGTTTTTGCCTCTGTATTTTTAAGTTCCTGGCACACAGTAGGGGGCTTATTATTTATTTAATTGGGTTAACATAGTAGACAGGCTAGAAAAGGAGAATGAATAGAGAAAAAGGCGCATTCATACAAGAGCTGTGGCAGAACTTCACCAACACCTAAGAGGCATCAGTAGCAAAGATTTCATGCCCTTGAGTTGTTCCTGAGAAAGGACTCTTACAAAAATCTTTGGAACCCTCTCTCCATAGGACATTCAAAACTTTGAGCAACCACAGAAAACAAGTCTTTAACAAGTGCCTATGGGAGAAACCTCCCCATCCCTGCCCCTGCCATATTCATTCATTTCCCTGGTTGATATGGCAGTGAACTTGATAGAGCCCATCTTTCCCCCTTTTGAAGAATCAGCTTTCTGAGAAGACTGAGTCCCAGCATCCTCATCTAGATGCACATGATTCCCAAGGGTGTAGTCTGCTGTTTCTGTCTAGAGTCCAGACTGCATTTACATACTTCTGAGATGTAAGGTCCTAAAATCCAGCTGGGAGGGGGAAGTTCATGCTTCAAAGCTATGTTTTCTCAGAACAGAACTCTCATCACCAAAGCAGCAGTTACTTCCGAGGGTCATCAATGAGCAAACAAAGGAAGGCTTCGAACATTCCTTCCATCACTCAGGGGCTCCCTGAGACTGGCTGCAGCCATTGATTACAGGTCAGAGGGAGGACCCCAAAGTGACAGTTACAGATTGCCTGATTAATTCTGACTTGTGCAAGAGACAGAGAAAGAAAGGTCAAACGTAGAAAACCAGGAGAACCTACTGCTCCAAAATTACCTGTCCATTCTACTCTGGGTCTCAAATTGCCCCAGGAACTCAGAATCAATGGAAAGTCTTTGATGATAGGTGTATTTTTAGGTGTCTAGTACTCATCATAACACAATTGACAAACCAGGAGCAGGGTGACACTTTTGAACCCTACTATCTTTCCAGGGGAAAGGGGGATTTGACACAAAAGGGAGGTTAGCATTGGCTGGAGTACTGGGCAAGTCTATCACAATTCATCTTTTAAATATAAGGTCATTTTCTGAGTCTGAATCAAAAGGACTTAGAACAATTCACTTGTATGTAGCATCCTAACACAGACAAAGAGTTCAGCTCACAATTTTGTAAGGATGACAATGCAAGTTTCACCTCCTTGATGGAGATGAGGAACTCAAGATTTAATTTGTCCAGAGGAAAAAATAAGTGCAAAGGTAGGGAGTTAATGCCAGACCTGTCAGTCAAACAACAAGCATTTATTGGAGTTTCTTAACTTTGAGAGAATATTAAAACCAATCCTCTCTTTACTATATTGAACTGTTCCATATCGAGGTAATTGGCCTCCAGGTTCCCTTTTAATGAGGTAACACTAGCACCCCATGATATAGTCCCTCATGTTATGTTCCAAAGGGTGGAACTCTAAAGGGAAGAAGCTACATCTGTTTATGTAATTCCATTGTAAAAAACAAATATTTAGTTTACTGAAATAAAGCAGGAAGAGTAAGTTTAGACTCTTTTCCCTCTGCACTCATTCATATAGTAACTAAGGCTAACTATTTCAAACATGACAATAGTGCTGAGGAAAAATGGATATTGTAAGGAAATGAGTTTCCCCATGCCTTTGTTGGAAATAAGCAGACCATGCCACCTAGTAAGGTACCTTAACCTTGTTATCCTAAATAGTTTAAACACTCTAAGTGAAATGAGAAAATCACACGCTTCTTCTTTAATAGAAAGAGATTATTTGTGAGAACATGGGCTAGATTTTTTTTGTCAGATATGTGAAGCCAAGCTTCAGGGCAACTGGAAGGGAGACTGCTAAACTAAATGGTCTTTTTTGATGTTCCCAAGATCAAGGCTTTTTAAGCTTTTTCCATGCAGGATACCTTTTCACCCGAGAAATTTTTGCATGACCCTGAGTATATGTAGGTATATAAAAAGATATAAAATCAAACATTTACTGATAATAAAACATAATTTCACAACCCCCACATTGTTACAAGATCCCATGTGAGGTCCTGACCTGGGCCAAAGATCTGGTTTTCACATCCTGATCAACCTTGCCAAAAATCACCTCAGGAATTCCTAGAACACTGACCCAAATACTCTAAGTGAAAAATAATTCCACCACTAGCAGCTCCCCACCAGTGTTGATGCTCTGACCAAGTCTACACATCTCATGGATCTTGATGTTGCTGAAGTCCATTCCTCAGCACAGGATAGGGCTTCCCAGCCATAACATTAAATCATGCTGCCTTCCCTCAGGACAGCTCACTACACTTTGGCCTCTGCCTCTGGAATCATTGTGGGCCTGACCAGTAAGTCTGTGCCATATTTTGCCCAGAACCAAGCACTTCCCAACTATCTCCATTATCTCATTTGGTCTACACAACAGTTATTATTCTCCATTTTATATATGAGGAAACTGAGGCTCAGAAATGTTATTGTTATTTGCCCAGGATCACAAAGTTAGTTAAGTGTCTGAGGTAGGACTTGAATTCTAGCCTTCCAGATTTTAAGTCTAGTGTTCTATCTGCTCTTCTCAGCTCCCTCCCTATTGGGTTGGGTTGTAAGGGAACCTTTTTATATGCTACAAAACACTATATAAATGTGAGCAGCTGCTGCTTCTTCTTTTTCCTCCTCCTCCTTCCACCAAAATTTTATTATTATCCTTGTTATTTCAGTAACCCATGAAACAGATTAAATTTTTTTATTACTAGAATTGAGTATGGGAGCTGGGGAGGAAACAGACCACCATGGCAGCATCTGCAGGGGGAGGCGCTCCAGTCTGAACATTTTGACAGCTCCTTGAAAATCTGCCTTGTTAGTGAAAAAAAAACCATCTCAGTTTAGGGGGTTCAAGGGTAAGGGAGGAAGGTGGTGTGGATGTCTGCATCAGCAAACATGTTCTGAAGCAGACCAGACCAAGAAATACATATTTCTCTCTGTGGAGGGGTCAAAACAACAGTTTCTAATACTAAGGGCATAAAATCAAATTAGTTTAAAAAACAAATCACGTTTACAGATTTGACACCAAAACAGATGTTAAATTTGAATCTTTTTTTGGAAAGCCAGTCTAAGCAGGATATGATTTTAAAGAAATACAAACAAGCCTCTAAAAATTAACTGTTTTCTACGTGCAGTAGCCCTGTCTGGAGAGTGTACTTGGCCTCCCAAGATGAGAGGCCCCCCCCCCAAACCACTGGATCACAGGAGAGGCAAGTCTCTAATCAGCCACAATTCTTACTGGGGACACAGAAGCACAGACCATGGTTAATTACAAGTTACAGTGGTGATGAACCAACAAAAATCTTTCCCAGAATTCCTAAATGGAGTTTGTGGAGGGAATATTATTATAGCATGAAAAGAAAGACAGGATTTCCACAGCTTAAACCTCCCATGGAAAAGATCATAGAGAAGCTAAGAGAACCAAGAGAACATTGTATACAATAACAACAAGATTATGTGATGATCAACTGTGATGGACTTGGCTCTTCTCAACAATGTGGTGATTCAAAGCAATTCCAATAGACTTAGGATGGAAAATGCCATCTGCATCCAGAGAGAGAACTATAGAGACTGAATATGGGTTGAAGAACAGCATTTTCACCTTTTATTTGTTTTTTTTTCTTTTTCACAGTCTTTTTCTCCTTTTGGTTTGATTTTTCTAGCACAACATGACAAATATGGAAATATTTTTTAAAGAGTTGCACATATTTAACCTATATCATTGCTTGCTATCTTGGGGAGGAGAGAAGTAAGAGAGGGAGGGAGAAAAAAACTGGAACTCAAAATCTTACAAAAATGAATGTTGAAATCTATCTTTACATGTATTTGGAAAAATAAAATACTATTGAAAAGAAAAAAGAAAAAAAAAGATCACACAACAGGGAGCCAGGAGAGCTGGGTTTGAAGCAAACCCTTTCTAGATCTCTGATACTGGACAAGTCATTTACACTCTCAGCATCCCATCCATAAAACAGAGACAATAACTCCTAGGATTGTTATAAGGATCAAATGGGAGAATAATTGTAAAGTACTTAGCATAGTGCCTGGCATATAGTAGGTGATATATGTTAGCTATTTTTTTATTAGCTATTATTGAAGCTTAAGTTATTTCATTTCTCAGGCCTTCCAATTCCTACACGATAAAAGGGATGACCAAGATGATTTCTAGTTTCCTGAAAGGCTTTAGTGACTATATGATTCTTGTTGCTGCTGTTGTTATTGAGTTGTGTCCAATTCTTCATGATCCCATTTGGGGTTTTCTTGGCAAAATACTGCATTACTTTGTCATTTCCTTTTCCAGCTCATTTTATACATGAGGAATTAAGGCAAACAGGGGTAAGTGACTTGCTCAGGGTCACAGAGTTAGTGTCTGAGGCCAGATTTACTCAGGAAGATGGGTATTTGTGACTTTAGACTGGCATTCTATCTACTGTATCACATAGTTGCCTTGATATGATTCTAGGCACTTATAAAGTTCTATTTTACTAAGTTATGCTAAAATTTCCTCTGATTATAAATTTCCAGCTCAAATGCATGAACAAAATCCTGTATATTTGATAGCAACCTAATTTAATATTCAAGTAGTTAAACATTATTATAGCTATATTATATTCAGATAATTATAATTAATAGCATTCTAACATAATCTTCAATCTGTATCCAGATCTATACCAAATTTTCCAAAGTTATGAATATACTGTTGTTATCTTTTCACATACAAGACCTCTTTTCACAATTACGAGTTCCTCCCTGAAGACAGGGAACCCAATATCACTCAATATCTTTCATGACATACTAGTTTCTTTTGATAATGATATGACACACTGAAAAAAAAAATCAAAGAATCATAGAATCCAAAAGTAGGAAGGGATCTTATAATGATTTAATCCAATGCACATTGGGATAAGAATGTCCTTCCCAAATTGCCTGAATATTTGTCATCCAGACTTTGCTTAAAGACTTCCAGTGAGGTCTACCAACCGGACCCTGATGTAGTCCATTCTATTTGGAAGTAATCCTAATGGTTAGGACGTTTTTCCTTATATCTTATGATCTTCAGATCATATCTGCCACCCCAATGTTGACTCATTATTAGAAAATTGAAGTTATAGAACTCGAAAACTCCAAAGAATAAATCAAATTTCTCTTCCATTTGATAATCAATCACCAAGTATTTATTAAGTACCTACTGTGTACCAAATTCTGGAGATGCAATTCTCATGTTCGTTAAATCTCCTTTTCCTCAGGATAATTATTCCCCATTTCTTTTTACTGACATTCACATGGCATAAATTCACGTCTTGTTGCCATTCATATTGCTCTCCACTAGACATTTCTAGTTGTCAGCAAAACTTCCTCAAATGACATGCCCAGTACTGAACATCATACTGCCCATATGATCTGACCTGAGCAGAATACAGAAGAACTACCATCTTCCTTTTTCAAAGTAGCTCAAGATTTGCATTTGTTTTCTTGGTTGCCATGTCATACTGTTGATGCCGGTCATCAAAATATGAATTTCACTTAGAGAAAGTTGTTTGGTTGGAGGAAGGAGAAAATCCCCGTGTAAAAACCTCCTCTGCTAAAGTCCAACCAAAACTTTCTTGTAATTTAGAGTCACAGGGAATTGCTTGGGGCACAAAGAGGCTAAAGGATTGGTTTTACTTATTGTTACATAGCCAAGATGGATCAGAGATTGGACTCAAGGGTAGATCTTTCTGATTCCAAGGTTAGCCCTCCACCCTCTAAGCCAGGACTACAATAATATCTTTTTCAATTATATGCTTTTCTCTAGCTCCTGACTCTAAGAAGACAATACGCAATTTCATCACCCCTTTCTCCATCTCATATCATGGTTATCAACAACAATTTAAGAAAATCAATAGTAATCAACTTTGCTAAACGGTATGTGAGAGTTGGGAGCTATTAACATGCCAAAGTCTAGTCAACTCCAACCAGACCTTAATGCAACTAAGCAAAGGGGCTCATAAATGACTTTATAGAAATTCTCAGCCTCTATGCCAAGGGTTCAACAAATACTAAGAACAATCTACAGACATTTCATTATGCCCTTGATGATCTATCTTCCTTTTCACAATAGTTCCTCTTCAAACCGATTCCAAATGCCTTCTGATACCAATAAATCTCTTTCCACTTCCATTCCTTCTTCCTTCCCCTCACCTGAAAAACTTGGCATTCCTATGCTCATAAAATCATAGCAGTGGATTAACAGGCTAGCATTCATTTTACCCAAATAAAACAACTACCAGGGTAGCATGGATAATTAAGAACATTTTCTAATCCAGAAATTATTAACATATGGTTTGGGATTACCTTATAGGATCTTTCCCAAAAGAATTAGCCTCCTTTCTGTCCAATCTTCATGCACCTATCCTCCAAACTATCTATTAACTGGTGAGTAGCCCTGTTGTTATTCCTCATAGTACAATATAATGAATCTCTTGACTCCAAGCAGCTTCTCATGCATCCCCTAAGCTTTGAATTCTCTCCCTCTTCATCTCAACATCCTGGCTTCCTTTTTGTCTCAACTCAAATTCTACAATTCTACAAGATGCATTTTCTGGTCTCCCTTCATAGTAGTGTCTTCCCTCTGAAATTATTTCCAGTTTATTCTTCCTAGATCTTGTTTGTACATAGTCATGTATGCATTGTCTCTCCCATAAGCTCCCTGAAGCCAAAGAAGGTTTTTGCCTTTTTTATATCCCTGGTCCTTACCACAGTGTCTAGCATATAGTACTAGATGCTTAATGAATTCTTGGGGAAAAAAACAAATAACTAAATAATAAATAAATTCTTAAAGACTTGATTCATGTTTCATCAAGGTATAGATCGATTCGCTTACTGGACTACTTGCTCCACTCTCACTTTGATGTAACAGAACTTTTCTGCCATTTTATAGATAGTCAGACAGCAACCTTTTCAGAAGGTTATAAAACAAGTCTTCTGTATATTATTGGGTAATTATTAAGCATAAAGAATCAGACTTGGGAGTCAGAAAGACTGATATTTAAATTGTGCCTTAGACATTGCTAACTGTGGGACTCTGGGCCAAGTTCAATCAGTGGATCAAGATTTATTAAGGTCCTAATATTTGTTAAGTGCTAGGAATACAAAAAGAGGGAAATGACAGTCCTTGTCCTTCAAGGAGCTCACAAACTGATGAGGAATACAACAACCAAACACAAATATACAAATAAACCCCACTACACAAGATAAATAGGAATTAATTAATAGAGGGAAGGTACCAGAATTATGAGGACTTAGGAAAGATTTCCTGTAGAATATAGGCTTTTAATTGGGACTGTGTCAGAGAAAGCAGCAAATAGAGACGATGGGGGAGAGAATTGCAGGCATAAAGGACACCCAGAGAAAATGGAATGTTTTATTGATGGAACAGCCAGAAGGCCAGTATCACTTGATTGAAGAGTGCATGGCAGAGAATAAAATGCAAGAAAACTGGAAAGGTAGGAGGAAGCTATGTTACAAAGGATTTTGAACATCAAACAGAGGTTTTTGTATTTGATCCTGGAGATAATAGGGAGCCACCGAAGTTTATTAAGTAATGGGCAATATGGTTAGACCTAAGGTTTAGGAAAATCACTTTGATGCATGAATGAAGGATGGTTTGGATCAAGGAGAGACTTCAGGCAGTCAGATCTATCAGTAGAATATTGTAAGAGTTCAGGCGTGAGGTGATGAGGGCTTGTACCGGAGGGGTAGCAGAGTCAGAGGAGAAAAAGGGGTTTAAATCAGAGATGTTAGAAAGGTAGAATCAATAGGCATTGGCAATAAATTGGATGTGGGGAGTAGTCATTTAACCCTTCTCAGTTTATTTTCTTTTCTATCAAAGGGGGATAATGATAATACAACCTCAGGGCATATGAGGATCAAATTGCACTTTATACATACATACACATTTATACATATATATGTGTGTATATATGTGTGTATATATATATATATATATACATATATTTATATTGTATATATGTATGTGTGTATGTATATATGTTCTTGGCAAACCTTAAAGAGCTACTACAGAAACATTAGCTATGATTATGAGTATTCTGTTTGGAACACTGACAGTCATTATGTGTGGCTGAGCAGGTATGCACACAGAAACAAATTTGAATATTTCATGAATTTAGGATTGGAGAATCTAAAGAGAATTTCTATGACTGAAAAATTCATGATCTTGTGACCAATCTGGTGAGGAATATTTCCAAATTCACCTAAGTTGGTCCTCCTGTACCCAAAGCCTTTTCTGTTGGGTAGGACCTGTCCAGAATTTGGATTTTGTTGGCACAGTTCCTAAGAAGCTACAGTTTTCTCCATGCTTCAATGAGGCATCAAAGCTTAGTGGAACATACACCTTTGGACCTGTGGCTATTCCCTCCAGGAATATAAAAGGCAATCATTCCATATCTGGCCTAATACATGTGACTCTGATCTATGTTCTCCCATATGTCACCATATAAAGTCCCAGGCAATATGCTAGGGATCTTCCTCATTTCCAGTGCAGGGCTCAACAAACTATGGCCCAGTCCATGAACCAAGAATGGTTTTTTACATTTTCTAATGTAATAAAACTTAATTTTAAAATGTAAAACATGTGTTTGTGTGTGTGGGTGTGTGTGCACTCTCTTTATGCAAAAACAAGTGGTAGGCTGAATTGGCCCAGATTGCCAGCTTCTTTTCCAGTGACATCACAAAGATACCAATGGAGCATGTGGGACTTCCATCAGGTACCCCAAACTCTTCTTTTTCCAATCATACATTTATTAAAGTAGCATTATCAACCTTGTGTATATCCCAAACCTATATGTTAAATTATCACTGTATATGTAACAATTGGTCTTTGAATATGGAACTATTGCTCTTTTAGAAAGAGAATAAGGAATATGGGACTCAGGAATTAAGCCCTATCATTTGGATTTATTAGAATTTCTTCCATAAAATCCTTTTCAAGTGGTCGCCATCATTAACTCTTCTGATTCATAAGAAGGAGAGAGATGTAGCTATGAATAAATAAGCAGTTGCTGTATTCATATTTGAATGACTGTTGTGAGGAGGAATCAATAGGGCATGGGGAGAGGTTAACTGAATATAGCATAATCTTAATTTTTGTGGTCTTGCCATTTTTTTTCAGTCACATCTGAGTCTTCATGACTCCAAAAGGGGTTATCTTGAATATTGAAGTAGCTTGCCATTTCTTTCTCTCACTCATTTCTGAGGAAAACAGGGTTAAGTGACTTGTCCAGAGTCAGAAAACTGGTAAAATATCTGAAGTCAGATTTGAATTCAGGAAGATGAGTTTTCCTGATGTCAGATACAGAACCCTAGAGACTTCACCAGCTAGCTACCCTCTCTCTTTTTTTTTTAAATAAAGCTTTTTATTTACAAAACATATGAGTGGTTTTTCTACACTGACCTTTGCAAAAACTTTTTTTTTCCCAAGCTTTTCCCCTCCTTCCCCCCACCCCCCCACCCCTAGATGACAGGTAATCTAATACATGCTAAATAGGATAAATTATATGACAAATACAATACATGTATACATATCTACACAGTTATCTTACTGCACAAGAAACATCAGATCTAGAAAGAGAAGAAGAAAAAAAAAACAACCTAAGAAGGAAAACAGAATGCATGGAAATATTCATAGAAAGCGTTAAAATGCTGTGTTGTGGTTCACTCTCAGTTCCCACAGGCCTCTCTCTGGATGTATATGACTATCTTCATCGCTGAACAATAGGAACTGCTTTGAATCACATCATTGTTGAAGAGAACCATGTCCATCAAAATTGATCATCGTATAGTCTTGTTGCTGTGTATAATGTTCTCCTGGTTCTGCTGATTTCACTCAGCATCAGTTCATGCAAGTCTCTCCAGGCCTCTCTGAAATCCTCCTGCTGGTCGTTTCTTACAGAACGATAATATTCCATAACATTCATATACCATCATTTATTCATCCATTCTCCAATTGATGGGCATCCTTTCAATTTCCAGTTTCTTGCCACTACAAAAAGGGCTGCCACAAACATTTTTGCACATGTGGGTCCCTTTCCCTCCTTTAAAATCTCTTTGGGATATAGGCCCAGTAGAAACACTGCTGGGTCAAAGGGTATGCACAGTTTGATAACTTTTTGAGCATAGTTCCAAATTGCTCTCCAGAATGGTTGGATCCGTTCACAGTTCCACCAACAATGTATCAGTGTCCCAGTTTTCCCACATCCCCTCCAACAGTTATCATTATCATTTCCTGTCATTTTAGCCAGTCTGACAGGTGTGTAGTGGTATCTCAGAGTTGTCTTAATTTGCATTTCTCTGATCAATAGTGACTTGGAGCACCATGACCAGAAATAGTTTCAATTTCTTCGTCTGAAAATTGTCTGTTCATATCTTTTGACCATTTATCAATTGGAGAATGGCTTGAATTCTTATATATTTGAGTCAATTCTCTATATATTTTAGAAATGAGGCCTTTATCAGAACCTTTGGATGTAAAAATATTTTCCCAGTTTACTGCTACCCTTCTAATTTTGTCTGCATTCATTTTGTTTGTACAAAAACTTTTCAACTTGATATAGTCAAACTTATCTATTTTGTGATTAATGATGACCTCTAGTTCTTCTTTGGTCACAAATTCCTTCCCCCTCCACAGGTCTGAGAGGTAAACCATCCTACATTGTTCTAATTTGTTTATAATATCATTCTTTATGCCTAGATCATGAATCCATTTTGACCTTATCTTGGTACATGGTGTTAGGTGTGGGTCAATGCCTAATTTCTTCCATACTAGTTTCCAATTATCCCAGCAGTTTTTGTCAAATAGTGAGTTTTTATCCCAAAAACTGGGATCTTTGGGTTTATCAAACACTAGATTACTATTGTCATTGAGTATTTTGTCCTGTGAACCTAACCTCTTCCACTGATCCACTACTCTATTTCTTATCCAGTACCAAATGGTTTTGGTGACCACTGCTTTATAATATAGTTTTAGATCTGGTACAGCTCAGCTAGCTACCCTCTCACAGAAATACCTAGTCCTAAATGGTTGAGAAAGAAGAGTTTGCATAAAGAGAATTTTTTCTTTAAGCAAACTGGCCTTTGCTGAATTCAGATCTAACTTTTTGTATATATTGTGTGGCTATGGGAAAGTTCCTTATCTTTTTAGTACATTATTCTTATATAAACTGAGGTGAGAGTGCTGACCTGCTCTGGTGAAGGGAATTTATACAGGCCACCAGCTACATGTGGCCTACACCTCTCCAAAGAACATTCAAACCAGATTAAAATGCAGTTGAAAAATATTTAAAACATAGATATTACTGTATTTTAAAATTAAGTCAATATGTGCAGGGACCTACAGGGATCTTTATGGAGGATTTAATTGCTTCCATTTTTTTTATTTAAGCCTAATTCCACTGTCCCATACCAATAAAATCACAAGTCTAATCCCTATCCCTATATTCACAAAAATAGGGAACTCTTCTTCAAGTGACTTTATGAATATGAAAGAAAAATTAGAGTAAGCTAGTTTTTTAAAATAACACTTTATTCCACCCCACTTAAATGTAAAAAACAATTGTTAACATTTGTTGTGGATTTTTTTTAAGTTTTGAGTTCCAAAATCTATCTCCCTCCTTCTCCTCTGTCTTCTCCCTCCTTCTCCTCTGTCTTCCCTAAGATGGTAAGCAATCTGATATAGGTCACACACGGGCAATAATGTAAAATATTTCCATATCAGTTATTTTGCAAAAGAAGACTTGAACAAAAAAAAGAAAGTAAGAACAAAATGAAAATAGCATGTTTCAGTCTATATTCAGAGAGCATCAGTTCTTTCTCTGGAGATGGATAGCATTTTTTCATCATGAGTCCTTTGGGATTGTTTTGGACCATTGTATTGCTGAAAATAACTAAGTCATTCACAATTCTACATCTTACAGAGTTGCTATTACTGTATACAATGTTCTTCTGGTTCTGTTTACTTCACTTTGTATCAGTTTACATTAAGTCTTTCCAGGTTTTTCATTGTAAGCTAGTTTAAAAGAGGAGGTGGCTCAGTGGATAAAGCACTGGACCTGGAGTCTGAGTTCAAATCCAACCTCAGACACTTATTAGCTCTATGATCTCAGCAAGTTACTTTAACCTCAGTTTGCCTTGATCCACTGGACAAGGAAAAGGGCAAACCACTTCAATATCTTTGCCAAGAAAACCCCATAGACAGTATTCCTTCATTTATTCTGGTCTGCCTCTTTCATGTCTGCCTCTATGGGTTTGGATCATAGAAGAGCCACATGGTACAGGACAAAGACCACTATTCCATAATTTAAGGACTTGAATTAAATCCCAAATGAAAGCAGGAGAGTCACTTAACTTCCCCATCTACAGAGAACAAATGAGTCAATAAATCAATATAAAACCCATTTATTAAGCATTTATTACAGGCAAAGCACTGCACCAAGTACTAGGGATACAATCAGAAAAGACAATCCCTGGTTTCATGGAGCTCACATTCTAATGGGAAGATAACATATATGGAAGATTTCTTCTCTAAAAGAGATGAAAATGTCCCATGGTCCTTAGAGTGGAACAACAAAGCAGATGTTAATGCATTTTCTTTAATGTCACATCCAGTGCTAGTTTCTGTTGTTTAATCACTTGACAATGTCAACAACTTTGGTGCTAAGAACTTTGCTTTCTGGGTTTTTCAGTAGCTGTGATTATAGTCCTTGCAGGAGCACTGCCACACTGTATCTCCAAGATGTGTGCTGCCAGGGTGATGACACTGGGCAGGAAGCATGGCTATTCCCAAGGTTCAAGGTCCTGAGCTGTCTCCATTGGAGTCTGAGAGAGATTGAGTAAGGCAGTTGGTAGTATTTTGGTATGACATTTGATGATATTTAAATGATACTTGAAGCCATGGGAGATGATGAGATCACTAAAGAATAAAGTGAATATATTGGGGGAAGAAAACAAGATTGAAAAGAAAGCCTTGGGGCTGGGACACAGATGATTATTCAGCAAAAAAATCCACAGGGAGCCAGAAGGAGGTTAGAGAACCTTTGCTAAAACAAACAAACAAAAGACTGTGGGGGAGACAGCATTCAGGAAGGTTATCTGGTGAAAAGGTTCCAAGAAAGGTGAAGAATGAAAAAAGGCCAAAAGGCTATCAGATTTTAAAACTAAGATGTGATTGATAATTTTGGAGAGAGTACTTTCAGTTGAATGATGAGGTCAGAAGCCAGATCAGTATGGAGGGAGAAGGGAGAGAGGGAGGAAAAAAGATGAAGGGAGAGAGAGGGGAGCAGAGAGAGACAGAGAGAAACAGAGAGACAGAGGGGGGGTCAGAGACAGAAAGAGACAGAGAGACACAGAGAGAAGACAGAGAGAGACAGAGAGAAAGAGAAAGGAGAGGAGAGAAGCAGAGACAGAAAGAGGCAGAGACACAGAGAGAGACAAAGAGCTAGACAGAGAGACACAAGTGGATGCTTTTCAGAGAAGTTTGGCTATGAAAGTGAAGTGATATAACAACATCATTTGGGGACAGCAACGGAAGATCACAGATAACAAATCTTTGAACCCAGAGGTCAAGCAGGGTCAGAGGTCTGGGAGCCAGCAGGAGGTCATATGGTATAATAACAACAACTACTACTAACATTTACATAGCATTTAAGGTATAGAGATGTTTTACGTGCCTTTTCTCATTTGATCTTTGCAATCAATCAGTCCACAAGCATTTATCAAGTATGTGCTAGAGTTGTGAGGTAAGTACTCTGATTATTCCCATTTTATAGATGCAGAAAATGAGGCTGACAGAGTTTCAAAATACATAGCAATCTTAGCTCTACCTCATTCCAAGTCTGTGGCTCTATCTACTCAGCCATCTTTACACTGAATCAGCAGTCCCAGGGCCCTGAGCTTGAATGCCACTGGGACTTTGATTTATCAGTGTAACCACAACAATAACCATGGCAATAGATACCATTTTAATAGCACTTTAAGGTTTACAAAAGGCAGCTAGATGGTGCAGTAGATAGACTTTACTTCAAATTTGACCTCAGACACTTATTGGTGTGTGACCCTAGACAAGTGATTTTATCATGTTTGCCTCAGTTTACTCATCTGTAAAATGAGAAAAAGAAGGAAATAGAAAACCATGCCAGTATATTTGCCAAGAAAACTCTAACTAGGGTCACAAAGAAGAGTCATCCATGAGGGAAAAACAAATGAACAACAACAAAGTTTACAAAATATTTGACAAATACCATCTTATTTGATCCTCACAACTCTGGGAGGCAAGTGTTATTTCCCCCATGTTTACTGATAAAGAAAATAAGGCAGACAAATCAAGTGACTTGCCCTAGATGAATGACACCTTATTGGCTGGGTGACCAAATTATCAGCAGTCTCCAAATTTTAAAATTTGATGACTCTTTCTCATTTATCTTTCTTGAATGTTCTTGACCATTACATCTTTTCCTGGATATTCTTTCCTCTGTGGGTTGTTGTTGTTGTTGTTGTTTTTGGTTGTTTGTTTTGTTCTGGTTTTGTTTTGTTGTTGTATAGTTGGGTAGTTGTGTGTGTGTGTGTGTGTGTTTTAGCAATGGCTTTCTCCTGGCTCCTTTTGACCGTGGCTCTTCCTAACCCCAAGGACAGGGCTTTCTCCTTCATACCATCTAGAAAAGGAAGGAGCATGAGAGAAGAAGCCACTCATCCTCTTTGACCAATGAACCTTATCTGAAAAATGAGGGGGTTAGAGCTAATATATGTAAAAGTACTTGGCAAATCTTTTTTTAGCACTATTCAGTCATATTTGATTCTTTAGGATCCCGTTTAGAGTTTTCTTGACAAAGATATTGAAAATGGTTTGCCATTTTCTTATCCAGCTCATTTTACAGATGAGAAAACTGAGTAAAGTGACTTGCCCAAGATCACTTGTTTAAGTGACCTTAAATTAAGAGTCTGAGATCGAATTTCAACTCAGCTCTTCTTGACTCCAAACCCAGCTGCCTTAAAAATTTTAAACTCCATAAAGAGGATGATGAGGAAGATGACTAGACAATAAGCATCTCAATGATTCTCTCTGAAGTAGGAAACTCGATGCCTGAGGCTCAGGAATTAGGGAAGTTTAGACAGTTGTAAAGATGGAAAGTAAGACACTTAAAACAAAAGTCTCTTGAATCAGATCCAAAGAGCTAGAATCCTCCAGAAGATGACAGAGGTTCAATAAGTTCAGAGGCCCACATTGGCTGGTGTAGACATCACAGTGAATTGTGCTTTAAAAGCACTGAGCAAATTGTGTGTAGGAGTAAGGGTTAAGACTAAGCTTCAGAATGCAAACAACCTTATTACATAATACTTTTTAGTTATGACTCTTATACATCTTATATCATTTGGTTCTTTTTATATCCAGCGAAGAGTGTCATTTAAATATTATTCCATTTTACAGATGATGAAACCAAGATTCAGAAAATATATAAGATCAGGCTGAGGAGGCACAGTGAGTAAAGTAGCAGAACCTGAAACTGTTATAAAGGCCAGGTAGCACAACCCTTATTTATCCATGAATCCCCTCAATACTCTTGACAAGGAGTCACCCAGACACTGCTTGAGGACCTTTCTTGATGAGGAACCCACTACCTTCACTAATTAGAAATTTTTCCTCCCCACACCTAAAGCCTAAATCTGCCTCTCTATAATTTTCACTCATTGTTCTTATTCTTCCCTTTGGGGAAAAATATCATTCAAGTATTATCCCATTTTACAGTTGATTAAATTTAGATTCAGCAAGTATATAAGACCAGGCTGAGGAGGCACAGTCAGTAAAGTAGCAGAACCTGGAACTGTTACAAAGGCCAGATAGTAGAATCCTTATTTATCCAGGAATCCCCTCAATACTCTTGACAAGGAGTCACCCAGACACTACTTGATGAGGAACCCACTACCTCTTAAAATAGCTGATTTAGCTAATTAGGAGCTCTTCCTCCCCATAACTAAAGTCAAAATCTGCCTCTGTATAATTTTCATTCATTGTTCTTATTCTCCCCTTTGGGGTCAAACAGATCACTTTAATTTCTACTTTTTCATGAAGAATCTCTTAAAGTATTTGAAGATAGTTGTCAGGCTTTAGCCATATCTTTCCCTGCTCCCTGACTCCCCCAACCCCTATCTCTCTTCCTCCCCCCAACTCTTCTTTACTCCAGATCCATCAACATTCCTTGTCCTAACATTCCAGGTCCTAAACATTACCAGGTCCTTCAACTTCTCCTTGTATGGCCTATCATCATCCTGGCTGCCTTCTCTCCACACTCTCCAGTTTATCAATGGTGCACTTAAATTGGAGCACCCAAAATGAAACACGGTATTCCAGCAAGAGTTGAGGGAAACTCTCACTTCTCTTGTTCTATCAAGATGCTTCTCCTAATGTAGTTTGGATTAACATTAGTTTTTTAGTCACCATCATATCACATCAAGGTTCTTGCATTTCATTAAATATATCTACCCTTTTCCCCATAGGAACTGTTATTTAGTCGTGATTCCTTCATCTCATAGTATAAATTTGATTTTTGAATGCAAGTATATTACTTCACATTCATTTCTACCAATTTCCACCTTAATCCATTTCATCCAGCATTCTAGCTTGTCAGTCTTTAGTAATCTTGACTTCACCCATCTCACTAAGTATTTTTTTCCACTTTTGTGTCACATGCAAATGTGATAAGCATATTATCCATGTCTTTAGAAAAGCCACTCATAAAAGCATCCAACAGTCCAGGGCAAAACCAATTCCACAGGGCACTCAACCAGAGATTTCCCTCCATGATGACAATAACTGGTTATGAACTTTGAGTGTGGTCATTTGGCCAATTCAAAATCCACCTGACTGTATTATTATTATCGTGTAGCCCATATCTTTACCTCTTATCCAAAGGAAAGCAAGAGATATAGTGAAAATGCTTTATTAAAACCTAGGTAAACTACATCTATACCATTCCGTCAAGTCTAGTAGCCTTTCCAATAAAAGAACATGATTCATTCTTGACTACTCCCAGCAGGGACTCCCTTCTAGATATTCAGAAACCATCCCTTTAATAATTAATTATCCTCCAGAAGTTTGCCCTAAGTGTTAAAGTTTACTTAGCAATCGATACTGTAAAGGTTATGTTTCCTTTCCTTTTTTGAAAATTGGGAAAAGTGTTCTTCAGACCTATTTATTTCTCTCCTTCTTCCAATTGTTTCAAAGATTTTTGACATTGACTCGGCAGCCAAACTTTTCCATTTTTTCACTGTCTTGGGGTGTAGTTCATCTGCCTCAAGGAACTTGTATTCACTTAGGGTAACTGGGTGCTCTCTTTGCATTCCCTTATTTATTTTAGCTATGTCCAGGTCTCCTACTTCCTTTTTATAAAAAATCCTTGCTCTCGTGATTGAGTGTCTCCATTTTTCAGAATCTACATTGAGCATCTTTTCTAGAAAAAAGTAGTTGGTTAAAAGGGCAGAAAAAGCATAACAGGCACAGAAAAAAATTTTGAAATCCAGAAATTTGTACATAACTCATGGAACTTCCATGAGTTCTGCCCTAAAACAGGTAATACTATTACTAACTATGAGCCAGAAATGGTTCTGGCTTTGGAAAGTAGGTGTTTTTAATGGACTTAGAGACATTCAACTGTATCATATTGAGAAAAAAATAATTTTTTTAACATGAGTTTAAAATCAATCTCTAGAACTAGAGATTCTTGCTCACATAAGCCATTACACAACAAATCTTTACCAAAACTTCTGCAAAAGGGTTACACTTACATAAGCAAGGAGCAGAAAGTTAGTTAGTTTGAAAAACAACCTTTTTCTCTTTAAGTTGTCTCTCCCCCTCCACCCTTCTTTTCCTTTATTCACTTATAACCTATCCCACACAATTACATAATATGTACCATGTACTCAGAGGCCTTCCTACCTAATCTATTCCCATTCATACACGCACATTTCCCACTTTACAATGCAGTAGTTTAGCACAAACAAAATTTTATGATGTGATGACAGGGGCTTCCGCTGGACTAGAGCTACTTTAATCAATGTTTATAAAGTCCTTTCTCTTGCTGCCTTTGTGGTAAATGGTCTAAATCCCCTCTTCTCTTTGCTCCCCTGACCTCTATCTTACACTTTTCTCATTGAGAAAGTTACTTTCATTTGGATATTACTATCACTACCACCATTATCACCACTACCACTAACCCCATGCCCTTCACTGAACCCAGTATATATACAGATAAAAAAAACCATGGACTGGGAGCCAATGGAACTAGTAGGCAGTATGATGTAACAGAGAGAGCCTGAGATTTGGGAAAACCTGAGTTCAAATACTGACCTTATTATTTATTACCTAAATGACCTAGAGAAAATTATCAAACCCCTCTCATTCACAATTTAGTGAATAAAAATTGGGCTTGGACAGTTGTTGTTCCATCATTTTAATCATGTCTGATCCTAATTTGGGGTTTCCTTAGCAAAGATACTAGAGTGGTTTGTCATGTTCTTCTCTAGTATGCCTCAGTTTCCTCAGCTGCAAAACAAACAGGGTCAAGTGACTTGCCCAGGTAAGTGTCTAAGGCCAGATTTGAACTCATGAAGATGAGTCTTTTGAACTATAGACCTGGCACTGTATCATTTGGCTGCCCTGGGTTTGGATTAAATGGCTTCTGAAGTCCTTTCCAGATCTTTATGTATTCTGATATCATGAATTTGTCTGAGTTGGAAAAGGTAAAATATTTTTTTTAAAAGTATGCTCAAATAAAGAATAGGATTTTAAGAAAAAAGAAGTTAATAAGTCCCATATTTCTTCCATAAATCTATAATCTTATCAGTGTGGGTATTGCTTCCACTGATACAGGTTGTAATATGGCTACATCTTTTCATTCTGCACAATTTTACTTGTATCTTTCTGTATTTGAGGAAACATAGTAGATAGAGAAACAGTTTCTGACACAGGAAGTCCCGAGTTCAAATCTCACTTCTGACATGTTTATAGGCAAGGCACTTAACTTTTTGGTGCCCCTGGGCCACTAAGACATTAACCAGCATCTGATCCCCCTTATTCTTGCTATGTGACCACAACTTCCAGCTTCACATACACAGAGATCCTCTACAAGAAAAATCCCCAAAGTCAAGATGAAAGTAATTGGATGATATTGACACTTACCCCTCCTTAGAGTGATGGAAAGCAGATGAATTTGGGGGATCTCTGTGGCTCCCCGATACTGCTCCACTGTGCTCATTGTCACTCAAATATCCTTTTCCCAGCGATTTCTTATTATAAGCAAAGGCTGTAGGGTGTGCTTCATACCCATTCAATGTTCCATGACCAGCTCTACTCTCTGAACTCTCCTGCTGATATCCATCATATCTATCCCCATGGGGTGCTGGAGGATTACGTGACAATTTGTATCCATGTGAAATGAGGAGATCCTCCACACTGTACATGGTGCATTGGTGTCTGTCAAAGCTCAGCCATTGGAAACCTCTCTCGGGCAGGATCCGTCACTGAGAGGAAAAATAAAAAAGCTCCATTTGCAAGGAGTCTTTCTTCGGACATAAAATGCTGAGTTGTATCTGAGCTCATGGCATTCCTCTACTTATTCCAATTGAAAATCATGCCATACATTAAGCAATAGAACATAATGTGGGTGCAAAGGACAAACTACGCATTGGTCTATTCAAGACTACTCCCAACTGTGTTCAGTCAGAAAAGACAGATATAACATAGATGCTGATTTGCTATATTGCACTGAATGATTTTTCGATAATCATGGTTTTGATGGTGAGACGAGCTTTTATTAAGCCCCATCTGGGTACTAGGTACTGGGAATATCAAGACAAGATGAAACTCTCTTGTTCTCAACTGATTTTACAGACAATAACGAGAAACAACATGTTGACAGAAAATTACATACAAAATATAGAGCAAGTGAATACAAAGTAATTTCTGGGAAGGAAAGTACCAATAATTGGGGAAGGTATAAGGATAGAGAAGCTTCTTGTCAGAGGCAGCATGTGATCAGAGTTTTGAAGGAAGCTAGGGATTTCAGGATACAGAGGTGAGGAGAAAGAGCACTCCAGTCACAAGACATGGTCTGTGTAAAAATGATTTTGCATGAGGCATGAGATTGGATGTATTATATGAGGAACACAAAAATGATCCAGTTCAGGTGGGATATAAGGACATCAAAAGAGTTATGTGTAATAAGCCTGGAAAGGGAATCTAGAACTATATTATCAAGGGTTCTAAACTGAAAAGAGTTTGCATTTTATTCTAAAAATAACCAGAAGCTACTAAAGATTCATGAATAGGAGAATGACATGATCAGACCTGTGCTTTGGGGATATTAATTTGGCAGTTATGTAGGAAGGCAGGAAGCCCAATTAAGAGATAATGTTACTAAACTAGGTAAGCAGTGATGAAATCCTGAACTGGGGTGACTGTGAGTAGAGAATGAATGATGGGAATGATCTATAAAATTGTGTACCTTGGAATTAAGTGAGAAGGACACAAGGATTATTGGGAGTCTGGCAGAAGGACAGCCTTGAATACATCTAAAGAAATAAGATGGTTAACAGGTAGGACTAAATCCTTATCTGGATAGTCCCTGGCCTACCCTCCTACTAAAGAGTCATAAGGAACAAGGACAAAATAAAGGCAGAGTTTAAAACTTAAATTACAGCTTTATAGTTTCTAAAATGGGAAACAGCCAATGTCCACTTTAATTTCATCATACCCCATTGCTTTCATCAGATACCTTTTGCCCCAGGAGTGCCAAGTGAGATCTCTAATCAAGTAGGTATAATTGTCTCCTCTGAAGTCTCTAGCTAAACTCTGACTGCAAGGGATCCTACCACATGGCAGTTAACTAGCATCTGAAAATAGCTTCTCAGCCTAAAGGCTTATAATAAGAAAACACAGCAAACATCATACAATTCCTTCCTCAAAATATTCCTTCCCCAAACTATTAGAAAATCTGAACCCTTCATTTTCCACTGGGAAATTCCTAATAATCAGATTTCTCCTGGTGTTGTACTGTATTTTAAAACCAAGACTCTTTATGCCTCCAAAGTGAGTTCTATCAGTACCAATAGCAGTAACTTCTAGAACAAACTTTCTAGAGAAGCAAGACATATCATATGAAAGAAAGGGAGGGAAAAAGAAGATAGGAAAGGAGGAAAGAGATGGAGAAAGAAAGAAAGAGAGGAAGAGAAAGAAAGGAAGGAAAAAGAAAGAAAGAAAGGGGGAAAGAAAGAAAAGGATGAAGGGAGGGAAAGAGGAAGGGAGAAGAGGGAGGGAGGGAGGAGAGGGAGAAAGGAAGGAAGAGAGAAAGGAAGGGAGGAAGAGAGGAAGGAAGGGAGGAAGGGAAGGAGGGCAGGAAAAAGGAAGGAAAAAGGGAAGGAGGAAATAAGAGAGGGAGGGAGAGAGGAAAAAGGAAGAAAGGGAGGGAGATAGGAAGGAAGAGAGGGAGGGAAGGAGGAAAGAAGGAAGGAAGGGGAGAAAGAAGAGGGAGAAAGGGAAAAAGGAAGGGAGAAAGGGAGGGGGAAAGAGGAAGGAAGGAAGGAAGGGGAGAAAGGAAGGCGGGAGAGAAGAAGGGAAGAAGGAAGGGAGAAAGGGAGGGAGAGAAGAAGGAAGGGAAGGACAAAAGAGCAGAAGGAAGGGAGGAAGGAAATGAAATAAACATTCTTAGGATCTACGATTTGGGAAGTTAGATGAGGTTGTCATAAAGTTTCTTATTTAAGTAAAAGGCAGTCAGACTCAGATTAACTGCAATTACCAATCTTGGTCTTAAAGTACAAATGATAAAATGTCATACACATCTCAGTGGAGAAATGAGGAACTTTAGAACCAAATACTGCATATTCTATCAAACTTAGTAATTTTATCAAAAGGGAGAGAGCTTAATGAGTGTGGAAGTTATATATCAGGAAATGACTAATATAAAAAAGAAAACTTTGAAAAAATGCTCTTATTCAAACCAAAAGTCATTTAAAAATATATTAAATATGTATTGTCTGCATTTTACTCCAGGGCACAGATGATGTGGGTCAGTTTGGCTGGACTAACAGACACCACAATCAACTACTTCTTCCATAGGAATCACATCTGTGCCTTGGGAGCAGCACACTGATCTGGCCCTTAGACACACTTTGCTGAGGGATGGAAATAGATTCTGCTGCAGGCATCATAAACAATAGTCAGGAAATGCCTGCTGGACAACTTGCAGGTGAAAGGAAGACATGTGTGCTTCCTGTTAATAGCAGTTTTTGTTCAGTTCCAGCTCCCAGTTCTGCTGACACTAACAGTAGCAAGAGCACCAGAAGCCAACTGTGTCTCACCAGGCTTTGAGAGAGTCTGTATTTTCATCCTGCTCAATGTCCAATGTTTCCCATTAATTCTTTGTTGTCCATATGGGGCAACAGACAAAAAGGGAGGGATATTTCATTCTTAAGTCCTAAGTGGCCAAATATTTCATTGAAGATTCCCCTGAGTAGACGTAGCCTCACATAGCTCGATGCCACTGAAATTATTTCAGGGACAAGTTATTAAAAAAAGGAATAAGTGCCCCTCAAAAAGTAACTCTAAAGCCCTTTGGGGATGAAGTTGAGACACATTTCCTTTAAGAGGTCTGAAATGAAAGCTAAAGACTTTTGATAAAGGTCAAGATAAGTAGTACGAGAGAGAGAGAGAGAGAGAGAGAGAGAGAGAGAGAGAGAGAGAGAG
>JAJPUD010000110.1:381671-400985 GCA_023553655.1 Myrmecobius fasciatus
AGAGAGAGAGAGAGAGAGAGAGAGAGAGAGAGAGAGAGAGAGAGAGATGGCACCATAGTCCAATGCTCCTGCCAATAGCTCAGGTCCAAACCCTTTGGAACTACGTGAGAAAAAGCAACATGTCATTATACCCTTTGACCCTCTCTGTGATCAAAGCCAAGAAAGGTTACATTTTCATAGAAAATAGCACTTTCTGTGATAGTAAAATAAATAAAGTGGTGCCCATTATTTTTGAACAACTGTGGTACGTTACATTCAATTAAGTAATATTATAGGGTAAGAACAAGGATAGAAACTGTACTTTTAATTTCATCAGTGTAGGGAAACTCCCACATGAGGAAAAGGAGATCAATTTATAATCTTAAAAAATTGCCCAATACACCAAGTGGTGACTTACTCAAGATGTCATTATATCAGAAACAATAAGAAACATAAGAAAGATGAAAAGACTTATTTATATAACATATACAATGACTACAATAATTTAAAAACACACACTAAAAATGGAGAACTCTAAATAACTTTAGTTACCAATATCAATCCCAGATAATTGATGAAGAACATGTCAACTTCCTTTCAGGAGAAAGGTGGGGGAGTTTGGATAGAAAATATGATGCATAACTTCTCAAGTATTTCAACATTATTAACATGTAGTGGACTTCCTGCCATCTAGGGGAGGGGAGGGGACTGGGGGTAAAATTTGTAATGGAAAGCTTTGTAAAGATCAATGTTGGGGAACTACCCATATATATGTTATACAAATAAAAAGCTTTAATAAAAAAAGAAAAAAATTAAAAATTAAAAAAAAGAAAATATGATGCAGCAGATATGTGTATAGCTGCTGCTAAATTGTGTCTCTCTGTTACAAAGGAAGATTAGTTGGAGAAGGTTCTCATGTACACACTAAAAGCAAAAACAATTTTAAAAAACAAGGAATGGTTGACCATACAATGATTAATTTAAATATAATATTTTCTCTTTAAAGAAAACCGCAAAAAGCAACATCTCCACAGAAGTTGAAGGGAGAACAGGACAGTGAAAAATCTGCTGAAGTCCAAAAGGAAGATGAACAGCATCTGAAATGAGGAGATGAAGGAAGAAATGGCAAATTTAGTTGTGAACTAGACTCAGGAAGTTTAAAAAAAACTCAGAAAAGGCAACATTTGGTAATCATGTTATAATGAAAAAACGGGATAAAGAATTTATAGTGATGAAGCAGGAAAATGCAGAAAAGCAGAAAAGATGCTTAGTCATACTTCAGCTAAATACAGATTCCCCCTATAAAATAATACTCATTTACATTTATGTGGATTACAATTTACAAAAACAGAAACAAAAACCTCTCATTTTTGTTAATCCTCATTTGATATTCATAATAATCCCAGTAGGTAGGTAATTCAAGTATTATCTCCATTTCACAAATGAAGAAACCAAAATACAAAAAATTTAATTGACTCCCCAAGCAACAGTAAGTCATGACAGAACCAGATCTAGGAACAGAAGTCTCTGAACTCTTAAATCACCAATATTTTTAAAATTTTGGTATCTTTTAAAAAAATAATATTTTATTTCCCTCCCCACCCCAATTACATGTAAAAACAATTTTAAGATTCTTTTATGTTTGGAGTTCCAAATTCTATCTTTAAGATAGTTAAGTACACCAATATACTATTTGACTTCCATCATGAAATATCTCCAAAAAGTTTCATGAATTCCTGCTTCAAAGTTTATAGTAAATGTGGAATGGGAAGAAACCTTAGAAACAGTTTACTTCAACCTTCTCATTTTATAGATGACGGACTGAATCCCAGAGAAGGTAAATATCATTAGTTATCAAGCATCAAGTGTGATCTAAACCTGGGTTATCTGACTCCAAATCTAACCCACTTTCCATACTGGCTTTCGTGGCTAGCTAGGAGTTATCACATATCTGATAAGTTATCTATCAAATATGTGCCTTCTTAGCCATAGAAGATTGAACCATCCCACAATCTACAGATTGCCACCCATAGCATTGCCCTGACACCCACTTCCAGACAAGTTCTGCTCTGCATTACCTACCAGCTGGCATCTCTTCCAGGTCATTTTTGTGAAACTTTGATAAGAGAATGTGCTGGTGACCGGCAAGAGCAAAGCTGAATCACCATAGCAACATGGCCACTCTTAAAACATAGCCCAGGCATGTGCTCCTGTGAGGGATTTTCATATATTTAACTCTTTATCTGTGTTGTGATCAATTTTCTAAACTATTATTTTTTTTTTTTACCAAGGCAGAGCACTTTCAAAGAGAAACTTCCTCTATTACTAGAGCTAAGCAGCCAGAACATGTCTTTCAGTTTCAGAGTTGATTGGGGATATAAAAAGGTCAAGTTAACTTGTCCAGGATTATTCAGAAGGATTTAAAACCAAATCATCTTCCTGCTCCCAAGGACGAATCTCCATTCATCACCCAGACTGCTAGTCTGTGATCAAAAGACTAGAAAAAACTGGGGCAGCTAGGTGGCTCAGTGAATAGAGCACCAGCCCTGAAGTCAGGAGGACCTGAGTTCAAATTTGACCTCAGACACTTAACACTTCCTAGCTGTGTGACCCTGGGCAAGTCATTTAACCCCAAATGCCCAGCCAAAAAAAAAAGACTAGAAAAAATTTAAAAATGGATTTGGAGTATCTTCACTTCCAGGATGGAACTATCTGAGAATTCACAGCAGAAATTCAAAAGATGAAATCACAAAAGAATCCCAAGTCCACAGATCATGATATACCTTTCTTGAGAGACCCCAAAGCTGATGATTGGTAAGCTCCATTCACCCTCATCATGATTCCCAAGGAATATGAGGAGAAAGAAGATAGCCCAGCACAAATCCTGACCTCTCTTTCTTGAGAGTGATCAGGAAAATTCCAAAGTGGGTCCTCAACAAGAAAAAGGTTTGAGTTCCTTCCAGATTCTCCACTGAAAGAAGGGGCTAAGGGTGATTGTTTCATTTCCCACCTGGCTTCTCTATTAGACTTCATCATTGACTCCAGAAATCAGTTTTTGCAAGATCTGAAACTCACACCTCCTCAATAACCCCTGACCCTGAGCCCCTTCCTTCTTCTGATTGAAGTGGGTAGATAATGGAGGGCTTCTCCCAGGGGTCTAGGCTTCAGATCTCTCTCACCTCTGCTCTTCCTTTTGACTTTTTTTTTATGTTCTGTCTTTCCAAGTTAGATTAGGAACTTCTCAAGGGTAAGAACTATCTTTTGTCTTTCTTTTAGTTCTGTGCTTAGCATAATGCCTGGTACACAGTAGATGCTTAATAAATGTTTACTGATTTGCTTAAAATAAGAATGAAATAAAACAAAGGTAGAAACAATGATAACAAAACTCTGGTGTTAGGAAACTTCTATCTAGTGGAACTAGAGTAAGACCTGTCTACCACAGATGAGCAAGACTGGCAATCATAACCCTAGGTCTAGTGAGCTGCTCAATCATATAGAACCTGACATGGATATAATCATAACTAGGGATGATGGAGGTGGGGGAGTTCCAGATTTTGCTAAAAAGCCATAACTTGACCTTAGAAGCATGGGGTCCAAAACGTTTTGAATGTCTGAGATGTTTAACTTTATTTTCATCTGACCCATAAAGAGTGGGTACAATGGCACTGGATATCACAGAGTGAGAAAGAACTATGCAGAGGGCAGAGATCAAGCAAAAGAAATTATATGAAAACAACGTTAAATCTTCCCAGGTGCCACATCTGATACAGAAAGGGCTCTTTTCTCTCAGTCCCTCTTCTTTCTCTTTCTCTCTTATACCTTCCTAGCATTTCACCTCAGTCTTAATTCCTCTTAAAAAAAAAGAAATTCTCATAATCTTTTGCTTTCCTCCTAATATATATTCCCTTCCCTATCTTGTAACCAGGGAGCCATTCCTTATAACAAAAGAAAGAAAAAGAAAGGGGGAAATAGGGAGGGGGGAAGCAATTGCATAAAAATAACCAACACATTACAAGTCTGTCAGCATACACAGTTTTTTTTTAAACATTAATAACCACCCCACCCCACCCTACTTCCCTCCACTCAGCAAAATCTGGAAGAAAATGCATTTTTTCCCTCCCTCTTCCAAGATTAACTCTGATCATTATGATTACAGATCCAGTTCCAGGTTTTTTGTTGATGTTCTTTCCATTTACACTGTTGTACTTCTCAGCATATAAGGTGTTTTTCCTAGTTCTGTTACTTCATTATGCATAAATTTAGATAATCTTCCCATACTTCTCTATATCAGTCATACTAATTATTTCTCATGGCACAGAAATATTTTATTAAATTCATATACTGCAACTTATTTAGCTATTTCCTAGTCGATGAGCATCTACTTTCCCCCCAAGGCTTTGCAAGTACAAAAAATGCTGCTATAGATATTCCAGTGAATATGGAGCTTTTCTATTTTTAACCTTCTGGTGCATATGTCTAGCAGTAGGATCCCTGAATAAAAAATGAATATTTTAATTATTTTCTGAACTTATCCTAAGATAATTTCTAGAATGGCTAACAACTCTTTTTAGTGAATTTTTTTTCATCTTCAGTAGCTTAGATCTCTATTATTCAAACACCTAATCACACACCCACTCTCACAATTAAATGGTGCAGTGATTTAGAGTGCCATGGATCTGGAATCAGGAAGACCTGAACTAAAATCTGGCCTCAGACACCTGCTAACTGAGCTGTGTGTACCTGGACAAGTCATTGGCCATATGCCTACCTCTGTTTTCTCCTCTGCTGGGATAATAATAGTGCCTGTCTCCTGGAGTCACTGTAAGAATCAAATGAGATGTTTGGATTATGTTTTATAAACCTTAACACACACACATATACACACACACATCTGCGCACGTGTGTGGTGTAAAAAATTATATTTTGGTTTTTAATTAAATAGCAAATCAGATAAATAAAATTTTCAATTTCTGTACTATTTTTGCACACTTCTTACTATTCTTAGAAAAGAAACAAACTGTGGTTGGTTTCCTATGACCTGGAAACTTACAACTTTATTTACAAGTGCTTACTTCGTTCACCAAATCAACTTTTTAAGATGTACACAAATGATCAAATGAATCTATACTTTCCTCAGTGGGGGTATTCCTTCCAATGCAAAAACTCACAACTCATCCAATTCACAAAAACAACAAATGAAAATATCATAAAACTTGTTTTAAGATGTGAGTGGTACAACATAGCATTTTCACCTTTTTGTTGCTATTTGCTTACACTTTGTTTTCTTTCTCATTTTTTTGTGGAAATACATATAGAAGAATAGCACATGTTCAACATATATTGAATTACTTGCTGTCTAGGGGAAGGGTGGGGGGAAAAGGAGGGAAAGAATTGGAACATAAAGTTTTACAAGGGTAAATGTTGAAAATTATCAATGTAAATGTTGTGAAAATAAAAAGCTTTAATAATAAAAGAAAAAAAGATGTGAGTGGTAGAGGATTAAGTATACAATTTTAGTCAATTACCATAAGTATTTTTTTCCTTTCCTTTTTTTTCCTTTATTTTTTTTCCTACTGTTTTCTTGACTTAAATATTCCTAGTAGATCATTCAGAAAATGGTGGTCAAGAAGGGAAAGGGGATGGTAACATTTCATAAGGTATTGTTTAGCCTCAGAGAGGAGTCCAAGAAGAGACACAACTGTCATCAAATATTTAAGGTGCTCTAAGGTTGAAAGGGCATTAGATTGGTCCTGCCTTGTTCAAGAGAACAGAACTGAAGTGAAGGGTGGAAGTAACAGAAAAGAATATATGGTTTAACACAAACAAAAGTTTTCTTAAAGCCATCCAATGGAATAACTAGCCTCTGGAAGAATAAAGTACAATATAGCACTAGAATGACTGATAGCTTTAGAATTATTTTATAAAGAATTCTTGCAAAGGGGAGAACCATGGCCTTTACCATCCTCCTCCTTTACCATTTTTTTTCTTTCTAACTAGAATCTAAGAGTCAGTAAGCCTGATAAAGATGTGAGGAGGCATTCTTAAAGCTTTAGTATAATCAAATTACTCCACTAGCATTATATAGGTTATACAATTATCTTGAGAAACTCTTCAGCTCACTGTTCTGCATTGAATAACAATTTTGTATCACAATACTACCTCTACATTTGTTTTCCTAGAAAATAATTATATAGTGGTTTAAGCTATTTTTCTAAACCCTAGAAGTAAGACATAAAGAGACCGAGGTCTCTAAAAAAAGGCAGGTCTATATTTTCTGCATCCCTTATCAGTCCACAAAGCACCCAATATGGAACTCTAAGCAAAGGAAGCAGGAATAAATGTTATTACTTGAGTAAGAAAACCCAGAAAGATTATTGTCTATTGAGAGTAGAAAATCACAGGATCTAGAATTAGAAAGAACTTTAGTGATCACATCATTGAATATTCTAATTTTACAGATGAAGAAACCAAGACTCAGGTTAACTGATTTGTCAACATTCAAACCAACAGATGCCAAGATGCATACCCAAGTCCTTCTGAATCCAAATCCAGTGTGCCTTTGATCACACTACATTGAGTTGACTTTTAATGTAATTAGAGTATATTTTCAAAAATACACATATACTTTGAGATGGCTTAACAAATATCATGAAATCTATCCGGAGACCACTTTCACTACCCAAAATGGACAAGGTAATATTAAATGGAGATGATGTTCTGTGTTTGTCATTGGTCAGTCACATTTGACTAAAATTGCAACTATCTCCCAGTAAGCCTGTGGGCCAAGAGAATCATCCAACTAAGAAGTTTAGCTTTAGTTCAAGTTCATTGGCAAATCATGATAAAGAGAAACTTCTCCAGATCTTCATTTATGTTGTAATCTAAGCCTAGAAGCTCTCCCTCTAATTCTCCCTCTTTCAGTTTGAGAAAGGTTAAATAGCAATTCCTTTCCATCTTTAACTGAATTCCTCTAATTCTTTTTTTTTTCTGGATTTAATTATTGATTGTTGTTTTCTCCTCCTCCTCTTCTTCCTATTCCTCTTTCTTTTACTTCTTCTCTTTCTTCTCCTCTTCTTCCTCTTCTCCTACCTATACTCCCTAGAGCCAAATGATCCTCAGTCTAATGAGACTTCAGTCTAATGCCATCATCCTCCCTCAGAAAAACTCACTAACCAAAAGCAAAACTCTAGTCTTTTTTCTGTGTAGGAAATATTTCTCCACTGATGCCCCCATCTACTTCATTCTTTTCTCCTATGCAAACAGCTCCCCTGTGGCCTTAACTGGTGTCCCACAGCAAAATATCAGATCAAGAACAAGTAACAACACATAGAATTCCTCGTGCAACTTTCATTGTTGCTCTCTGCTATTCTGGGCTTGTCCAATTTAAATTTAGTTGAGTAAAACCAGATTTTTTTATTATCAGTATTATTAAAACCAAATTTGCAAGATTGTTTTTGAAAGAAAGGAAAGTATAATCATACATATGAACTATTTCTATTTTCATAAAAAGATGAAATTTGTGTTTAGCTATGCAGTATTTTTTTAGGATGAAGAGAAAAGACAAAAATATAGCATTTTGTATCCTCTCCTCCAGCAGCTGTTACTTTTATCTCTTACTAAATTGTACTAAGTCCAGTAGAGTTGCCTAAGACATTGAGAAATGACTGGTTCAGGGTCACAAATCAAGTGCCAGAAGCAGGATTTGAATACAGGTCTTCTTCACTTCAGTCCAGTATTTTATTAAACTAGGTTGTCTCTGAGAGTACTAATACTATTTAAAATATATGCTATGATTTGATATAATAGTGGATGTAAAAAAGAAGAAAAAGCTTAAATCAGAGTAAAATTGAAGTAGATGAATAAGAAAGATGGATCCATCATCAATTCCTTTGTCATTTCTCTATAAAACTGTCATTTCCATAGGATGAAAAAATACATGTGCATGGTTTCTAATTTGAGGAGGGGGGGGAAGCCAACCATCTGGCAAATGCAGTTGTTTTCTCAGATATTCTTTTTTGTTTGACTTGTTACATCCCTTGTCCTGTTCCATAATAGGTTTTACTTCCTGCAGATTACTGCTACCCAGATTATAGCAAGAACCATTAAAAGTTAAGCATTCCAGTTTCCCAATAGTATACCTCACAAATTCTCTGGCTGCCCATTCCACATGCACTTTTTTCCTTCCTGAGAAATCCATATATCTGCACACTAAGGAAGGGTTTATACTGTGAGCATAAGGCTAGTGAATAGACCTTGTGTCAAGGTCTAATTAAACACTCACATGACACTTTCTCCATTTTCTTTTCCTTGTTGGTATGGGGATTTCAATAGTGTGGAGAACTTGGAAGTGCCATTCAATGATGTTGCCTGACAACTCATCTGTGACTAGAGTCTTGGAGAGTTAGTTATTTGAGGTTCTGGCCCAATCTCACAGCTTGCAGATGCCTAAGGCACGATTTGTACCTGGTCTTCCAGGTTCCAAGTTGAGCCCTCTAGCTGCTTTGGCAGGCTGCCTCTCCAACATTTTCCTAACAATAACAAGAAGTTTTCTGATTTCCTAAGCTATGAGACAACAAACAAGAAAACAATGCCATGTATTAAACAAACCAGCATTATGTCTAGAGACAAAATGAGACAGTCTTGGGTCTAGTCTGTGAGTTCTGTACCTCAAAGGCTCAAAGTCAATGGCTCATCTGTGAATGAAAGTGATGAGGAAAATGGCAGGAGATAGATTTCACAACACTGGAGAAGAGGAGAATTTTAAACCAAAGTATAGAGGTCTGAAAAGACAGCACAGATAATTCTGATGACATAAAATTAAAAGGGGCAGCAGTATAGAATAAAAGAGAAAAGGCAGCCCTTGAGGTCAGGATGAGTTGGATTCTGAGCTCAGTCTCTGACATATAGTGGCCATGTAACCCTGAGCAAGACACTTAAGCTCTCAGTGTCCTTTAGAAAAACTGATACTAGACCAGTTTATTTAACTCAGAAACTTCCTAGCACATAGTAGATGTTTTAATAAATGTTTATTGATTGATATTGATTGATCCTCAGTAATAGAGCTTCTACAACAGGGAGCTTCTCACACTGAAGAAATCGCAAACTTAGATCAAAAATAAAAAGCCTCTTTAGGAATAAAATTAATAAAGGCAGAAAAAAGTAACAAATAGGGAAAAATATTTGCGAGCAGTTATCACCAAGAAAAGTTTGAAACAGAAGATATATAAGGACACACACACACACAAATGTATTAGACCAAGAGACATTTTTGCAATAGATAAGTAGATAAAGGATATGAACAGTATCCTAACAAAGAATTGCAAACTAGGAATAACCAAATGAATAGTAAGAAATTGTGACTAAGGAATTTTTTGTATGAATGGGTTCAAGGAAATGTAGGCAGAACCAAAAGAACAATATCCAGTAACCACAAATGCAATGAAATTATACTAAAAGAAAGCTGGATTTTATGAAATTAACAATAACTTTATGTAAAAACAAAAAGTATCAATAAAACATTTTTAAAAAAACATTGAATATGAGTTCTCATGTGTATTCAGAATGTCGGGCATTTAATAACATCAATAGAGTCTTCAGTCATAAATATACACTTGATTTTCTGGGTGACCTTGAACTGTGTGATCATCTAGGGTTTTGGTCTTTTTAAGTAATGAGGATTTTTCCCCTTCTTTATATAGAGCTTAGAAAATTGAGTGTCTTGCCAAAAGGCTGTTATGAAAAAGTATGTTGGAAATGGGAAAGTGCTATATAATTATCATTTGTTATTCATTATAATATGATAATAATAACAAATAATTACCATGGTGATAACTGCACTACAAATGAATAATATTTATAAAAACTGATAAAAGATGGATAAGCAAGACAAAGAACATATAATACAACATGCTGGAAAAAGCTGCAGGCATCAGATATGATTACTATCAACACTAACCACCACTGTTATCTTCCTAGCAATTATCTTCTCCTATAAGCAATTAATATGACATTATTGTGGTGTGCTTAATAAATAGGTTCTTTTCTAAAAGTCCAGGAAAATATGTTTTTTCCCTTATCTCATATTTCTAATTATGTAGTCAACTCTCCAGTCAAAATGTCCCCTGTATGAACCCTATACTTTGTTTCTGCCTCAGTGCATGCTATTCCCTTTGCCTGGAATGTTGTCCATCAATCTCCCCTTCCATCTGATGGAATCCTAATCATCCATTTTTGTTGTTGCATTTGTTTGTCCTTCATTTTTGAAGAGGATTTTCACACTGAAGAAGGTTATGTCATGAAGAGATTTAAGTAAGACAACTTCTGTAAAAGTCACCAACTTTACTCTTTCCATTGGGGCCAGTAGCAAAAGATAGATCAGAACAAAAGAAGATGGCCCCAGATGCAATGAGAGATTTTGACCTTTTTAAGCTAAAATCTTTTCCAGATTTCAGTCACTTAGTGATTAAAGCTAGGTAAGAAATGAGGCAAAGAAAGGGGTGAGGGAGGAAGGAGAGAGGAAGGAAAGAAGGGAGGAAGGAAGGAAGGGAGAGAGGAGGGAAGGAAGAGAGGGAGGGAAAAGGAAGGGAGGGAGGGAAAAATGAAGGGAGGGAGGGAAAAAGGAAGGGAGGGAAGGAAGAAGGAAAAAGGGAGGGAGGGGAAAAGGAAAGGAGGGAGGGAAAAGGAAAGGAGGGAGGGAAAAAGGAAGGGAGGGAGGGAAAAAGGAAGGGAGAGAGGGAGGAGAAGAGGGAGGAAAGGAGGGAGGAAAAGAGGAAAGGAGGGAGGGAAAGAGGAAAGGAGGGAGGGAGGGAGGAAAGGAGGGAGGGAAGAAAGGAGGGAGAAAAAGCGGAAGAAAGGAAGGAGGAAAGGAGGGAAGAAAGGAGGGAGGAAAGGAGGGAGGAAGGGAGGGAGGAAAGAAGGGAGGAAAGAAGGGAGGGAAGGAGGGAGGCAGGGAGGCAGGGAGGAAAGAAGGGAGGAAAGGAGGGAGGGAGGGAGGAAAGGAGGGAGGCAGGGAGGCAGGGAGGCAGGGAGGCAGGGAGGCAGGGAGGAAAGAAGAAGGAAGGGAGGAAAGAGGAAGGAAGGAAAGAAGGAAGGAAGGAAGGGAAGGAAAGAAGGAAGGAAGGAAGGTAGGGAAAGGAGGGAAGGAAGGAAGGGAGGGAAGGGAAGGAAGGAAAGGAGGGAAGGGAGAGAAGGAAGGGAGGGAGGGAGGAAGGGAAGGAGGGAGGGAGGGAGAAGAAAGGAAGGGAAAGAGGGAGGGAAGGAGAAGAAAGGAAGGGAAAGAGGGAGGGAAGAAAGGAGGAAGGGAAGAAGGGAAGGAGGAAGGGAGGGAGGGAGGGAGAGAGAGAGGGAGTAACTAATCCCTTTCCACCCAAGTTGCATCCTCTTCCCTGCCCCATGACCTTTGTACCTAGGAAAAAAGGAGGGAAGACCTTAAACACTTGTATATTGATCTTATTCAAGTTATTTTTGTGTCATCTTAATAAATGTTCATTGAATTGAACTCTCTCTTACAAATAATAAGTGCTAAAAAATTTCAGTTGAATTAAATTTTGAATTCTTAATCATTATATATTTTTTATTCATTGCGTGAATATTTATTGACACTGCTGGATATAAGGTAACAAAGTAAGTCTGTTCAAGATATACAAAGATAAATAAAATATAGCCTGTGCCCCAAAGGGCTTAGGAATTAGTAGAGTAGATAGGTACCCAAACTATATGGATTAATGATTTAGGAAGGTGGGCTAGCACAAGGGAGGCTTCAAGTGCCTGACAGAATACACCTCTGAGAAAAGGTTTTTAATCTGGAGCTCATGAACTTTTAAAAAAGCATCTAGATTTGGATAATAATATTTCAATATGAATGGTTTCAGGGGCAGCTAGATGGTGCAGTGGATAGAGCACAGACCCTAGAGTTAGGAGAACCTGACTTCAAATCCAGCCTTGGACACTTACTTAATAGCTGTGTGACTCTGGCCAAGTCACTCAGCCCCAATTGCCTCACCATTAAAAAAATAAAATCTAAATATGAACGATTTCTATTGTTAATCCTCTGTATTTTACATTATTCATTTAAGAACATTATTCTGAGGAAGGAGCCGTAGATTTCATCAAACAATCAAAAGGATCCAGAACACAGGCACAAAAAGATTAAGCATTGTACTCTCAATTTACAAGGTGGAGAAAATGATCCCCTCTGAAACTGATGTAAACAAGGAACAACTTAAAATGATGGAGATCAACCAGAGAATGTATAAGCAGGGTATGGAAGAGAATAGGAAGCTTCTGGATTCCACTGGGGACTAGGTTGTTCCCCAAATCTCAAATAACTAAGGGGCCTTCCAAAGGCAGGTAGCACTGTGGAGTGCAGCTGAGAGCAGTGGACTTGGAGCTAGTTGTCCTGAGTTCAAATTCTGACACTTGTCATGTGACTTGCTCTGGAATTCAGTTTCCATAGCTGCAGAGTAAGGAGAGGGGGGAGACATTTAGGCTAAATGAGCTCTAACTTTCCTTTCAATGCTAATAATCTGTAATTTTAAAAACCCAACTGGAAATATGTATACATATATTCGATTTGTCAAGTATTTTAACATAATTAACATGTAGTGGATTTCCTGCCATCTAGGGGAGGGGTGGGGAGGGGGGAAAATTTGTAACAGAAAGCTTTGTAAGGGTCAATGTTGAAGAATTACCCATACATATGTTTTGCAATTAAAAAGCTTTAATAAGAAAAGCCCAACTGGGATGGCATAATCAATGTATACAGTCCCTCTATGTCCTTGGCCAAGTGTCCTAGACTCCAAACTCAGTTCTTCCTTTTGTAAAATAGGGCATGATATGACATATCCTCACAAGCTTGCCTGGTATTGTGACCTTTTAATATCCAGTGCTATACAATGACAATGACCTTTGGAAGAGAGGGAAATTGTGGCCACAAAGATCAAAGAAGGCTTCACTAAAGACATAGAACCTGATCCAGAAATTCAATGATGGGCAAGATTTGGGTAGATAGATGGATGTGGAGGAGAAAAGATTTTTCACTTACTCAACAAATAAGATACTAAAATATATAGATATTATAATTATATATATACATGCATGTGTATGTATGTGCATGTGTATGTATACATACACATACATGTAGATGTGTGCATGTGTAGGCTGATAGATACTATAATATATATACTATACACCTAGATACACACACACATATATATACACATAAAAAGTGTGTATATATATATGTAAATGTATGTATAAGAAAGAGAGAGGAAGGAAGGAAGGAAGGAAGGAAGGAAGGAAGGAAGGAAGGAAGGAAGGAAGGCAGGAAGGAAGGAAGGAAGGAAGGAAGGAAGGAAGGAAGGAATGGAGGGAGGGAAGGAATGAAGGGAGGGAGGGAGGGAGGGAGGGAAGTAAAGAGAAAAGAGAAGAGAAGCTGGAAAGATAGGTTGGTGCCCAACTTCAGAGAGTCTTGACTCACAGAAGGAGTTTAGACTCCATCCTGTGAGCAAAGGGGAGACACTGGAGGCTTTTAAGTCGAAGAGTGCCAAGGTCAAGTTTGTCCATTGGGAAAATTAGCTTGGCAACTACATGTGGGATGAGAAAAGTCTTAAAGTTGGGGAAGTCAGGAGGTTATGAAGTAATTCAGAGAAGAAGCAATAAGAACAACAGGATGGTGGTAATGGAAAGGATGGCAATGGATAATGACATGGTCAAAAACAAAAAGAGAATTCATAGGACTTGGCCAGTGACTAAATGTGGTGAGTGAAAAGAAGTCAAAGATGATAGCAAGTTTTCTGTTTTAAGTGACCAGGGAAACAGCAGTGTTATCTATAGGAATTGTTTACCAGGAGGGGGAGCCATTTGGGAGAATGTGACCAGAAAAGTTTGGTTTTTAATACTATATAGTTTTAACTACAATTCTTTAGACTTTTTTTTTGTTCCTTCCTGAAAACAAATTCTTCCAAATTGTCAAGTAGAATTTCATTTGATCTTTTTTTGTTAGCACTGACAATTCTAACGTAAGGGATCTTAACCTTTTATGTGCTGTGGACTACTATGGAAATCTGGGGAAGTCTAAGAATCTACTCAGTTCTGTGGCACAATGTATCCATTACAATACAGAATCCAAAATCAGGAAGACCAGAGTTCAAATTTAGCCTCAGACACTTACTAACTGTGGATCCTGAGTGTGTCACTTAATCTCTAGCTGCTTCAGTTTCCCCATCTATAAAATAGAAATAATAGTATCTAATCCCCACACCAGAGTTGTTGTGGGGAACAAATGAGATATTTGTAAAGCACTTCAAAGTACTATATAGATTGTGACTAATATGAATTGCATAAAGTAAAACATATAGGATTACAAAGGAAATTAAGTCTATTGAAATAGTTATAATTTTTATTTAATTTCACAAACCCCAAGTTAAGAACTCCTGATCTAAGGATAAGGATAAGGATTAGACCCATGAGTCCAATGGTATAGGAAACTCCCTCTACCAATGTAGGTCAGTACCTTCTCTGCGACTTAAAATCTTAGACAGCTGCCTCGAGCATTAAGAGGTTGTGACAGTCAGTACGCGGCAGAGCTGAGACTTAAACTGAGTCCTCCCTGGCTTCAAAGCCAGCTCTCCATCCACTATGCTATGCTACCTAGGATTGAAACTATCCAAGTTCAAGTTTCTTGGCAGAGTTTAGGTCCTTGGTATGATGACCAGGTCTATAAATAATAGTGTATATATATATATGTATATATATAATATATTTAAATTAATTTGAATAAATTTAAATAATTTATATTAATAAATATAAAAGTATATAAATAATAGTACATCATATACTTGGAGCTCAATAGCTCCAAGAGGGATGATTCAAACAGGACCAATATCTAAATGACATACAAACATATGACACTAGAATTTATTCATTATAATTGACATCATCAGCTTCAAGGCTGTCACCTTGGGAAGTCATATTTTCATAGACACTGAGTTGTTCAAAACATTTGGGGGTGTCAGGATCACCTACAAATCTGGTTTCTAAATTTTAAAAATAACCTCATTACTTTATTACTGTTGACTCAAAGTAACAGAGTAGCTTTAAAAAGAAAGCCAACAAAGTTAGTTTGATTTTATATAATATCAAGAAAGACAGTGTACAGAATAGAGATAGTGATGCTCCTATTAACTATATTCGGCCTTAGTCAAATCTGTAGTATTTCACTTTTTGACACCTTTTTTGGCCTGGCAGTTTCTAAGTGGAATTGATCAAAAAGAGAGCTGACCTTGGTGTTAGGGAGACCAGAAATGTGCCAGAAGAGAATCACTTGGGAAGGAATGGAAATTTTTAACATGGAGTAGAGGAGATGTCAGGAGGGACATGATTGCTATCTTCAAATATCTGAAGGGCTATTATACAAAAGAATTAGATATATTTTTCATACTCCAGAGGACATAACCGGTAGAAATTACAGAGACAGAGTTAGATTTGATGCGAAGAACTTTAATTCAATTCAATAAACACTTATTAAGTGTCTACTATATGTCAGGTACTCTGCTAAGTACTTCGACAAGAATCTCTCATGCATTTTCTTGGTAAACTCAATGCTAGGAGGGTCATCCAATGACTCTGTAATTATTAATACTATACTATGCATAAAACATAGCTTTCATATTTCTGCACATTTCACTTTGAATCAGTTCATATACCTTCACATACCTCCTCTAAGACTTCCTTAATGAGATCCATAAGTACTCAAAGAGAGAAATGTAAAAATCTATATTGGGAAAACTAACTGAATTAAAGATCCCTTTCATTCAGATAAGGACAAAAATAGTTTGAAGATCAGGTCCATTAGAATAACAATTTGACAGAGGCATTGCAGATTGATAATGCATTGGTTCCAGAAATGAAGAGAAGGAAGGAAGATAGGCTGGCATGTATTTGGGAAATCATACTGTATTTTTGATGATCCCATGCATTCCCTGACACAAAAGCCCACCATGTTTGTTATTAACACCAATCCTCTACTAGTAACATAATGTAGAGTTACTCGTGAGACAAAAGAATCAGATTGGCTGGTGATCCAAAGAGAACTGAGAGGCACAGAATGGGAGCAAATAGGCTAAAACATATTTTCCATTCATTACAAAATGCAATGGCTCTGTAGTCAGAGGCTCCAAATTTAAATCCGGCATCTGACATAGATGCGGCTCTGAGCAATTCACTTAAAGTCCCTCAATCTTGGGTTTTCACCTGCAAAATGAAGGGTTTAGACTAAATGATTTTTAAGGTCTCTTCTAATTCTAGCTCTTTGATTCCATGATCCATATACATAAAAAAGGAATATTATCAATGAAATATGATAGGAAAAGTAGGTGGACTGGTTATACATTGGAAGCAAGTACTGGCCAGGCTGAGCATAGCACTGATTTAGAAGTGGAAATCCAGGATTCTGGTCAAATAGTTTATGGAAAATCCATGGGAGAACACAGGTAAGAATCACATTGGATTAAAAGGCAACAAAATCTGGACCAGTGGAAGAAATACTCATACCAAAGAGATTGCAAGTACATAGAAGCTATCAAAGGAGGGGGAAACTTATAAGAAAGTTGTTCAAAAGTGGAATAGGCTACCGTGGGATGTAACATTTCCTCTCCTGGGAGGTTTTCAAGAGGACAACTGGATGACCGGTTATTGGATATGTTTTAGAGAGATTTCTTAGTTAGATTCTTTCTATCTCTGGGATATCATATGCCATATTCTATGACAATCATTTTTTTGTCCCAAATTAAATTGTCTCAAAGGATCTTTACCTATACATATAGTTGGGTTTTCGTTTGCCCACCAGACATGAATCTGCTTCTGAAAATCTATCTGCCCTTAAAGAATGAAGAGAGACATTACTGAAGATATTTAATTTTAAATAAATAATTTTAAAGAAGTATGAAGGTGTTTTGAGCAATGTCAATACACTGAAATAAGGTTCACGGCTTTCCAAAGTGACTACTTGATGAAAACAAAATTCATGTGGGTAGATAAGTTTTGGAATATTATAAAAATAAATCATTTACATCACTTTAATTGCAGCTCATATCACTTCTAACTATTCTAATAGATTCCCAATTATTTTCTGTTTCTAGTCTTTCCCCTCTGCTAAATTGTTTTAAGACATAGATGTTACTATGTCATTTCCTTGCAGTGCCTACCTATTGCCTCCAGGATAAATTACCTAGCATTTAAGAGTTTCCAAGATACCCTTTAATCCTTATTTCATTCACATTATTCTTTAATACACACTCTGATCCAGCCTATTGAGTGATACTAGCTGTTCCCTGAACTCAACATTCTACCCTTTGGCTACCTATGTTCACTCAAATCTTCCTTCAGGCCTGGAATATACTACTTCCTCAATCCCAACTGTAAAAATTTTTATTGGCTATGAAGGGTCAGTTCAAGGGCCTCCTCTTCCAAGAAGCCTTTCCTGATCCACTCTCCCCTCCTCTGTTCATTCACCCCACTCCCAACACAGTACATTTTTCCTCCAGTACATTTTCCATTGAGTTCCCCAATGTTTATCTATTTTTGTACATCTTATTTGAAGATCAGAATTTTTGCTTTTGGCTTTGAATTCTTAGCACTCAGCATGGTGCCTAGAACACAGTAGGTGTTTAATATTTGATTAATTAAGGTTCAACAAGAGATTAATGACTGACATTAATTTCTAACATTCATCATAAACATATCAAAAATTTATGTTGTTGTTCAATCATTTCAGTCATGGTTGACTCTTTATGACCCCATTTGGTGTTTTGTTGACAAAGATACTAGAGTGTTTTGTCATTTTCTTCCCTAGCTCAGATAAGAAAACTGAGGCAGAGTTATGTGACTTGCCCAGGATCACAGTTAGTAAGTGTCTGAGGTTTGATTTGAACTCAGTTCTTCCTGACACCAGACCCAATACTCCATCCACTTGATCACCCAGCACCCTATCAGAAATTACCTTTGCAATTAGCAAAATACTTTCCCATGTCTTCAATTTCTTGATGATTTTTTTTCTCAAATTGAACTTACTGCTGAAAATAATCAAATTCAATATGGTGCAGCTAAAAAATTATGTGGTTTCATTGTATTGGGGACTCTTTCCATCCCAGAGGATGAGAATTCTTTTATCCCTTAGGAAGCAGAGTCTATGAGAGAGCTGGATTTGGATTCAGAAGACCTTGCTTCAACTTATGAGTAGTACACAATTTAATAATTGTGTAAGTTAAGGCAACTCACAACTTCTCTGTACCTCAGTTCCCCTCCTCATGGGTAAAATGAAGGGTTTAGAATAGATGATCTCTATGGTCCATTGCAGTTCTAAATCTCCACTTTCTGCTGAACCCCAGAACTGAGACAGTTTCCTAGGTAACAGATACCGCTAGTTCTTGGGTCTGTACTTCCATCTTTCCCAACCCAGAAGAACCTGCCAACATTTATTCTCTACTTTTACAACCTATGAGAATTCAGGGTCATCTCCAGGCAACACATGAGAAGCTGGAGAAAGATTTCAATGGGGGTAACAGATCTATGCACATAAACTTAAGAGACCAACATTAATTTATAAAGATAAAGCTAATGAATCACTCACTATAAGTGGAGCAGGGGTTCTCAAGTTGTTTTTTCTACTAATGGGAATGAACTCCTGAATATCCACCTAGATGATATCCCTTGTGACCAATGGCATTCATTTGGCAGATAATTGATTAGTTAAGAGTATTCTGTAGTCACTTAAAAGCAAAATTATCAGGTCAACATGGGGAAGGACCCAAACCTCCAAAACTATTCAATAAAAACTAGTGTAATCATAAGATAAAGACAGAACTTTGACTTCTCCCTATCCTCATCCCCAAGCTAGGAGAGGCTTAATAATATGTCACATTCACATAGCGCTTTATCCCACAACAACTTTGAGTTATCTATATTGCAAGCAATACTATTCCCATTTTATAGCTGTGGTAACTGAGGTGTTTTTTCCCCATTTTCCCATAATCACATAGGCAGTATCTGAAAGAACCTGAATCTAGGTGTTCCTCTTTCAAATACAGTGCTCTAATAGACCACAATATAACAACAACAACAACAACAAAAACCCAATTGTGAATAACTAGAGGAAGACTGATGTAAAAATAAAAAACAACCCTGAAGATTAATAAAGAATTCTATTATGTGTTATGCAAAGCCAAATCATATAAGATTCCGGTATAGTCTTACAACCTGTGACATGAACTGATTAATTTTGTTTGTGATAAGCTTACAGTATAGGGCACTGCTGATAAAACTCGATATATAATTACT
>JAJPUD010000110.1:400995-433474 GCA_023553655.1 Myrmecobius fasciatus
TCCCTACCCAACTCCCCAAATATGCAACTTCTAAGCTGTATTCACTGACATTCCATACTTAAGATGTAACTGGTCTTTGGAGTTATTAGAAGTTCAGTGTAAATGTTTTCTTCAACTGAGTTCTAATGTTATGATTAATGAACAACAATGTACTCTCATTAAACAAAAGGTAAATATGCAAAGCATAAAAAAAGGACATAAATGAATTACAAAGTGATACATGTCATCCCCACTCCACCCCACCCCACCAAATGGCCAAAGTGTTTGATTCCATTCTTAGAAATAGGGCTGCCAGTTTCTGTTATCTTAATTATTAAGCAGAATTGTCCAATAGTTCCATTTAAAATACCTAAGCATTAAGCTCAAAAATTCTTCCCACACCACTGTGATATTGGAGCCAGAGCCTCACATTTGTGGGAAACACTGCAGACTGTCAGAAAGAGCACTTAATCTTTGAAATCATCATTCTAATAAAGACTTCTTCACTGAGTTCGAGTTTCTGAAGGGGACAAAAAAATCTGGAAATTGGTGTCTAAAATCAAGAGCATCATAGAACACTAGTATCTCACTGGGTTTGGTCAATACTAGGCTCAAGTTCAAGTTAGAAGGCATCAAGTATGGAATGTTTTTCTCCTCTTAAAAATGCTATTCCCTCTTCAAGGAGAGAAGACCCATATGTGCAAAAATGTTTGTAGCAGCTCTTTTTGTGGTAACAAAAAACTGGAAAATGAATAGATACCCATCAATTACAGAATGGCTGAACAAGTTGTGGTAGATGAAAATAATGGAATATTATTGCTCTATAAAAATGAGAAACAAGCTGATTTTAGAAAGACCTGGAAAGATTTACATGAACTGATGCTGAGCAAAACAAGCAGAACCAGCAATACAGTACACAGTAATAGCAAGAATGTGTGCTGATAAACTATGAAAGACTTGGTTCTTCTCAGCGGTTCAGTCATCCAAAGCAATCCCAATAGACTTTGGACAGAAAATACCATCTGCATCCAGAAAAAAGAAGCAAGAAGACTGAAAGTGAATAAACACATATTATGTTCACTTCTTTTTTTCTGTTTTTTAAATCCCTCCCCTGATTTTTCCCTTTTGTTCTAATTTTTCTCTTCCAACATGATTCATAAAGTAATATGTTTTAAAAATAAATAAATTTCCTAGAAAAAAATTTTAAAAATAAAAAATGCTCTTTCCTCTTAATGATATAATATTAAAAATTGCCAATATTTATGTAGTATTTTAAAGTTGGCAGAATACTCTTTCCACAATTATCCCAGCAGATATTGCATTATTATCCATTGTATTAGTACAGATGAAGAAACTGAGTTTCAGAGTGGTCAAATGATTTGCTCATATTCTCACAATAGGACCTAAGTCTTTGGATTCGAAGTCTTTTTCTACTCCGCCACATTACTGCTCCTAATATCTCATCTTCACCACTACATTCAAATTTGAAAAATTTTCTCCCTTTTTGACTTTTCCTTCATCTATATATTCCTCCATACAATAACAACACTAGCCTTATTCATTTATTATGCTTAAATACTGCTACATTTTAAAATGCATTTGAAATCATTTCATAAAGACTAAGACCAAACACTTTCTAATTTCTCAGCTCCTAGAAACACGGGAATATATGTGAGGGGGAGGGCATTTCTTAGCTGTAAAACAGCTATATAATCTCAGATAAAAGAGCAAAATATTTAATCTATTATTCTCAATCCAAATCCACATCCAGAAATGTAAGGTGTGCTAAAACATGCATTTTTAGGAACTGACTAGTTCCAGGAGTACCCTATATGGATGAAATGACAGGTCAATACCAAAATAAAAAAGAAAAGGAAAAGAAAAAAAAAGTTGACAGGTAACCTAATACATTCTGATAACTATGGACTTTTTTTTGGGGGGGGTGACTTGGGGGTCTTTTTTCCCTCTACATATTGAATTTTGACTGTTTACATTTAGATATCCATGAAAATTTTAGCAGATTCTGGCAGGAAGTGATAACCAATATATGCTGTTTTTAGAATGGTAGTTTTTAGATATGGATAGATATATTCTTTTTTGCTTACCCAGAATATCCATAACTAAATTTTTAAAAGTAAAGTTAAAGGTACATGATACAGGCAAACAATGGTAGTACTAAAGTTTTAATTTTTTTTCAAAATGAGATTTGGGAAGTCATCCTTTTTTCATTCCCCATTAAAGCACTCATATAGAAGAAATTTGTATTTTAAAGGCGATATCAAAGTGTTTAAAGTTTGACCTACCCTTTCCTTTTAGGCTGGATTTTGTGAGTAAGCTTCCCCCAGCATTCCTTAAGTCAGCAGGCCCTTGAAACAAAGCACAATGGCAAGGTTTTAGCAAGTGAGATAACCCTTTCCATCCAAGAGGTGGAAAACAACATCTGTTAAAACCAAATAAGATGTAATAATGGGTTCAGCAACAGACCCAAAGGATTTCAGAAACACTGTTTTTCCTTGTCAGAGAAAAAAAAAATAAAAAGTACAATTGCTTCATACTCAATTCTCTCAGGCCCAGAACTCCCCTTAGATTAATTAGGGTGGATTCTAGCCAAATTTATTTAAACAGGATTTTGCATTCCTACAGGAACTTGTTTCAAATTCATTACCACCAAAAAAGTATCTATCTTCCTTTAAATACAACCAATTGGGGGTGGGGGTAGGTAGTTGGGGGAAGGAAAATTTAGGTTATACCAGAACTTTCTCTTGAATATGGTACATAACTGATTTTTAAAATTCATTCATTAAAACAACAACAACAACAACCATTATTATAATGTTGGCTTTTCTCACTGAACAAATAGGTCCTTGTTTACTCCCAGTACCCTCAATCACCCAATAGTAACAAGTATGGAGCTAATAAATAATATGTGACTAATCTCTGGCCACAGATTATGATGAGATAGACAAACTAATCCAAGTTCATGTAACATTTCACATTATTTGACATCTAGATGTTTTAAGGAGGAAGTTAAAAAAAATACAACCCTTTTTATTTTAAAATATAGCCTCCTAAGTAATACTCTAGTTCCCATACAAAGATATAATTTTTTTAAGCAAAAACAAAAAACCCTATAGTTATGGAATGGCTATAATATAAAATTTATATAGATCTTTAAAGATTTCAGAGCACTTCACAAATATTTCATTTGAGACTATCAACAACCTAGTGAGGTAAATGCTAATGTTTTATAATCCCCTTTTACAGATCAGGATATGGAGGCAGGGCATGATCAAATAACTTGCTGAGGGTCATGCAACTAGTGTCCAAAGCAATATTTGAATCCAGCCTTCTGATTCCAAATCCAGCATTCTCTCAGTTATTCATTCCACTTGACACGCTAAGTTTCAGGATAAAGATGGTAAAAACAGATTCTTACATCACATTATAGATCATCTCTGATTTTGATGAATTTACTAAATTAACTAATCTAATTTTGAGAGATGTATCCCCCAAGCTTCACTATCCATAGCCTAACATTATCAAAGCAGTTTTTTAAGGCATTTGTCTTTCAAAGTGACTTGCCTTAACACAATACTGTAATTCTAGTTTATCCTAACACTTCACATTTCTTAACTTTAGTTTCCAAAACTTAAACCATCTAACAATATAGAGAGCAGGAAGTAGTGGACAGAACAGAGCATGGGCCGTTGGGTCAGGAATACAGCATTATAGTTCTTCCTCTGACATACACTTGCTTTATGACCATGGACAAGTTACTTTATCTACCCAATTCCCTATGATTATAAATTACAGAGTTGCAAATGCACATCCACAAAGGGAGTTGCCCTCCTGGGAGCTCCCTCACCCCCCAACAAAGAAATTTTAGATTCAGACCAAAAAAGAAATAAAACAGTAGTATTACATTGTAATGTCTAACCATTCAAATGCTAAGCCTTCTTTTTATATTAAAAAAGTATTGTTCAGTTCATGCAATTTTAAAACCACCTAACCTCACTTCTATTTTTAAAAAATTGAATTCAGAACTCACACTGATTTTGATCTCTTTGAAGGTTGTGGACTCTCCTGTTTGCTGGACTTTAAAAGAATGGGGCAAAGAGAGCTCTGGCAGATGGAAAATAGAATGAACAGAAAAAGAAATGACATCCAAATGTCAGAGCTAGGAACTCTGGGCTATATCCCCTACTCCTCCATCCCTCTTTCTCAGCGGGAAGATAATTCACTTAGGATCTGAGAAATGAAACTGGGGGTGGGGAGAGGAGGGAAAGGTGATTGGAGTGGGGGGGGGCCCAGAAACGTCAGATTTGGTCAATTTAATTCTGAATAGCTTAACACATACGAACACCCCAGTGAGTTTACTGGGTATGGTCAAGCTTCGCTGACCAAAAAGTTTTCATTTCTGATTCTTTAGTAGTGAAATCAGTTTATTTTTTTAAACACACAGAAGCATCGGAGGTATTAGTTTCTATTACCAGTAACAAGAAGGAAGCAAAGGCGGGTCTTTTAATCGTGTAGACTGCAGCAGCGGGAACACAACCCTGCTTCAGTCCTCTGCTTGTGGTCTCAACATCTAAGAAAGCTATAGTGGCTGTGACATTTTATGGCTGATTACAGCACTTCTCTGTGGAGGGGTGGGGTGAGAGGGGGATTGGGGTGAGATGCTTGAGGGAATCAGAGAAAGATAGAACAGGCTCATAAATGAGCTGATTAAGTGGATTTGCTGCATCTCTTACAATCTCAATCTCTGTCTCTGTCTCTGTCTCTCTGTCTCTGTCTCTCTCTCTGTCTCTCCCTTCCCCCTTTAACAAGAACAATAAACACCACAGAAGAAACAGTGCTCAGAATTCACAGCCAGAGATTAGAGTCATAATCCCCCAGACCTTAAACTGTGTGTGGTGTACACGTGGGTGTGTGCCAGCAGTGGCAGGAGCCGAGGAGATCATGCAATCACCAGCCTTTCCCTTGCATGTGGTCATTTAAACAGGCAAAAGAGGGAGGGGGGAGGAAGGGGGAAAAGGCAAAGGGCAGAGCTTTGGGTTTGGAAGTTTAAAACGTTAATGCAGTTAGTCCCGATTTGGGGTTACCGCAGAACTGAGGCTCCCCTAAGGGTGGTCTGCCAATTTGCGGTTGCCTTAAGAAGAGATGTCAAAAAGGAAACACTGCAGAATCGCCCCCTACGAAGTTGGGGAACTCAGGGGACAGGGAGGAGCCTCCAAAAAGAGAGAGGGCAAAAGACAGCAGCTTGTCCTCTTGGCCTCTGTGATAGGCTGGTACTGAGAGAGCAAAGGGACAGGCAAGGAGAAGCCCCGAGAAGAAAGCAAGCTGGCGGAAAGAGAAGGGACTATCTTCCAAGGGAGTTTGCAGGCTCGCGCGGCGTGCGCCCAGGGCGCAGCCCTGGAACCGAGAGCACGCAAAAAGGGCACAGAGTCGGCAACCCCCCCCACCCCCAGTCCGGGGGGCAGAGTGGGGGTAAAGCGAGCACTTCTAATGACAAAGCCGCCGTCCAGCAGAACCAGAGCGAGAAGGACGCCTAAGGAGCTGCAGTACCGCGGGGTGGCTACGATCTGTCGGGGGCCTGTGGCGGCTGGGGGTCGGGGGGTGGTGGGGAAAACAGGTTGGCTTCTCTTATTAACATCCCTCACCCGAAGCTGTCCAAAGGATAGGACTGTGGGGGCGGGGACAGGTCCCCGGCTGCAAAAGTTCGGAGGGGAGAAAGGCAGGGCTCCAGCTGAAGGAGACACACGAAAGCGGTGTAAGAATTGGGGGTGGAAGGACGCAAGGCAGAAGACTAGGAAGTCAAGGACTTACCGAGAGGCTCCTTCATGCTGCCTCCCGCTGCTGGCCCCGCCGCCGCCGCCGCCGTTCCCGGCCGCGGGGTTGTGAGCTAGCAAGCGAGCGAGCAAGCAGTCCAGCCTGAAGCGGCCGCTGCGGAGCGAGCATGCCTAGTGCGCCTCGCCCTCCGCCTCCTCCGCCTCCTCCTCCTTCTCCTCCTCCTGCTGCTTCTGCCGCCACCTCCCCCAGCCCCTTCCCTCCTCCCCACTCCTGCCCTCCCCCCCGGCTCAACGGCTTGGAAGTAAGTGCCTCCCACCCTCCCTCCCGACCTCCTTCCTCTGTAGGCAGCCCCCGGTAAGCGGTTCGAGTCTCCGAAGGGGTGCAAGGTGGCGGGGCCGAAGGGGGAGCGCTGGATAGGGACGATGGAAGTAGAGGGGGTAGGGTGAGGAAGGGAGAGAGAAGAGGGAGAGAGATGGGCAGAGGGAGGGAGAAGATCTGAAGAGGGATGGGGGAGAAGGAAAGAAAAGATTAGGGTAACCTTCGGAAAACCTGGAGGGCACTCTTATTTTCTGGTACAGGTGGGCTGGTCCGGGCTGCGCTCCTGAACTTGACGGCTCGATTTGTGTCCTAGCTAAGCCAAACACCCGCAATCCGTGTGCCCCGATTGTATGAGAAGCAGGGGGATATGTGCCATGTGTGTAAGGGTGCATCTGAGGAAGAGCACCTATATAAAGTAGGAGGCAGTGGAAGTCTCGGCTGGTGACATGGGAAGTTGGGGGGGTTTGCTTTTAAATAAAGACCTCGGGGAAATCGGAATGTGGGAGTGGGAAGGGACCTTGGAAGCCATCCAGTGCAACCCCATCATTTTCCAGATGGGCAGATGGAAGCCCGGAGTTAAATGGCTTGCCCGAGGTCACTCAGTAGTCTAAGGACAGATCTGGGACTAAAAGTTAATTCTCCTACTTACTCGTCTTGGGTTCGATCTATAATTCCACATTAGCTCTGAAGATGGGACAAATCAAGTTCCTACCTGATAGTCTTAGCAAGCAAAGCTAAAAAATCAAATAAAACTATATATATATATATAGTAAAAGGACCCTGGATTTGAAGTTAGAAGTGGATCAAAATTCTGGGTTTACTTAGTGTCTGTGTGATTTAGTTAGCTTCTAAATTTCTTCATCTGTAAAATCCAGGGGTTAGACTAAATGATTTCTAGTGTCCCTTCATGTTCTAAATCTTGCATCTTTCAGAAAAAAAAAATCTCAAAATTTTCAGGGGTGTGTGTATGTGTGTAGTGTGTTTCTCAGACATTTTCTTTGCTTGTATGAAGTAACCAGATAAATGAGGAATTATGATTCGCCAAAACCTGGATTCAGCTTCTTCCTCTGACACTTACTTGCTGTGTGTATTGAGTCTCACCAACATTACGGAAAAAAATGTTTTTCCTGCCAGAATTGTTTTAAGGCACACATGAAAATTTAAAAAAAAAAAAAAAAAAAAAAAAAAAAAAAAAGTTCTTTGCAAAGCTTTTAGCACTACATAAACCTTGGTGGTTAGTATAGAAATAGCTTTGGCCACTTGATTTAGCCAGGTTAAAACGATCCCTACACTGATCCTTATTACCACTTTTCAGGAAATTATTTCATAATAATAACCATATATGGAATACTAAAGTTTCTGGCACTGTGCTAGATTCTGTGGGTTATGAAAGAACTCTTTACAAGTAGTTTGTAATCCAGTTGGGGAAGTAAGACCTATAAAATGAAACAATTAGTGGGAAAAATACATTTGGGGGTTCATATTTATGATTTCATCAGGCATAAGGGACTCCAAATCTGAATAAGCCTTTCCACCAAATCAGATCAGAACTTTAACAGTAACTTCGAAAGTGAGAGTTAAAGTTGACTGGGGTCACTGAGAGGTTAAGTGACTTGTCCATGATCATACAGCTATTTTGAGATAGAAATAGTCTTTAGACCCAGATTTTCTTAATTTCAAGGCCAGGCCACTATACATTAGACTATGTTTCCCTTCAGTGGCAAAAGTGGATAACAAAGTGCTAAATTGTGTTGTACAGATAGGAGGATCGATTGACAATGATATTAAACAGTTTGTACTGTTCCCCACTGATATCATAACTCCTTTCTCAGCAATTAAGGGGGGGGGGGAGAGGGATCATCATTGCTTTTCCTGTCACCCAGCTCAAGAGTTCCTATTCATTCAGGGAGTTCTCAACATATGCAGGAAATAATACCCAGGAGATTCTTTTCCATTAGAATGTTAACTTCTTGAAGGTAAGAAACCTATTTGACTTTCTTTGTATCCCTAACCCTTAGCTTGGTGCCTGGAACATAGTAAGTGTTTAATAAATTCAATTGAATTTAACTTGAAGTAACTCAAAAGTACAATTGAAAATTATTAACAACTACAGGAAAGAATGCTCTAAATCACTAGTAACAATAATAATAATAATAAAACCAAAGCAACTCTGAGGTGTATACACTCATACAAGCATGTATGTATACAAAACACATCCTGCAAAGTGACAAAGATGATAAAAATCTGGGAATAGTAAATGTTGGAAGAGTTTAGGGAAGATAGCTATACTAGTACATTGTTAGTGGATTAGCCTGACCATTTTGGAAAACAGTTTCAAATTATGCAAATAAAATGATTCAAATTTCTATACCCCTTAACCCAGAGATTCTATTATTAGGTTTACCTCTGGGATTAATAAGAAAAAAAGTACCCACTTACACCAAAATAAACCTAACAGTACTTCTTTATAATAACAAAGAATTGGAAGCAAAGGAGATGCTCATTGATTGGGGAATGGCTAACCAAATTATGATACACTAAAGTAATGGAATATTACTGTTCTGCAAAAATGATACCTATGATACATACAGAAATGAATGGAAAGATCTGTATGAACTGATGCCTAATGAAGTAAGCAGAACCAAGAAAACAATATATTTATAAATACAGCAATGTAAATGGAAAGAACATACACACACACACACACAAATCAAAAGTGAATATTGCCAAATTACAAAGAACAAGTATGGTTCCAAACAACAGATACAAGAATATCCAATTCCTTGCAGAGGTGAAAGGTCCACATGTTATGAGACATTTGTGATGCATGGATGAATTTAGCTGATTTTTTTTTCTTTTCTTTTCTTTTTTTTTTTTTGTCTTTAAAAATGCTATTTGTTATGGAAGGGCTCTCTAGGAAGGAAAGCGGGAGATAGACTGGGGACAATTTGGGAGATTAAAAAAGATATCAGATGTTAAAGAAAGATAATACACATTTGCCTGTATGTGTATGTATTTATATCATCTTTCAATCTATGCATATATCTATATATCCATATCTATCTATTTATCACTGTATAATCATGAATTTCAGAGACCCTGACTCTAATATGGACCAATGGTTTAAAATCTCATGGCTTGGGCATTGGGAGGAAAATCAATTGGATTTAATCTTGCACCTTCACCCTGTCCCACAGCCTCTCCAGGAAGGCTGAACCTGAATATAGCTGAATGAGCAAAATGATTCTTTAATTATTTGCTTGCTATCTTAATGCCAGCTTTTTTCTACAAGACTATATTAATGGAAAACAACCTTTCTGCCTCCCTCCCAAGTTCTGTCACCATTTACTCCATGCAGAAGTTTGCTACTTACTAGTGGTACATGGATATCTAAAGCATCTCATTCAACAGCAGCCTGGATAATACTTTGCCCGATTTCATGATGAAGTTCCTCAAGTAGTACCATCCTTAAGGCGATGATAGTAGCTGGCTGTGTCCCCACTGGAGCAAAAGCTATGCATGGCAGAGTAGTTGAGGAAGACAAGATGGTGTGTGTGTGTGTGTGTGTGTGTGTGTGTGTGTGTGTGTGAGAGAGAGAGAGAGAGAGAGAGAGAGAGAGAGAGAGAGAAAGAGAAAGAGAGAGAGAGAGAGAATCCCTCCACCATCCCACCTACATTTCATATCTTACTTATCCAAGAATCACATGAAAATCGCTAAAGATTTAAAATTTTTATTGTTATGCTGTGTTTTATTTTTTTTTAATAGGAAAAATATAAACTGTGAACCAAATGTTTTACTCACAGTTTCTACTAGCAGAATATTGCCAGTTGGCTGAAGGAATGAGTCATTGATGTTGACTGGGTCAGTGACATCTATGAATAATAACATGAAGTGAATAGGGAAATTATTACATAACAAGGCAATTTCTAAACTGATTTGTGCTTCTTCTGAGTTAGTGGTGCTACTTATATTCAGAAGAGCAGGCATGGTAAGTCATATCTTTGAAACAGACATAGTCATCCATACTTAATATTATCAATGCCTAATAATCAAAAATAAAACACTACCCACAGAATCAAGACTGCAGCTAAAGTTCAAGAGTTGCAAAGAAGGCATTATGTGGCCCCTACCTGGAGAATACCCCCTCCAACCACCTTGAGTTCTTTGCCTTCAATCTTATTTTGTGGCATACTTTTACTTTTATACAATCTATCTTAAATTCTGTTTTTTGTGTTTAAACTATTTGTTTTCTTCTTAAGTGTCTCTTCTTGAATATATTTAGTCTTAAAATCTTTTGCTATTTGTGTTTTGCTCAATCTCATGAAAATTGACTTTTCTGTCCAATAAATCAAAGCAAAAGCTAGAAACTGGAGAGAATTGTCTCTCACCTACCCTATTCCACATGAAAAAAAAAATGTTCATTTATGCTTTGTGGAAAGATACCTGAGCCAAACAATCAGAGTGACAGAAAAGAAAATCAAGCAGATTCATTAAGTTTTCATCAGAAACCACAACACACCTGTCAGATTGGCTAAAATGACAGGAAATGATAATGATAACTGTTGGAGGGGATGTGGGAAAACTGGGACACTGATACATTGTTGGTGGAACTGTGAACAGATCCAACCATTCTGGAGAGCAATTTGGAACTATGCTCAAAAAGTTATCAAAATGTGCATACCATTTGACCCAGCAGTGTTTCTACTGGGCCTATATCCCAAAGATATTTTAAAGGAGGGAAAAGGACCCACATGTGCAAAAATGTTTGTGGCAGCCCTTTTTGTAGTGGCAAGAAACTGGAAACTGAAGGGATGCCCATCAATTGGACAATGGCTGAATAAATGATGGTATATGAATGTTATGGAATATTATTGTTCTGTAAGAAACGAGCAGCAGGATGATTTTAGAGAGGCCTGGAGAGACTTGCATGAACTGATGCTGAGTGAAATCAGCAGAACCAGGAGAACATTATACACAGCAATAAGACCATACGATGATCAATTCTGATGGACATGGTTCTCTTCAACAATGATGTGATTCAAAGCAGTTCCTATTGTTCAGCGATGAAGATAGTCATATACATCCAGAGAGAGGCCTGTGGGAACTGAGTACGGACCACGACACAGCATTTTAACGCTTTCTGTGAATATTTCCATGCCTTTTGTTTTCCTTCTTAGGTTGTTTTTTTTTCTTCTTCTCTTTCTAGATCTGATGTTTCTTGTGCAGTAAGATAACTGTATAGATATGTATACATGTATTGGATTTGTCATATAATTTATCCTATTTAGCATGTATTAGATTACCTGTCATCTGGGGGGGTGGGGGGAAGGAGGGGAAAAGCTTGGGAAAAAAAAGTTTTTGCAAAGGTCAATGTAGAAAACTCACTCATATGTTTTGTAAATAAAAAGCTTTTAATAAAAAAAAGTTTTCATCAGAAACAGCTGAAATGTAAAGGACAAACACATAATAAATCCAAAGCCTTGGTCAAGCTAAGTTGCTGCTGAATATTCTTTTTGCTACTGTAGCAGCATTTACACAATGATTAGAGTTTTGTCATAATTGCAGGGTCCTTTTCCAACTTTGAATCTTTTGTCTTCTTTTCTTTCCAGTGAAAATATAGCAGTCCGTTATTTTTTCTTAACAAGGGAAAGTCCATTTCTCCTCACTGAAAATCTCATTATTGAACCCAGTTTGGGAAGTCAACCCAAGTCAATAGTTTTAGCACATCAACTTATGCTACATAGAACAGTATGGGATGGGGGAGAGGCAGAGGAAGAAGTAGTATGTTTTTAATGATGAGCAGGGAAATAACTGCATCTGTGTTTTAGTTCTCAAATAGTGAGTGTATTAATTCTCCAGTTAAATATGTGGGTTTTTTCTTTTTTTTTTTTTACAGTTTTCCCTACAGTTCTTGGTGCCTGGAATGTATATTAGAACTTTTGCTGAAACCACCACATACCTGATGGTTACCATAACTAACTAGTCACAGATGTAGTATTAAATCTGCTGCTATTATTTCTTTTCTCTATATGGCACACATTGGAGCCATAATATATTAAACTTTCTTGGAACAGATGCAAATCATAAACAAAGCTACTATTATTGTGTTTTTTTAATCTTGCTTTTATATGACTAGTTACCACTTGTTTATTTAATTCATACTTATTTTATATCGTGAATGAGAGAACCCAATTGACTTTATCCACTAAAAGATGGATCAATAATGTGGCAGGAAAGAGAATGTTCATTGGTCACTTTTCTCTGCTTCTTTAGGCTGCAGTACTGAAATTGTCTTTATCAATTCTGAAATTTATTATAGCAAACAGAACCCACTGGATCTTATATGGTAGTGGTGGTACTAGTTCAATAATGGGATGATTAATCAGATCTTAAATAAAGTATTAAAAACAGAGGATCTCAATATCTATGGTACAGTACTATCTGTAAAAGTCAAAACACAAATGAGTTTTCTTGATTTTAGTTGAGATATAATAATGGAATAGAGAATCTGATCTCCAGAATATAATCGATTCCCTCCCCCAAAGCTGGGAGATTGCAATACACCAAGGCTTTAGCAGATAAATCTTAGGGAATTTCCTGAAGGATATAAGTTAAGTGAATTGTCTAAGGTCACACAGCTAATGTGTCAGAGTTAATATTTGAACTCAGCCCAGTAGGCTAGCTGCTCTTGCAGCTTTAGGATAATGGAAGACCTTATTGTTGTTGTTGCTGTTTGTCCTTTCTAGAAGAAAACCCTGACATCAGGAAGGTGATACAATGACATGCAAGTGAACTGGATTTAAGTGACAGAAGGCTGTGCAAGGTCATCTTTCTCCTCTACATCATCTGTGTTCAGTGACAAGAGCAAGAGATCAAAATAAGTAGAAATGACCCTAAGATGCAGGCCTTAGTCTTTTAATGCCAAGGTCTTTCCCAGGTTTCAATTTGCCTGAGATAACACCCATTCAATGATTTAAGACTAGATAAGAACTGAAGAAAAGAATGGTCTCTTTTACCTACTCAAAAAAAAAAAAAAAAAACCAGTCTGGAAGGGAAAGACCCCCAGGGTTTCTGGCCAACCAGAAAATTGCTGTTTTCCTTCACGCTGAGTCAAACTCTGACCAATTGGAGCTTAGCCTGGGACCTATTGTTGGCCAATCAATGAGAAACAGTGTGATTTGGTTTTAAGACTTGATCTTTAGAAATGTAGCCAGTAAGCCCCAAGATATCTTAAGAGGTTTTAACCATAAAAAACAACAACTATATTCCTTTGGGCAGATCACCTGCAAGTGAGGGTCTGATACAATACCCTACATGGAAAGAGAGAGACAGAACCAGAGACAGAGAGATAGAATGACCTGTGCTGGCCAAGTGGCTCTACTCACAGAAGCTATTGTTTGTTGAAAGAACCATGACCTCAGGGAAGTGATGCTATGATGGAGGGCTGTGCAAAGTCATCAACCTCACTCTATCATCCAGAGCCATCAGGATCCAGTAGCAAGATATAGATCAGAAAGACTGATTATTATGTTTAGTGGAAGACTAAAAACTTGAATAAAATACTTTCTTTTTCCCCTGAGGCAATTGTAGTTGAGTGACTTGCCCAGGGTCACACAGCTAGGAAGTATTAAGTATCTGAGGCCAGATTTGAATTCTGGTCCTCCTGACTTCAGGGCTGGTGCTCCTCTATCCACTGCGCCACAGAGCTGCCTCTAAAGTATACTTTCTAAAATCACTTGCCTTTTTCATATAAAGGCAGAGGCCAGTTTCATAAATCCTCAAGTTCCATTGTAATTAATAATTACAAAGAACTTTGGAATTCTGGTCAGTTCTTACAACTGCTCCATGAGCTGGGTAGTTTTATCATTCCAGTTTTATAGATGAGCAAACACAAGCTGAATTATTTGCCTCAGGTGTTGACACAGTAAGTCAGTAGGACTGGATTTAGAATTATAATACTTCTATTGCACTTATTTTTATGCTACCCATCTAGCACTTTTCATGTGTTATGTTAGATTGAGATATATTAGCCTACTATTTTGGAATTAACATATATTTTTACCATGTTTAACATATATTGGATTACATGCCATCTAGAGAAGGGGGTGGGAAGAAGGAGGAAGAATTGGAACGCAAAGTTTTTTCAAGGGTTGATGTTGAAAAAATTATCCTTGTATATGTTTTGAAAATAAAAAACTTCAATTAAAAAGAGTTGTAAAAAGAGATATACTGGTCTAATATTTATTGTTCAAGATGCTATTCTGGGATATATATATATATATATATACACATACATACTTACACACATATTCATTCTCTTCTGACAATCTTATCAGCTTCCAGCCATTTAATTATCATCTCTATGTAGAACTCTATATCCAATCTCTATATCTCCATATCCAATCTTTCTCTTTTTCAGTCCTGGGTCCTCAATTGCTCATTGTATATTTCATTACTGGATATTTCAAAGATATCTCAAATTCAACATGTTTTCATTATCCTTCACCCAAACTCACTTCTTTTCTGAGCTTTTCCACTTCTTTAGAAGGCCCTATTCTTCCAGTCTCCTAAATTTATAACCTTACCATTTTCCTCAACTCCTCATTCTTTCTTTCTTTACAATCCAATCAGTTTTTTTAAAATTTTACTGTTTTTACCGCTATACACTAATTCCCCCACACCTGACCCCTTCTTTTTACTCACACAGTCACCACCCTAATTCTGTCCCTCATCACCTCTCCCTTCACTAATTAGAAAGCCCTCCTAAGGTGTCCTGGCCTTTCTGTCCAATCCAGTCTATCCTCCAAAGAGCTGCCAAAGTGACTTTGCTTAAGTACAATTCTAACAATGAGATGTCCTTATTTCATAATTCCAGTGGCTTCCTATTGACTTTAGGATAACATAAAAATTTCTGTTTATTTAGCTTTAAAAGCTGGGCCCTGATCTAGCTTCCAATCAGGTTTATATTATTGCTTTACTGCCTCGCCCACATCCCACAATCCAAACTGGACTTTTCTCATTTTATTACACACACACACACACACACACACACACACACACACACACACACACACTCCCATTTCCTGTGTTCATACCTTTACATTGGCTGACCCACAGATGAAATACACTCTCTCCTCATCTTCCCCAGCTACAAAAAGAAGCAATGCTTGGTGATTTGGTCTTAACTAGCATTAATAAGGTCTTCCTTCCTACTTTGTTGTTGTTCATTCCTTTCAGCTGTGTCCATCTTTCTGTGACCCCACTTGGGGTTTTCTTGGCAAAGATGCTGAAGTGATTTGCCATTTCTTTCTCCACCTCACTTCATAGGCAAACAGCTAAGTGACTTGCCCAGGATCTTTTGTCTTTTTTTTTGTATCCTCAGTGCTTAGCACAGTGTCTGCCATTTAGTAGGCACTTAAATGTTTCTTGATTGAAGATATTTTTTGCTGACAAAATTATTTGAATTTATTTTGAGGGTATAGGATCAAGGTAGACAGTTCTCAAAAACTCCTTTACACTCTTAAAAATCAGAGGACCCCAAAGTACTTTTATTTGTATAGGCTATACATATCTATCTATCCACATCTATTTATCATATTAGAATAAATTTGTTAGATATATTAGAATAAATTTATCACAGAAATAATAATATTTTGGTATTTTCATAAAAAATTAGTTTGATCTCGCAAATACTGTAAAAAGAGTTTTGGAGACTTTAAAATGTCCCTGGACCACATTTTCAGAACTGTGACAATAAATATTGAAACAAAAAATAAAAAAAAAAAACCTTATTGGATGATGAGGCTCTAATTTCATTAGCAAATTACTCATAAATAAGGAATCTGACCCATCCAACTTCATGTTTATTTTATTTTTTTGACTCCTCTGATATCCTGACTCTGAATTTCAGGCTGACTCCACCTATTTTCTGTTGTTACCTTATATAGGTCCTTGATATCTTCTGAGGTGCATAGCAACATTTCATATTTTTCTATCACTTGAAGGAAGGTCTGTAAAATGTTTTTTCTCAAAAATAACTCAGGATTAATAATACAGATATTATCATCCTTATGTTGCAGATATCAGAAATATTTTTATTTATATATGGCATTGTGCTAATTGCATCATGTCCTCCCAAAATGTTAGAATCTCCTGGGAAAAAGCAAAACCATAACACTCAAAGGAGTTTAGCCTTACCATCTACATAGGAAAAATCAAGTGGATGAATAATGCTTGTTGCAAAGATTATGACATAGTTACATGGACCAAATGTAGAGCTTATTGACCCAGTATGAATATAATGGGACAGACAGTACAAGTAGATAAGGAATTGAACCCCAAATTAAACAGCATGGAAGGGTGGGCTGGATTGCTTTCAGTAAATTGCAAAACTCCTTTAATGATCCCCAACTTTTTTTTTAGAAACACTCATCTTTTAAGCACCAATTTTCTACTAGCATTACATGGTTATGATTGGACAAAACAGTTTCTGAGGAATTAAAAATGAATGTGACCTAAAAGACAATGGAAAAATGCACGATGAGTGTGAACAACTTATAGTATGTCACAAATAAGGAACTCTGAAGAATATCTAGACATTCCACTGGTAACCTCATAATATAAGGAGAAAATGAAGATGGTCCCAAAGCACACTGGGTGGAATCCCACATCAAACTTATAGGAGGACATGTTGGTTTGTGATCTGCATTGTAACTGGAGGAAACATAAATCAATGAAATCACAAATCCCTTGAGTGATTGAGACTTGTTGATGAAATTGAGACTCAAAAAGAATAAGTGTCAGAGGAAGGATTAGAACCTAGAAGTCTAGATTTCAAAATGCTCTTTTTTTTCCAGAGGCAATTGGGATTAAGTGACTTGCCCAGGGTCACACAGCTAGGAAGTATTAAGTGTCTGAGGCCAAATTTGGACTCGGGTCCTTTTGACATCAGGGCTGGTGCTCTATCCACTGTGCCAGGTAGCTGCCCCAAAATGCTCTTTCTACTACACTATGCTATCTAGTTCTAACTCATGATTCTGGACATTCTCTTCCATGACACAGCATGTTCCTCATCTTGAAAGTTCATTCTACTTTTGAACCTATAACACTGAAAGTATATTCTGCCCCAGCAGCCCCTTTTTCTGATTGGCTGATTCCTTCCAGACCCTCCATTTTAAGGGAAATGTCTAGACCAGTCATGCATTCAATCCTCTCCTGATTTTGGGCTCCATTCTGACTCTAGATTTTGCTCTTCTATGTCCCCATACAAATATCTTCTCCTTTCTGATTCCTTACTCCTTCCACCTACCCCCACCCCCACTTTCAACTTCTTTATATACTGTCTACTCCCATTAGAATGTAAGTTCCTTGAGAGTAGGGATTATTTTTCTTTCATCTTGTATTTTTACTTCTAGAATTAAAACAATATCTGGCACATAGTAAGCACATAATGTGTACTGACTACTGAATGTGCAAGAATTAGCTAATCAAGAATTCTCCCATTCCCTACTGTGAAGATCCCCCTATTAATATAAATTTCAACTTAACTGTCCTAAAATGGACTTTTCAAGTATCAAAAGATGTTTATAATAATAATAACAATAATAATAATACCTAGTTTTGTGAACAGACAGAAATAAGTCATACTTTACTTTTTTGGTCTCCATAAGCATCTATATCCTAATAATCTGTAATGAAGGTAGAAGTCATCAAATAAATTAGAATACAGTAATTTAGCCATCCATTTCAATAGAATAGACATATCAAAGGTACAATCTAGAAATGTGTGCATTAGAAGTAGATATCTAAGGACTGACAGACAGCAGACATGTTTGTATGTGGGTAACTGAGAAAATTGTTTCAAGATCAACCTTCACTTCCATTCTGAATGATTATTTCACTTTCTAGCAATCACTAGTTGAAGACTGGTACAAATGCCAGAAACAGGGATGAGTAATATGGAAACTATTGAGGGTACAACATGGCTGCATTTATGTATATAATAATGGACATTATAAACTACCAATTTTTACAAAAGCAATCTATTTAAAAGCCAAGAAATTTTCCCTTCTATGTCATGTAGACACTGATTTGGTGATCTCAAGTCACTTGTATTTCAGTGAAGGTTCAGCATAGAGAAAGCATAATTTATAAATGCTCCCCTGGGTGCCTAAATAACTTATTCTGGCTCAGAGTGGTACCATCATTTTGCTAACTATACAGAGCTCATTCCCAATAAAGCAAGCTGTCCTGCCAGTTAAAGAAACTGACTACACATTTTCAGTAACTATTTTCACATTCTCTTCCCAACAGTTTCTCCATGGCTAAATTTAGCATCTCAGAGTAACTCCTGGGACTTTTACCCAAACTATGGGAAGAATACATGCATATATTTTATTTATTGGAGTTGAAAATGGTATAGAAATACCAAATGATTAGCATAAAATCTGGGCATATTCTCTGGTAGCCTCTGAAAGAGGATGGTGACTGTAATCCTAACTGTCTTTGACACTGGCTGAAGAGGAACAGACTATTATTGAAACAAGGAGTATAGCAGTTCTTTCAATTCTGTTCAAAGATTCTTTCTAATCTTATAGCTAGAAAGCAAGATTGCTATTTAGAAACAAATGAGGGTATTATAAAGGAAAGTGGCATTCACAAATTAGAAAAGTTTAAAAATCTCTTGGAAGATACAGAAATACTGTTTAGGTCTTTGAGATGTCCCCTAAGGCAGAAAAGTCAGAGTAATGTCTATTATTACATGCTTCATTCTGCTACAGAGCCCAGATATCACAGAGCTCCAAGCATATCCCCAAACATACTTGAAAACGGAATCTATGCCCTGGAGGGTAAATGTGTAACAAGAAGTCATAGACTTTTATCCTTGACACTTGAGAAGAGTTAGATTTTCAAGTTTTCTTGGAAAGATAATCTCAACATAATTATTAACAACATTAGAAAAAGTTTAGTCACTGTTAGTCACTTTCTCTTTCTTTGGAAGTATTGACAGAAATATTATGAATGAAATAAGCAACAGATGTGAAATAATCCTCTTTCCCTTATGGAATGGAATTGACATCATCAATAAGGCTAGCCCTAGTCAATTTTGTTTAGTACCTATATTGAGAAAGTCAATGAAATTAATTAATATAGTATAGTGGGGTATGGCATGGCATGACATGGTATGATCTGGTATGACATGGCATGGCTTGGCACAGTATTGTATGATATTATATGGTATGATATGGTACTGTATAGTTGATTGAGTGCTGGACTTAGAATCATGAATACTTGATTTATAATCCTACTTTTGACATTTCTAAACAAATCCCTTAATCTCACCCCTCTGGACAATAGTTTCATTATTTGTAAAATGGGAATCTATGGTACCTGCCTCAAGATGTCTACTTCACAGACTTTTAGGAGACTCAAAGCAGATAAAATAGGGTATTCCAAAAGTCTTAATGCAATTTTAGGTTATTAAATCTTAAATGTCCTTTGCAAAATTCAAAACACTATGATGATAATAATTAATAACAATGATGATGCTGAGAACAATAGCTAAGATTTATATAGTGCTTTGAGATTTACAAAGGACATTACAAATGTGATCTCATTTTATCTTCACGGTAATCCTGGATTGGTATTATTATTATCCTCATTTCACAGATGAGAAAATTGGGCAAGACTGAAGTAACGTGACTTGCCAAAACTCATACAACTATTTGAAAAAGGATTTGAATTTGTTTTCCTGTTTCATGGTCCAGTATTCTAAACACTGTGCCATCGAGCTTCCATATAAATAACTATTACTATTACCATCTCTTTATTCCTTTGAGTTGTTTCAGTGAGAGAGAACCAAGAAGGCTAGACTGCCATATCTGTATTATTTCTATTTTAAATGTAACCTACATACTATGAGGCTCATGCTCTGACTGGGACTTTGAAAGAATTGAGTTTCTCCATTGATAAAGGACTGCTCTGCTTACACTTGCATAGTGATAATATCTCATCTTATACATCAGTATGCTACTAGATGTGTGATTCTTAGAACACGTAAGCCTGTTTGCCTTAGCTTCCTCATCTGTAAAAGGAACCAGAGAAGGAAATGGCAAAACGCTCCAGTATCATTAGCAAGAAAACTTCCAAAAGTACTCGTGAAGAATCAGACATGACTGAAAATGACAACAACAAACACCAATAAACCAAAGTGAAGGTACTGGGCACATATACCACTGGGGTTTCTCCCAAGAACACAATGGTAATGTCCTCAAAGCATGTCCAAAGGTAGGTAGGAGGTAAAGTAGAGAAAACTCTGACCCTGAACTCAGGAAGACCTGAGTTGAAATCTAATCTCAGATACCCATTATCTGTGTGACCCTGGGCAAATCACTTAAATTCTGTTTGCTTCAATTTCCTCAACTGTAAAATGGGCATAATAGTAAGTTCTATCTCCCAAGGTTGTTGTGAGGATCCAATGAGATATCTGTAAAGCACTAAGTACAATTTCTGATACATAGTAGATACATTATACTGCCTAAATCCCTTTTTCCCTCACCTTCCAAGAGAAAAGTATCAGAATCTGCTTCTATGCAGGTCTCCAATTGCTGGAGGACTTGATTGGGACAGAGGATACAGAAAAAACACTGAAAATAGAAGAGGAGAATCAAGGAACATCATTGTTTATGGCATGTTCTCTCTCCTTTATTTACTCAACCAATTATCTTTATAAGATTGGTTTTCTTTTAAGATAGTAATCATGATTCCAAGAGTTCTCATTCCAATGGAATACAACCTGAGTGTTCCAAAATGGAACCCAGGAATCTTGGTGATTGTAGCTAAAGTCAAGCACTTTGGAGATGTAAAAAACCTTAGGGATCAAATTTAATTCCATAGTCTTTCAGATTAGGAAACTGAGTCCCAAAGAGATTTAGGGTGATACAGTCAGTTAAGCATTTATTAAAGGTTCACTTTGTTCCAGGGACTATATTAAATACTGGAGATACAATTAAAGGCAAAATATGGTCCTGCCCTCAAGGAGCTCACAGTCTAATAACAAAGAGAACATGAAAATAACTATGTGCATCACGAAGAAGAGATGGAAATTAACATCAGAAGCAAGGCCCTAGCATTGGAATAGTGGGGGTCAAATCCCATTTCTGATGCTGATTTCCTAACCTTGGGACAGCAGTTTAGTCTCCCTTTTTTATTCTGTGGAAGGAAGAGGTTAAAAGAAAAGGGCTTTCAGAGTCTTTTCCAACTCTAGATCTATGATGCGAATCCTTATGAACATTTAACTATAACCACATTGTGGCTGTCACATGATAGAGATTCATGTAACCAATACCATTGTGCTTTTTAAAAAATCTGTTTCTGGTAGGCTTCTTTGGGTTCTGTTCTTCTCATTAAAACTGCCAGTCTGGTGTACTTCAACGCAATTGACCCAAATTCATGGAGGATAGTTTTTTGTTTTTTTTAAAAAGTGCCCCAATGATTTAACATTCACGTCAGTAACAAGAACACTGGAAAATAGTTATAAGCAGGGACCAGATGAACAATTCAAGTGACAGAGACATTTAAGCTTCTACCAATCTCATTACATTACAATCAGATGCTGGATGCTTAATGGATCCCAGGAAACTACATTCATTCTGAATAAAAATGTAAGAGTTTTTTTTATTTTTGCATAATATCCAGCCAGTGTTATATTATGAACTCCAAAACAGTAACAGTATGCTGCACTCTCAGAATCATGAAGTCAGTTTATGGGACAGAATATAGAAAGATTCAGAAAGGGCTTAGAAACAACAACAAAGTATCATTAGAAATAAAAAGGGTATCTTTCACTATTACCAGCAAAAAAAAAGGGATAAAAAGCTCCCCCTCTGAATTAAAGTAGACAGCAAAGAAATGCAAGTCTTATATCTCTGTCTGTGCTTATTATCTGTTTTCTCCAACCTGACACTGTATTACTATCACATTGCTTACTTCAAAGGGGTTATAATTTGTCAGGCATCCTTGAACCTTGAATAATAAGTGGAGTCAGTATGTTTCCTAGTTTATGTAATTTCATTTCTAAGTTATAAATATTGTTCAAATAAGGAGTTTGAAAGACAATTTAGAACATACTCAGAAAACTAGGAATGTGATTTTATTCTGGGGGTGTGGGAAACTTTAGATTATAATAAACATAGCTTAAATAGGTGGTTCAGTGGCTAGAATCTGGGATTGAATATCTGGAGTTGCACCAGGTGACTATGAGCAAGTCAGTTTATGTCTCTGAGCCTCAGTGTCTTCATCTGTAAAATGATAATTATAATAATACATGTAGTAGCTGTTTCACGTGGTTCAAATGAAGTCTCAATGACTCCCCATTGTCCTTAGGACAAAATATAAATTCCTCTCTTTGACATTTAAATCCCTTTATAATCTTGAGTCTAGTCTATGTTTTTTAGGCTGATTATATATTACTTCTCATTATATATTCTACATACTCTCATTACATAATGGCATGAGTGACACTGGCAAACCTATTATTCCCTATTCATAACATTCCAACTCCTGTCTTGTATTCTCCCTCTCCACATTTGGAACTCTCTCCCTCCTCACCATTACTTCTTGCAACCCCTTGCTTCTACCAAGTGCAAGGATGGGCTCCCCGACAGGCTTCCTTGGGAACCTTACTGGCTAGGCAAATTTCTATGTACTTATTTTGTACAGAGTCTGTATGTACTTGCTCATGAACATCATATACAACACTAGGAGAGTATAAGCTCCTTGGGAGTAAGGGTTGTCTTATTTTTATATTTGTATCCCTAGTGCATAGCACAGAATCTGATATACAGCAGGTGCTTAATAAGTGCTTGTTGATTGATTAAAACGAAATAAATAAAAATACTTTAAAACTTGAAAGCTTTATGTTATTATATATGCATTATTATTATTATTACTTAGTCACAGTCTTATTGACTTTCCACTCTTCCAAAAATAAAACATAGTCTCCATTTCAATGAAAAGGATAGATTTAGCAAACAGTTGTCAGTTTCCTCCATTTGTGATTTGAAGATTAAATGTAGAATGGATAAGAAGGACTGAAGTCATAATCATGCTGGCATTTTAATAATAGCAACAATAATAATAACTGGTCAGCATTTATATTAATATGGATTATACTATTGCATACAATTCATTATTTACAAGTATATTTGTGCTTATATAAATTATAGGTATATATTATTTATATATTATATGTGAATGTTTATGCAAATTATATTATTTATATGTTTACATAAATTCTATTTACATTTAAAAAAAATATATGGCTTTAATATTTACAAACCACTTTACAGATATTATTTTATTTTAGCTTCACAACAGCCCTGGGAGATAAATACTATCATTAATTTCATTCCACAGAAGACAGAGGTTAAGGAACTTACCCCAAACTAGTTAATATCCTAGATTACATTTGAACTCAGGCTTTTCTGACTCCAGCTTCTGAACCATCCAGTTGCCTCCTATCCAGCATATAGCAGATAACTAATATATTTTTTCCTCCTTTAATTTTACTGCATGACAGTGTACAAAACACTTTCTATACATTATTTCATTGGAGAGGGCCAGTGTAGTGGAAAGAGTGCTGGATTTGGAGCCAGAAGAGCTGTATTCAAATCCCAACTCAGCTTCTTACTCTTTGTATGATCTTGGACAAATCACCTAAAATCAAGATTTTCATCCTTAAGAGTGTTTGGCCTAAATGAAATTTAAGGTACCTTCCAATTCAAAATCTATTATCCTATGATACTCATAACAACTTTAGGAAGTGAATCATTTTACAGATGAGCAAACTGAGACTCATAGAAATTAAGGGAGTTTTCCAGGATCATAAAACTAATAAGAGTCAGAAGCTCTTAGCAACTGTAATTACAAATTCAGAGTTCTTTCTACTACCCAATACTATCTATCTTTCATACTAATCTCAATACTGGTGAAAAATTTCTGAATTAGAGAAAAACCTTGTTCTAAGTAAGTCTAATTGGAACAGTAATTGAAGGCTAATATGCTCACAGCATCGTAGATCTGGAATTAATAGTCTCTGAAATCATTTAATTCAACTGTCCATTTCACAGATAGGAAAACTGAGGCTGGATCATATAGGTAATACACTTCTGAAAGAGAATTTGAACCCAGGTCTCTTAAATTAGGACTAGAGCTCTTCCCCCTACCTACTTACTCATTTGTGTAATCTTTCTCCATAAGTGAGTTCTCATGGAAAGAGAAGGTAGGTCCTATGGAAATACTGAATTTATTGGTATGGCAAAGGCTAAAACATTTGTTTGCCAGAGCAATATATCAAACATTTCCATGGTGTTCTTACTTTTTATTGCCACAAAGTAATCAGAGTGGCCCTCCTTCCAAGGTAGCTTCTGAATCTTTTCAATACAAATAGAGCAAATTCATAGGTTAGTAACAAGATATTATTAATGAAATTATTAAGACATTATTATTATTAAGAAAATTAAGGCCAGTGAAAACAAATACCCACAATAAAAATGGAGTGGCTTAAGTGGTCTTCAGGAAAAGGTACAAATGAAACTTACTTTTCCAATCCAGTCACTGAAGACAGAGTGGAGTTTTTCTGTGCATGTTGTTGAAGAAATAATCCATTCCAGTCACCCCTCTTGGCAGCAAAGCAACAAATACGTAATGCTGTTTTCTTCACAAATCTCACAGAACTTCCCTACAGGGATTTCACCTTGCAACAGTATCAAATGTATGATACACAAAGCCTAATTGGAATTAGAGAAAGTCAAACATCTGAATCCAGGCATGTACTTGGCCCTCTCTAAAGGCTGGGATAAAGAGTTCCATCTTTTAATAAAGAACATTGCAAAATGGTCGTTGACAGCAGGCTAGGCAACTCTTCCCCCCAGTCTCCCAACAATAAAGCTCAGGGGAGTTATATCAAATAAATACTGAACAAAAGGAGCCCTTCCTGAGCTTGCTGTCTTTGAGGCAAGTGATTATAGTTCTAGTTTAAAAAGTCAGACTGGTTTTAAAAAATACATCTATACTAATTGGGGACAATTGGGTGTTGAAAAATTATTCAGAGGAGCCACTTCCATAATGATTGTCTGACTGAAGAAAGTCTCCTGGGGCCTTATTTCAAACTGACCATGCCATTCCATAGGATGGTCCACAGGACAGTAGCAAACTCCACTTTAGAACCAGAATAAGGGTATAATAAAGGATGACACTAAGAACTGAGAAACTGATTCACAAGAGATATGGAGTAATAAAAAAAATCCACATAGGTAACTCATATTGCATTGGGTCCTCATGCTCTCTCTTAAGTTTTTAAAAGTGTGTGTGTGTGTGTGTGTGTGTGTGTGTGTGTGTGTGTGTATTTATAGAACTCTCTTTATACTTTATACTTTCCTTTTAGGAACTGTGAGAAGGAAGACCACAACTTTACAAATATGGATGCAATCATTAATTTCCAATTGTTAGTAAAGCTATATCTAACCTTTAGCCTATTCATCTTTGGATGATTCCTCTAGGTTTCCCCCTTACAATGAAAACATGATCATCAAATATGATAGCTCTAGGGGCTGCTAGGTAATTGGGAGCAGAATTTCTTTACAAAATCTTTATACAATAGTGAGCTTATCCACTTTATATTCATATTAAACACTTGGTTGCAAGTTTTTGAACAAATTAAAAAAATTATTTAGTATCCCCCCCCCATGTATAAGTAAAAAGAATGTTTACCCTTCATTTTTAAAACTTTGAGTTCTTGATGTTGAGTGAAATGAGCAGAACCAGGAGATCATTATACACGGCAACAACAATACTATATGATGATCAATTATGATGGACATGGCTCTCTTCAACAATGAGATGTTTCAAACCACTTCCAATTGTTCAGTGAAGAAAGCCATATACACTCAGAGAGAGGGATGTGAAATGTGGACCACAACATAACATTTTCATGCTCTCTATTGATGTTTGCTTGCATTGTGTTTTCTTTCTCTGATTTTTCTTTCTTGTAGATACGATTTCTCTTGCACAAAAATGATGTGTGGAAATATGTATACATATATTTGATTTGTCAAGTATTTTAACATAATTAACATGTAATGGATATTCTGCCATCTAGGGGAGGGGTGGGAAGTAGGGGGGGGAGGAAATTTGTAACAGAAAGCTTTTTAAGGGTTAATGTTGAAGAATTACCCAGACATATGTTTTGCAAATAAAAAGTTTTAATAAAAAAAAACTTTGAGTTCCAAATTCTCTTCCTTCCTCCCTTCTCATCTCTGCCCCTCTGACTCCTGCCGTTGAAAAGACAAGCAATTTGATATAGGTTATACATATGTAGTCATGAAAAACATTTCCATAATAGTCATGTTGTAAAAGAAAACAGATAAAAACACCTTCAAGAAAAATAAAGTTTAAAAAAAAGTATGCCTCAATCTATATTCAGATACCATCAGTTCTTTCTCTGGGTATAGACAGCATTTTTCATCATAAATTCCTTCAAGATAAGAAAAGATCCTTATCTTGGATCATTGTATTACTGAGAATAGATAAGTCACAATATTGCTGTCACTTTATGCACAGCACATTTCACTTTTCATCAGCTCATGTAAATTTTTCCAGGATTTTCTAAGAGCATACTGCTCATCATTTCTTATAGCACAATAACGCTTAATCATAATTACATACCACAATTTGTTCAGCCATTTCCCAATCGATGGGCATTCCTTCCATTTCCAATTCTTTGCTTTGAAAAAAGAGCTGATATAAATATTCTTGTACATATAGTTCCTTTTCCTCTATCCCTTTTGGGATAGAGACCTAGTAGTGGTATACAATTTTTTTAAAGTATGGATTTTGTGTCATGTGGCAGAAAGAGATAAGTCATGGACACCATAAGCTACTATGCCTTTAATTAAACTATTGAACTTATACTTGCACAGACATCACTAATCCTCATTTTCAGTTATCTTTGAGGTTTAAAAATAGTGTAAATGTTCAGAAGAAATGGAAAAAAATATATTTTGCTTTCTTTTCTTTCCTTCAAATGATTTGACTCAAAGGCATGGGTACAATGTATTCTATTTTTTAAGCCTGAGATAGTTCATTCCATTATTTATGCCTATTATTCATTCTTCTAGTCACTGGGCATGATTTTTAAAAAATCCATCATTCCATCCCACTTTTGTATTCTCCCTTAAAGATAAATATATACAAAAATACTAAAGGTAGGAAGGGTAAGGGAATATAAATACAAGAATGGCACACTCCTATAACAATTATTTCAAGGAAATTTAAGGACCAATATGAGGTAATGTTTGCAATAAATTCCGAGGACAACAGATAGGGCATTTTAAGATATGCTGGGGAACAAGAATCAGATCAAAGAAAATCTAGGGACACTGAGAAAGTGAAATGATGGACAATGAATGACTGAGAGAAGGAAGACCCATTCAATTCCTATTTTATCTGTTTACCAAGGAGAATGATCTTTAGACAAAAAAAGAATAGAACAAAAGAGGTAAACAGGGAATTAAAAACTGAAGATAAATGAGGAGGTGATCAGATTGCATCTACTTTCAATAAATTAAGGTCATCTGTCTCAGATCAACCATATTGTCTACACCCAAAGAACTTTCAGGTTGCTGAGGAATCAGAGCAAATGGGAACTACACTATGGATGGTGAGAATGTTCAGTTTCCTTAAATGATAAGAAAGTAGATTCTTCAAACTATGTGGACTGATTGCTTTTATTTTGATTTCTAGTGCTGAGAATTGTATAGTAAATTATTAAATGTTTGCTTCATGACTACTGAAAAAAAGGAAAGTGCAATTGGTACCACATAGAATGAGTTCAATTCAGAGTCATACTAGATTGTCTTTCTTTATCTTTTTGTCCTTCCTTCCTCCCTTCTTCCTTCTTTCCTTTCTTTTTCTTCCTTCTTTTCTCTCTCTCTCTCTCTCTCTCTTTCTCTGTTGTTTTCTTTCTTTTTCTTTCTTCTACTGGAACTGGAGTCAGGAGAATCTGAATTTAAATTTAGCCTCAGATTCTTACCAGTTGTGTGATTTGGGACAAGTCTCTTAACCTCTCCAAGTCTCAGTTTCCTCATCTGCAAAATGGAGGTAATAATAATATTGACCTCTCAGGGTTGTTGTGAGGACCAAATGAAATAATATTTGCATAAAATTTAGCTATTATTATCAATTTTAATATTTTTTGAAAAACATATGGACTAACACAAAGGATAATGAGTTGCTCATCATTGGTGGCCTCAAGCCAAGATTGGGGTGTTTTATTACTAGATTCATAATTTGGATATATATATTGAACTAAATTAACTTTGAGGTCTTTACACATTCTGTTATTCCATGAATCTTTGATTCTTGATAAGAAAATAAACTCATAAGTTCAAGGATTCTCTTGAATAAAACTTTACCTAACCTACTCCTTCACACTCATCTCATTGTTGATTGTATGATAATTACTTTTATATTTTTTCCCCTACTTATCCCATTAACATGTAAGTCTTTGCAAGCAAGGCCAGTGTTTTATCTATCTTTGTATCACCAGCATCTGGTAAAGTGCTTTGCCAGCAGTAAGAGCTTAATAGGTATTGAACCTTTGTTCTTAAAAAGAGTGCCATATTTTTAGCTCACACTCTTCCCAAGTTCATAATGACTATCATTGTTACCACTACTTCTCTCATCTCTCAGGCTCACAATATATCACCTTACTCCTGTATCTTCTTCTTTCCTTCTCCTAACATATCTAGTCATTTTAGGACTATTGCCTGTGGAAAAATAGCCTCACAGAGAACAAATACTTTCTGAGCTCCTTCTACAAAGTTTAATAAGGCATTATCCCTGGCCTCAAGGAGTAGGAGCAAACTAGTAAGAGAGATAAGATATACACAGAGCTATGGTGAAAGCAGGCGGTGCAAGTGTCAGGAGAGTCAAACAATACTATCAGGAGAGATAGTTTAGTTCCTGCTGGGATTGGGGGGGGGGGAGGAAAAAGGGGAAAGTGGGTAATCAGGGAAAGTTTCACAGGAAGAGAATTGACCTAGGAATTAATGGACAGCCTTGCTGGGCTAAGGGCATTACATATAGCTAGGAGAACTCATAGAAGTAGGAAAATGAAGGATAGCCATGCCTATTTTTGATCTGGCACTTAGAATATGGGAAATAATTTTGATTTGTGATCTCACTTCAAAATTTTCCCTTCTCCAAGTCAATTCAATTTAGTAGCCATTTTAAAGTCCCTAATATGTGTGTCAGAACCTGGGCTAGGTGCTGGCAAGACAAAGATTAAATAATTTTTGGCCTCAAGAGGCTTACATCGTGTTGGGGGGTAGAGAAAATAACATGTACATCAATCAATCAATAAAATAAAGTAAATGCAAAGTAATTTCAGAGCACTAGCAAGTAAAGGAGTCAGGAAAGACTACCTAAAGGAGACAGCACTTAGGTTAAATCCTGTAGAAAGCAAAGGTTTCTCAGGAGCACAAGTGAAGAAGGTTGGCATTCCAAGCTTTGAGCCACCTATGGTCAATCTATGCTGGCCTTTATGAGAAGTACTATCTTATCCACAGAGATGGAAAATGGGATGTAGTGTGTGGGGAACATAAAGTGTGAGGAGAAAAATATCCAGTGAGCCTGGAGGGGGAAGTCGGTGCCAGATGACCGAAGAGCTTTAGAAGGCAAAAAGAGACATTTATATTTTATCCTAAAAGGTGTATGGAACAATTAGAGCTTCTTGAACAAGGGGGTCTCATGGTCAGACTTGTACTTTAGGAATATCTGTTTGCTGACTATATGCAGAATAGACTCAAGAGGGGAGAACCTTGAAGTGGTAAGGTCAATTAGGAGACAAGTGCAATAGCCCAGGTCAGAACCAAGCTCACTTGGCCATGTAAATGGAGAGAAATGATGGAATAACTGAAATAAATGTTAAGATAATCAACAAAATGAAGGGAGAACCTTGAAGGTAATTAGAAAGTAAGTACAATAGCCCAGGTAAAATCTGAACTTGGCCATGTAGGTGGAGAGAAGCGATGTAATTGAAATAAATGTTGAGACAGAATCAACAAAATCTGTCAACTTAATAGATATAAAGATTGAAAGAGAGTGGAGAGTCAAAGATGACTAAAGCTGTGAACTCCTGCATGGAAGAATGTTGCTATGCTCAAGAGAAATAAGAAAACTGGGGAGAGGGATAGGTTAGTGCAGAAAAAATAACAGGTTCTATTTCATACATATTGAGTTAAAGAGATGTACATCCCATTGGAAACGTCCCATAAGCAGTTGGTCAGTTGGAATTAAGGAAAGCCTAAGGTTGCTATATAAATCTGGGATCCATCTGCATACAGGTTATAATTAACTCCATGGGAGTTAATGACATCATTGAGTAGGAATATGTACAGAATGAAAAGGATATAGAAGGCCCAAAATAGAGTGGGCAAGACGTGTAGGATAAATTAGTGAAGCAGGTTGAGAACCAGGTGGAGAAGTACTTCTTGGATACTTTCTCCTGACTGTGTTTTTAGATGTGAAAAACCGGAACCAGTATCACAAAAAAACCAAGCAGAAGAGAATATCCATGAAGAAGGAAAGGCCAACAGAGTCAAAGATGCTGAGAGGTCAAGGAAGATGAGGGCTGACTGAAAAGTCATGAGAACAGAACAAAACCCTTAGGATTTATAGTCAGTGGAGCTGGGTCCAATTTCTGATTTTGCCACTTTCTGCCTGTGTAACTTTGGATTTGGCTGTGAAAGGGAGGAGAGATTTAGGACCATACCTCGTAGAGATACTATGTAAGTGGAGGTGGTTTTTTTTAAGGATGGGGAGGGCACCTGAGCATGTCTGTGAGTTAAACAAAAGGATTTAATAGCTAGGGAGGTAAAGGGGAGAAAGAAAAGGAGAAGAAGAAAGGCGAAGGAGGAGGAGGAGGAAGAAGAAAAGGAGGAGGGGAGGAAAAGGAGAGAAGGAGAAGGGGGAGGAGGAGGAAGAAGAAGAGAAGTAGGAGGAAAGAAAAGAAACGAAGAGAAGGAGGGAAATGTGTGTTTAATGGGGTAGGATTGGATAGGACAAGCTGCCAGAAGATACTGTAGGGGAGGAAATCAAAAGTAGGAGAGAGAAGTTGGCCTTGACAGTAAGTACCACCTCATTTTCAGAAACAGATACAATACAAAGAATTCTCTTTTCAAGTATTATTTTGATCATATCACTCCTGTGTAACAAAACTAAAGTTAACCTCAATTTCTTATATCAAATGCAACTTTTTGCTTTTGATACAATGCTCTCAAATACACTCACGATTTTTCATCCCCTTTCTCTCAACAACCTCCCTCCTTACTAACTGTCCTCACCTCCTATCATTCTCCATTCCAACCCAGCAAACCTGGTTAATATCCCTGATATGACTTCCATCACCTTTATCACTGGCCATTACTGCCAGGAATGATCTTTCCTCTCAATTTTCATTTTTTTTTTCTTTTTGCTGTCAACAAGCAACATTCAAGAATTGATTTTGACCAGGAAAATAGATAAATTTCAATTCAGTCTTAAACACAGTTTCCTTTTCTTTCTTTTTTCCCTTAGACAAGGTCTGGTTGATCAGGTTATCATTTCTTTCAGCACTTTTGGGTTGTACCAGGCATGTCTATGAACTGAGGAAGCAACCCAGCATCTTGGAGGCATGTGTCCGTGATGAGATAATACACATCTGGCATACAGCAGCTACTGGAAATGAGTAGGCACTTGTTTGGTAGCTGCATGTGAGAAAAATCACCTCAAACACAATACAATTATATCAAATGCTGTCATAAATTAGATTATTTAGTGTTCATAGCCAAAGGGGACATATCTTTTCTGAGTTTTTGTCAGCCAGAAGTTTGTTGAATTCTAGCCTTTTATTTCATTTAAGTAATATTTTTGTCTGTCGTTGAATCTCACCACGTTTTTTTTTTCTGAAAATGCCTAATTCTCTCTGCGTGTATGTGTTGTTGTTGTTTGTCCTTCTCAAAGAGGACCAGGACATCAGGGAGGTAATGTTATGACATGCAAATGAATTGGATTTAAGAGAGGAAAGAATGTGCAAGGTCACCAGCTTTGCTTTCTCCTCTAGAGCCATCTGGGTCCAGTGACAAGATATAGATCAGGAGAACTAGAGATGGCCCTGGGATGATTTGAAGACTTTGACCTTTTTAAGCTAAGGTCTTTAACAAGTCTCAATGTGACTGAAAAAAAACATAAAATCAGTGATTAATGCTAGGTAAGAAATGAGGCAGATAATGGCTTCTTTTACCTAGTCTCTCTCTCTCTCTCTCTCTCTCTCTCTCTCTCTCTCTCTCTCTCT
>JAJPUD010000110.1:433484-456440 GCA_023553655.1 Myrmecobius fasciatus
CTCTCTCTCTCTCTCTCTCTCTCTCTCTCTCTCTCTCTCTCTCTCTCACACACACACACACACACACACACACACACACACACACACATCTGGAAGGCAAAGATTCTGGGGTTTTGCCCAAAACTCAATTATATTCACTCTGAGTGAATCAATCAAGGTTTAGAGAAGGACCAAATAGGGACTGACCTGGGACCTATTGTCCCACCAAATCCACTCCACTTTTGAGGGTATACTCTTTCACCTAAATCACATGCTATGATAAAAATGGAAATATGTTTAGAAGAAGAATTGTATATGTTTAACTTGTATCATATTGTTTGCTGTCTTGGGGAGACTGGAGAGGGGAGACAGGGCGAAAAATTTGGAACACAAGGCTTTGCAAAGGGGAATGTTGAAAACTATTTTTGCATGTATTTGGCAAAATAAAATACTATTTAAAAATAAATTGCTTGCTATGCTCTCTCAAGATCACTTCAAGACAACAAGACCTTCCAGTACAAAGGAATGGTTCTAATCCACACTAACCTAAGATACAGATGAGCTAAGTGACCCATGAAACTTAATCACTCATACTTATTAATGGGTCCAAATCCTTTCTCAAAGCCCAGTTCATAGTCATGTTCACACCTTACTTAGCTGAAGTACAAGTAAAGTTCCCAGAAAAGGCTTACCTCCTTATAACCTCATTAAACAGATCAATCAATCCTCCACCTAGCAAATGTCCATTAAAAATATTCATATGGTTCACACATTTGCACGTTGCTTTTATAAATTTTATGGGCTAGTGAAAAGAATTTCTTGAATTCTGGTGACTTGAAAGTTACCATTGATGTTCAGGACACAGGGTTAGTTTGTTTGTGCTTCCTCTCCTCTTGGCATAGATTTCTTATTTTCTAATTCACATTTTTAAATCAACATTTTAAACCAGGTCATCAAATGGCCATCTTGTGCCTTCTTGAATGAACATTTCTAACCCAGCATAAATCTGACACATTGGACTGACTGTATCTTTTTATTTTTAAGATTATTTTTCTGTTTCTTTGTAAAAGAGCCCACTAATTCTGTCTGCACTACTGAACATTTTCCCATTGTATTACGAATCAGATGCTGATAAAACAGAATATGTTATTCACCCTTAGGAGGAAAAACTGGGGAATCATATTAAAAGAAACTTCCCAATATAATAAATACACTAAAAATAACATTTATAGAATGCTTTAAGATTTGCAAAGATTTTACATGTGTTATCTCATTTGATCCTTGAACAACCATTGGAGGTAGGTGATATTATTATTCTCATTTTATAGTTAAAGAGACCAGAATAGACCAAGTGGTTAAATGATTTGCTCATGGTCACACAACTGCTAAGTGTCTGTGGTCAGATTTGAATACATGTCTTTTTGATTTCAAGTCTAGTGCTCTATCCACCATGTCACCTGACTGTCTTTAATATGCATTATGTCATCAATATGATGATTCCAGTGTCTTACTTTTGATTTTTATCACCAGTGCTTTGTGCAGAGTAAGTGTTTAATAAATGCTTTACTCCTTAATTCTCCTCTGTGTTCTCTCATGAATCATCCATGGGGGATTCACCCCAGAAAATTCATAGAACTTTAGATCTGAAAGGAATCTTCTTCATGTGAGATTGGGTGAAGGAGAAGTAACAAAAGTAACCTGAATGATAAGAATTGGTCTTTATTTTTTCTGTTAAAAAAAAAGAGGTAAGGTTCTCAGCTGAGAAAATGAGTCATGGGAGGTTTGAAAAGGAAGAAAAGGTTTTTTAAAAAAGTCCCTGTGGAGAGTGGGATAGTAAGTGGACAAGGGAAACATAATAGGATTACTTAGCATCAGTGTGGACTCAGGTTACCTAAAATAAATTTGCAGGGGCACTGTTTTAAGTACTTTACCAAGATTATTTCACGTGATCCTCACAACCACCTTTGGTGGTAGGTGCTATTATTCTCATTTTACAGATGAAGAAACTAAGGCAGACTAAGGTTAAGTGACTTATTCCGAGTCCCACAGCTAGTAATTTTCTGAGACTGGATTTAAATTCAGTTCTTCCTAACTGCAGCCCCTTTCCTTCCTCCCTCCCTACTTCTTTCCTTCTTCCTCACTGAAGGACTTTTACTCCTGTTTTGGGAGATGGAAAGGACTATAAAGATTATCCTACTTCAATTCTCTTTAAAAAAAAAAGTGAGGCAGATGTGTGGCACAGTGAATAGAACAGGGGGCCTGAATTGAAATTCTAGGTGTGCTTCTTATAAGCTACATGCCTTTGAGAAAGTCTTTCTTCTCTCACTGGGCTTCAGTTTCCCCATCTGTAATAGGAAGGAATTGGTCTTTTGAAACCTAAGCTTTCTCATAAAGCATTTGTTTAGGAAGAAACCAAAGGAAACCCCCCCCCAACTAAGCAACCTCCCCCAAGGCATTTTTATCTAGGAAAACCAAACCTGTACAAAGTGTACTGTAGATGAACTTCAAAAAAAAATCAACTAGAAACAAAGTCCACTTATTGTTCAGCTTCTCAGCACACATTCAACTTTTCCCTTCAGTGACCTTGGCAGAAAAATCAGTGTAAATGGCATGACAGCTGTCCCTGACATTACTGATAGGACAAAAAGCAAGAGAACCTAGTCAGTTCAAAGGAAAATAAATAAACTAGTGAACTAACCTATTTTTTTTCTTTTTGCCTATAACTGATTAGACCAATAGGAAAAGCACATATTAATAAGGCCAAGTCACAGGTTCAATTCACATAGAATAATTGACTGTTTTTCCCACTGTGATATCATGAAATCATCCTATATTTGGTACCAAAAAGACCTCGGTTCAAGTCCAGGATCTGCCACTCTGTACAACCTTGGATAAGCTACTTAACCGTGCTAAGCCTCAGTTCCCTTGCCTGTCAAATGAGGGAACTGAACCAAACTGACCTCTTAATTTCCTTCTAGCTCAAACTCTACAATACTATAAGAGCTGATTACAGACTCCTATACCATCCTTCCTTCACAGCCTTGGGAATCCAAAGCAATTCCACAAATCAGTTCTCTGATTGTCATGGTTCTCTCTTCTTATGAAGGAAAAACAATAATTGGATCAATGCAAATCTACCCCTACTTTTGGTGGGGAAGGGGAATAATTCAATATTTGTGAATTAAATGATTGACTTGAGTATTGAACTGTTGACAATGGACCAGAAACATAATTTCTGTATATAACCTTTCTGGCCTCAGTTTCTTCATCTGAAATCCATGGCCTCCAAAGTCCCTTTCACTTCAAAATCTTTAGTTCTTTCAAAATCATTTGAACATATAACCCTCACTTTGAGACAAGAATCACTGACATGACTTTCCCCAGCCAGAAAGGAAACAATCATTTATTAAATACTTGCTGTGTGCCAAACATTGTAGTAGGGGATATTGGGGATATGAATATATGTGAAAAGAAAAGATTCTGTCTTTTCTGTCTCTGTCCTCAAGGAAATACATTCTAAGAGAGGAAGATGATAAAAGGGATTTAGCTGAAAGTAAAATGGGGAGTAAAGAAGAGATAGTTTTGAAGTCAAAAGACAGGAAAAAGGGTCTGGAGGGAAAATGAAGGTTGGCCAGGGAGTCCTCCACATAAAATGTGTTCAGCAATCCCCAAATGCTCACTGCCACAAAATCCCATTTTTCTAGTATCAACAATCTCTCTGTAATTGTACTGAGATTTATGGAATACCATCTTCTCAAGAGTCAGAATTCCTAATCACCCATAAGCCAATGGCAAGACCCATTGAGACTGTTGAAATCGGATGCAGCCCCTGAATGCATCAATGATAATTTGGGCATGAATAGTGGAGTAAAGGCATCATGGAAAGCATGTGTTGTGAGAAAGATGAACTGGAAATGCCTCAAGAACAAGAGACAGAAGATGGGCAGCCTGGGAATAGCACTGGCACTTCCAGAAAGTTAAAAACCAAACCAAACAAACACCAACATAGGAAGGAATCCAGGGTCTCTTGGTGGGTCCACTATGGAAGATTTAAGAAAAGAATCACAGATGATAAGAAGGCGTGGAGGGTCTGTTATCTGTTCCAAAAGAGCTAGCTCTCCCACATGATGAGATCACAAAACTGCCTCAGTGAGTCTTATCTCCTCCCACTAGATCTAAAGCTTGCATAAGGAACATATCTTAGCATTGTAGCCTCCTCCTACCTAGTACAATGGTTCAAACAAAGTGGGCATGTAATATATGGGGGTTGAAATTATTTAAGACTGTGGCTCATTGCCACCACCATAAACATAGAATGGCAAAATGCAAGTTTTCTCTACCTTTCCTTTGCTCAGATTCACAAATTCATTCATTGGGAGGGAACACAGGGTTGTAGCAATACAATCCCCTAGAAGATTACAATGAAATCCTCCTATAACAGCTCTCTCCCCAGGAGCCTCTGAACTTACTATTGCCCCAAAGAGTCTGTGAGTGTCAGATAAAGCCAGAGAAATCTTCCACTCCTGCAGACCACCCCCCTACTGAGAGAATTTGTTTTCTTAGTGTGTATGGACTGATCTTCCAGCTCAGTTTTCAGGTTAAGTCAAAAAGTTCGGTAAATAAAAAGAAAGGATCTACAAAACACCCCAAAGCTCACATCAAAGGACTTAATTCAATTTTAGTTTCCTCCCTCTTTAAAAACAAAAAAGGTTCAGAACCATAGTGACCCAAAGGCAGGAACTGGATTAAATCCATTTTTAAATTTTTTTTAAAATTTCAAAGCCAAGTATGTGGGGAGAAGGGGAAATGAAGACAATCTGTAATCAGAGGAGGGAGACCATATGCACAAACAGCACCTATCAGCTTTCCATTCCTTAACAAGAAGGATGACCAGATCTCTTCTCCTGGCCACCTCTGGAGCGCCATTAGGCCACCAAGAGGCAAGGTAAAGAGTCTTCAATTTGGAGCCAAGGGGCAGCTAGGAGGCACAATGAATGGTATGTTAGTACTGGAATCAGGAGGACTTGAGTTCAAATGTGGCCTCAAACACTTTAGGCATAGGAGCTGTGTGACCCTGGGCCAGTCACTAAACCCTGATTGCCTAGCATCCCCTCCCCCCCCAAGGGAGGGGGACCTGGATTTGAATCCCAGGTCTGTTTTTACTTTTACCATTTTTGTGGGTGACCACTAAGCTTCCCCCACTTCCACCCCCCAGCTCTAGATTTTATAATATATTTACACTTCCTGTGACACAGTCTGTGAATGGTAGAAGTTGTAATGGGTGGAAAGGTCACCAGACCCAAGGCAGGGTTTGGGGGAGTTGCCACTCGTCTTCTTGGTATTTTATCATTCTTTGCTTCATCTGGAGGTTCCATTTGGCAGCCAGTCTGTACAACTGCTCTGATGCTCCCATCTGTCCAATCTCAGTGGGACAGAGGGAATAAGCGTGTGAAATTCAAATGTTGGTGGGGATTTTTTTGGTTTGTTTTTTTTTTCACTAATGTCTGCCTGGAGAGATATTCTGGAAGTCCTTACTTTCTGGTTGGCTTTTGAATGACTTAAGCAACACATCTCTACATCTAATAAGACAAAATTTATATATTCATGTTATAAGGATGATGGAAAATTAGATAATTTTCTTCCCTCACCAAAAATACAAGGAGTTCCTATAAACTCAAATAAATCACTTACAATACAAACAGCAGGTGGCAAATCTCTAGAAAGCAGTGGAACTTTTCAGTCCTTGCTGTGGAAATGGAGGAGGGATAGGAGGACATCAGAAATTGTATATTCAATCTTGTAGACAGAACTGCTGGTAGGAAGATCTCATGCATTGAACAATGGATCATAGAAACAAGTTGTATTTATTGATTTTTTCCATGTGAAGAGAAATAAATAAAATGAGAGTCTACATCTCAGCTAATGCCAATCAACTGGCTAATGTTCCTCATCAATCAACTAACTAGCTAGAGAGATTATGTATTCTGACACTTTCTTTCTGAACTTAATCTTTGTTTAGTGAATGACTAATGTATTCAATAAGGAAAATAAACAGTTTCTAAGCCTCGTGGACTAAGAAAAGGTGTTCTTAAAAACACCCTGAGAAACACGTATCTTTCCTATTATTATTATTATTAATAGTGACACCTAGCATTTATATAGTGCCTTTGTGCCAGGAACTATGCTAAATTTTCAAAAATATTACTATCTTATTTAATTCTCAAAACAACTCTGGGAGGTAGATGTTATCCTTATCATACCGATTTTATAGTTGAGGAAACTGAAGTCATTTGCCCAAGGTCACATAGTTAATAAGTGTCTGGGGCCAGGTCACAAATCTTCCTAATTTCAGGTCCTGGCTACCTTGATAGAAAGGTGGGTGATTCCAGGTGTGGAATATTGCATATAGTAGGACACATGTGAGTTCTGATGTAGTTGGTTTTACTTAATGTTTTTTCTTTGTTATAAGGAAAAGTTCAGGGGAAGGGAGCATTCAGAAATTATTGGTGTAAAGATCTAAACACTTCTTTTAAAAAACCTATGTGGGTGTTTAACCTGTATCGAATTGCTTGCTGTCTGGAGGAGGGGGAGAGGAGAAGAAAAGAAGAAGATAGTTTGGAACACAAGAATTTCCAAATACGAATGTTGAAAACTCTTTGCATGTATTTGGAAAAGTAAAATCCTGTTTTAAAAAAGAGAAATCACCATCAGTAATAAAAAAATAAGGACAAATGCTTGAGCCTTATTTTCTGCATCTGTAAAATGGAGATATTTGCCTTCTATAATTCAGTGCTAGGTGATGTGAGAAAAGTGCTTTGTAAACCATAAAATATTATAAATGTGAATTACTAGCATTATAAAGATGGAAAAAGTGGAAGTTTTTCAGTACAGACAAATAGCAATGTAGTGATGAGCATTAAATTCAACATCCTCGTAGAAAGGAAATATCAGAAATTCACCAAATAGTTTTTCACTTTTTGAAAATAGAACCATGATTTTTAAAAATGCATGTATTCACATACCAAGATAAGATTTAAATGGGTTCATGATCTGGATATAAAGAGTAATACTATAAGTAAATTAGAGGAATGTAATATAGTTTACCTCTCAGACCTATGGAGATGGAATAAATTTATGTCCAAAGAAGAACTGGAACTCTTAATTGAAAACCAGATAGATAACTTTGACTATATTAAGTTAAAAAGTTTTTGTAGAAACAAAATCAATGCAGACAAGATTAGGAGGGAAGCAATAAATTGGGAAATCATCTTTACATTTAAGGGTTCTGATAAAGGTCTCATCTCTAAAATATATAGAGAATTGTCTCATATTTATAAAAATTCAAGCCATTCTCCAATCAATAAATGGTCAAAGGATATGAACAGACAATTTTCAGAGGATGAAATTAAAACTATTTATAGTCATATGAAAAGGTGCTCCAAATCACTATTGATCAGAGAAATGCAAATCAAGACAACCCTGAGATACCACTTCACACCTGTCAGATTGGCTAAAATGACAGGAAAAGTTAATGATGAATGTTGGAGGGGATGTGGGAGGGCTGGGACACTGATGCATTGTTGGTGGAGCTGTGAACGGATACAACCATTCTGGAGAACAATTTGGAGCTATGCTCAAAAAGTTATCAAACTGTGCATACCCTTTGACCCAGCAGCATTTCTATTGGGCTTATATCCCAAAGAAATCATAAAGGAAGGAAAAGGCCCCACATGTGCAAGAATGTTTGTGGCAGCCCTTTTTGTAGTGGCTAGAAACTGGAAATTGAATAGATGCCCTTCAATTGGAGAATGGCTGAATAAATTATGGTATATGAATATTGTGGAATATTATTGTTCTGTAAGAAACGACCAGCAGGACAATTTCAGAGAGGCCTGGAGAGATTTGCATGAACTGATGCTGAGTGAAATGAGCAGAACCAGGAGATCATTATACACGGCAACAACAGTACTATATGACGATCAATTCTGATGGACATGGCTCTCTTCAACAATGAAATGTTTCAAACCACCTCCAATTGTTCACTGAAGAAAGCCATATACACCCAGAGAGAGGGATGTGAAATGTGGACCACAACATAACATTCTCATACTCCTTGATTGATGTTTGCTTACATTGTGTTTCCTTTATCTGATATATCGTTTGTGTAGATAAGATTTTTCTTGCACAACAATGATAAGTTTGGAAATATGTATACATATATTCGATTTGCCAATATTTTAACATAATTAACATGTAGTGGATATCCTGCCATCTAGGGGAGGGGTGGGGAGTTGGGGGAAAAATTTGTAACAGAAAGCTATGTAAGGGTTATTGTTGAAGAATTACCCACACATATGTTATGCAAATAAAATTAAAAAAATAAAATTTAAAAAAATGCATGTATTAAGAAAAGCAAAGTTACAAATTAATCTCACAGAAGATGCCCAATGACTTTTGAAATTCTTTTTAGGAGAAACAAAGTATAAATAAATGTAAAAAAATAATAAAAAGCTATGTGGGGGCAAGAGTAGGATTAAAGAATGATAACTGACATTTATGTAGGACTTTAATTTTTGCCCAGTACTATACATATATATATACACATATATATTCACATACACTCATATGTATATATTATCTTATTGAAGGCCTTGACACAACTATATGAAGCTGTTAATGTTTGTCCTTTGTTTTCAACAAGGACCAATGATATCATGGGATGATGTCTTGACTCCTGTGTGGGTTGAATTTAGGTGAAACAGAGTTGTGCAGCCTCCTCTCTCTTCCAGGGAAGTCCAGGGGCAAGACAAAAGTCAAGATGACTGATGATGACCCAGAATGCAGGGGATGATCTTCAAGTCTTTGATGTTTGACCAATCTCTAAGCACATCTGACTCAGCTTCCTTTTTGGTCTTTGGAACAAATTGTTCTGATCTATCCATTTCTCCAAGGGAAGTAAGTCATACAGGTTTCCTGTTTTACAGGTAGAAAATCAGACTCAGGAAGGTCAAGTAACTTGGCCATCATCACATAGTAAGTGTCAGAACAGAATTTGAATTGAAGTCTTCCCAACTCCAACTTGATTACTCTATCCACTATACCACACTCATGAGAGCAGATAAAATAATAACTTATCTTGCAAATTGTGGTTACCCTTTGCTTCTCTTTTACTGGAGTGTTAGGCTGTAAGCTCCATGAGGGCCAAAATAATACTTTATGAAATCCATGTATTGTATATAAACTTCACATATTATCTTTATGTCACATATATACTTTATATCTTTCTCAGAGTCTACCGTAAGACTCTGCTTTATTAAGTAATCACTTACAATGTGTTTATTGAACAGTAGAATTTTTTTTAAATGACCTTCAGAGTCCTGTGTTCATTAACTCAACAAATATATATTAGTTCCACTTACGGTAGTATGCAACTTAACCGAAACAAAGTAAAATGAATTTATCTACTTATAAAATATATTTTTACAACTTTTACATCTGTAAAAAGCATTTAATATGTACTGTGTCTTCCTTTTGCTTCAATCAGTTGTTTGATACATTTTGGCATTGAGTTTACAAGATTTTAACACATATTCTTTATTTCTTCATTATGAAGCCACATATTTGTCACATCAGATTTTTAAATATATCTTTGATGAATCCCATTTCCCCAAGTCTATATTCCATTATAACCCATAGGGTTTAAATCATCTGAGTTTCCAGGACAATGAAGCATGTTTATCTGCATCTCTTTCATAAATCTTTTAACCTTTTGATTTGTAGTATGATACAAGGTTGTATTGTGGTATTCCATCTCCATTCTAGAATATTTATAGTTATATAGCAATTCTACATGAAAGCATATGAATATATTAATCAGAGTTCATGGGGCAGCTGTATGGCACAATAGATAGAGAGCATAGACTCGAGTCAGTAGGACCTGAGTTCAATATTCTGGCCTTCAACACTATACTTACTATCTGTATGACCCTGGGCAAGACACTTAACCCCAATTGCCTCTCAAACAAAAAAAAAATTTTTTAAAAGGAAAAGAAAAGAAGAATCAGACCTTATCATTCTGTGTCAAAGAGTACCAGATATCCATTTCCACTAGAAGTAAATAATTCTCAAAACATTTCTGGATGGATGTTTTACAGGCTGAAGAAGGTACCCAGATCTTTTTATAGGCTCACCTGGACTTCTGACATAGGTTTTGATATAATCTTGACTCAAAATATGTTTCACTAGTAACTTTTTCCAAACTATCTATAATATTTTAGTCTCTGATGTGTCATTCTCATGAGAATAATTTTTCTTCATAGCAAAGGTTAGCAGAGATTTTAAACCGTTTTACTGCTTTTCTGATTTCAGGAATCCTATCCCACACTTAAGAAGAATCAACCTGGCATCCCCTCCTACCATGTTCCTCTGAAGGTCTTAAATCATTTTCTGAGGATTAATCAGGCTATACTGCAGCAACAGTTTGTCGATTTTTGTTACTGTTTTTTGTTTTCAACAACACTTTGATACAATTAATCTTGTGTCATTTTGGGCTTGAATTTGTGATCCGTGAAAAGTTTTATTTCCCCACACTTACAGCCACTAAAAGTAAGATGTGTTTTAAAATGAGAGAGAGAGAGAGAATGAGCCACAAAAGAAGTATTCTAAAACATTATATTTAAAAACACAACAAAAGAGAATAACAAAATATGTGCATATAGATATAAAATCCAGGTTTCAACTACCTTAGAACTAATTAAAGACAGGGAAACTAGCTCAATTGAGTTTCATCTTTTTCATCAGATGTTTTGAGTGACTTTTATATAAATAAAAGCTGTTATTATCTCAAATTGAAAGTATGTATTTTTTAAAAAAGCATTGTTTATCCCAAGTAATTCCCCAATGAATATAGATATGAGACTCTTACTAGAATTCTGGGGGATTAAAAGACAAAGAGCATATTTGCTCTCAAGGAGATTACAATCTGGCATACAAGAAATAGGTTAAATATTTAATTAACAGATACAATATTTGCATAGACAAAATCTATTTTTGTCCTTATAATGAGATGAATTTCATGATATTAGTGAAAAAAAAAAAACAATGGTATTAGATTCAGCAGAATTCTGTTTTGGTCTTGGCTCTACTATTTCCTACCACTGTGCCATAGGCAAATCATGTAATCTTTTTGTGCCTCAGTTTCTCATATATAAAATGGTGACAGCAGTTTAACCTTCTTCTAAGAAGGTCACTTCTACTTCTAAGTCTGATTCTATGACATTACAAAAAGACCGCAGCCATATTCTGGGGGATACAAATTTAAGGCTCAATATAAACCTTCCACACAACTATTCTTCCTTTTGGGTTAAAGTTCTTATATAGCATTTGTCTTCTGTATTCATGGGTATTGTGTGTGTATTCTTAATCAAAACAAATAGCACTTCCCCAGTAATAAATTAAAACTTTTGATTTGATGGCAAGTATTTACAGAGCTTGAATATATGTGTGTCTGATAGATTGATCAATAAAATCAATCAATAAGTGTTTGTTAAATAATTGCTATGTGCCAGGAACTCTCAGGTGCTAGAGATATTATTTTTTAAAAAGTCTCTATCGCAAAGAGCTTATAGTCTCCTTGGGGGAAGACAAGTGGATGTTCCTTTATTGTGTCCTTAATGAGCTAAGGCCTCCAGGTTTCTCAACCATATAATCTTAGGGTTGCAGTAAGAAGGTGGCCAACATATTGCGATTCCAGTTCAATTATCCTTTGCTGAATAGCTGTCATAAAATGAAATCAGATGCAAAAAAAAATCATTAAAGAGTGGGAAAAGACCCACAGGTACAAAAATGTTTATAGCTGCTCTCTTTGTGATAGCAAAGAATTGGAAATTGAGGGGATGCCCATTAACTAGGGAATGGCTGAACAAATTGTACTATATGAACATAATAGAATACTATTGTTTTATTTAAAAAATGATGAGTAGGCAAATTTTAGAAAACCCTGGAGAGACTTACACGAACTGTTGCTGAGTGAAGTGAACAGAACCAGGGGACCTTTGTACACTGTGACAGCAACTTTGTGTAGATGATCAATTTTGATAGATTTAGCTGTTCTTGGCAGCACTATAATCTAAGACATTTCCAGAAGATTCATGAACAAAAGTATTCTCCACATCCACAGAAAGAACTATAGAGATTGAAAGATATCAAAGCATACTATTTTTACTTTGTAGTTGTTTTTTTTTTCTTTTTGATGGTTTCTTCTGTCCTTTTTTGATTCTTCTTTCACAACATGACTAATGTGAAAATATGCTTATTATGATTGTGCATGTATAACCTATATCAGTTTGGTTGCCATCTTGGGGAAGGGACAGGGAAGGGAAGGAGGAAAAAAATGAAAATCAACATATTATAAAAGTAAATGTTGAAAACTAATAAATACATTTTTAAAAGATGAAACCAGAGAGGTAGAGAAAGAGATTAAATAGACAGAGATAAATGAATGAATAAATAAATAGATTAGACAAGCAGTAATAGAGAGAGAGATAGAGGGAGAATGTGTCCCCAAGTTTTGGATCAAGCAATGAATTTAGATTAAACATGCCCACCTGGACAGATGAAATTTAGAAGAACTTAACACCTTCCTAGAGCCAGAGTTCCTCTATGACAACTGCCCTAGCCCAAGGGCAGTAGCTGGAAGAGACTAAGCCTATTAAATTAGTAAGGGGGGAGGTTGGGGAGTTGTTTATTCCATAGATGCAGAAAATAAGTATGTCCTACTTTCTGTGGCTAAATTAAATCATTAAAAATCTAAGGAAGTAACAATATGGTTATTTTGTAAAAAGACATCTCCTTGGTTTCTGTCTGATGCTCTGCATTATGACAGCTTTGGCATATTTTAAAGATCACTAAATGTAGCTAAGAAGAAAAGTTTCAAAAATAGATGTGATACTGGGCAAGCTTTTAATGGCATAATGGAATTTCTGTTTTAATTTATCTTTAAAGGAAGTTCCTGTCAAAAAAGGCTGAGAATCCAGTTAAAGATAGGTAGTACCAACACATGGAAACTGCTAACATCTGATTTCCTTGGAGGAATGTGGGAGTTAAGAAGGTGGAAAGATGGAGGAGAAAGATTATTTTATCAACTATTTGCATTTCCTCAAGATAGCAATAACTATCTTGTAAACTCCGTTCAGCTTGTTTAAGGCCAAATTTTTTATTTTAGCCCAGAAAAAAAAAAAGGATAAGCATTCTGCAATGTATCCTATCTATCTTAGTAAATCAGAATGGAAACCAGTAGAAAAGATACTCAAGGGGTTTGGCAGGCTTATTTGGGAGTAAGGAGAAGAATGGGGCAGATACTCAAGCAGTATAGCCAGGTCAATTTAGGAAGGGCTTTCAGAGAGTGTCAAACACCTCCAAAATATAAATTGTGGCTATCTAAACAAAGGATTGCCTTCCACAATAGGAAGGACTTATTTGGTACCCCTGTACAGAGGCCTTGCATCTTTGACAGTGACATCATCATCTTCATTGAATACAAAGGACAATGGCATATGTAATACAATCCCACACAATGAATAGTGTAATAGCACAGTGTATTAGAGATGTCAAGAACAGACGATTTTCTTTCCTTATGGTACCCGATCCTAACAGAAGATACAGAATTATAGGAGATTCACTGTGTTAGAAAGAATATTACAAGTCACAAGACCTCATGTGAGTCTCACTTCCCTGTTCTGTTTGCTCTGTGATCACAATTAAATTACTTAATTGCTTTTCAGGTTCAGTTTCCTCATCAGTAAAATAGGAATGACAGCATTAACCTTACATACTTGAAAAAGTTGTCTTTATGTCATGCATCTAAAATGCTTTCTTATAAAAAAATGTACTGTAGGGGCAGCTAGGTGGCACAGTGGATAGAGCACCAGCCCTGAAGTCAGGAGGACCTGAGTTCAAATCTGGTCTCAAACACTTAACACTTCCTAGCTGTGTGATCCTGGGCAAGTCACTTAACCCCAATTGCCTCAGCAAAAATAAAAAATGTACTGTTTTTATACTATAGTATATATACATATATACTATATTATATACTATGATTATGCTATTATTATTGTTAATTTCAAAATCCAACAAGAGACAGAGACACAGTAACTGGATATTTCAATTAGAAAAAAAGGGGGCTTTTATATTGGTACATAGTCTCACTTATAATTCTGTCATTTTGACAGGACCCCTGGTTTGACAGAATATTTTATAATTTCGAATTTTGTATATTTGGTAATTTCGACAGATCCCCTGGATATTTTCTATTTCTGACTTTTAAGTTGTGTATTAAATCCTTATTTCATAGATTGCTAGAACTGGAATAGATCTGAGAAGTCAGCTAGTCCAGCCCTTTTATTTTATAGATAAGGAAAGTGGGGTCCAGAGATGTTAAGTCAAGGCAAGTCAACTAGCATCTATTAAGTACCTGCCAAGAGCCAGGCAGTGTACTCAGTGCTGAGGATCCAAAAAAGTACAAAATTAAATTAACCAAACTAAAACTCAGCCACTGCTCTCAAGGAGTTAACAATCTAAACAAGGAGCTCACAGCATCTAAACACATATTCCTGGATGGATAATTTACAATGTGCATTTGGCGAAGTCACTGGGACATAGAAACCATTTAAAAACAAATGTGAGACACTATAACTGGTACATATCAGACTTTATAATAATAATAACTAGCATTAATATAGTCTTTTATGGTTTACAAAGCACTTTACAAACATCTAAATTGATCTTCACAACAACTTTGGGAAATAGGTGCTACTATTTATTACTTTATTATTATTATTATTATTATATTTATATAATATTATATATTATATATATTATTTATTATATATATTATTATATTATATATATTATATAAATATAATATAATATTATTATATTATATTTATTAACTTTATTTACAGATGAAGAAATGGGGCAAATATCAAGTGACTTGCTCAAAGTCCTACAAATTCTAAGTGGTTGAGTTCATATTTGAACTCAGGTCTTTCTGACTCTAGACCCAGCACTCTGTCTCCTGTGCCAACTAGATAACTCTAAACCTGGTATACAAAGCATAGAAAGGCTGAATTAGAGATCTCTGAAGTGTCTATTTAAAGAATTAGTTCATCCCTAACTGATTGTACACAGATTGAACAACTATAATTTAGCAGCATCTGACAGTACTCTCTAAAATCTAGTCCCTTAAACTTGGCATTCTACTCAGAAATTCTGACTTTAATTTCTTACCTTGTGTCACCTTTGTCTTATATTCTTTTGCCTTTGATTATAGATTGATGCTCAAAAGTCTTGCCCAGGTATTGACTGCAAAAACTAACCTCAAGTCTCAGTTTGCACCTTATGATAATCAATAGGTATTACTGAAATAAGGAGATCCTTTGTGTTGTATTTTGTCATAATACCTTAGATCAGTTTAAAATCCTGCTCCAATAAACTACAATTCTAAGGTTTTTTTTTTTGTTGTTGTAGCAAAATATTATTAACTTGAATAATTTTTACTTGGAAAAAAACCCAGCTCTGTGACTCTGGGCAAGTCAACCCCAATTGCTTCAGCAAAAAGAAAGGAAGGAAGGAAGAAAGGAAGGAAGGAAGGAAGGAAGGAAGGAAAGAAGGAAGGAAGGAAGGAAGGAAGGAAGGAAGGAAGGAAGGAAGGAAGGAAGGAAGGAAGAAAGAAAGAAAGAAAGAAAGAAAGAAAGAAAGAAAGAAAGAAAGAAAGAAAGAAAGAAAGAAAGAAAGAAAGAAGGAAAGAAGGAAAGAGAGAAGGAAAGAAAGAAAGAATGAAAGAGGAAGAAAGAAAGATAGAAAGACAGGAAGAAAGAAAGGAAGGAAGGAAGGAAGAAAGGAAAGAAGGAAGGAAGGAAAGAAGGAAGGAAGGAAGGAAGAAAGACAGGAAGAAAGACAGGAAGAAAAGAAAGAAAGAAAGAAAGAAAGAAGAAAAGAAAAAATATGCCACTAACTAGGACCTTGAAACATTGGTGGTGTGCAAACACTGTCATTCTACTGGGACTTGGTTTGTATTGCATGGTATTTGTCAGGCATGCCTATAAAAGATTGTTTAATCTGGAGAAAATATGGATCCCATCTTATTACGAAAAGAAAAAAAATGAATAGATTTTTTTTCTAGATTTCCATCGCAAACTACAAAGAACTTGTCAGTCTGGTTTTAAAAGTCAAGGTGAAAAATTATGGAATCATTTATTTAAACAAACTTTTTTGGGTACCTATTAAATCATACAGACTAGGTAAAGACATAGGATTTCAAAGCATCTTGGTATTCATGATGCCAAATTAGAGATTGCAGAGTTAAATCTCTCTATTCACCTACTTGTTCAGAAGAAAAGAGAATTACTGTTGCCCTTTTGGTAATCCCTGGGAAACTAATAGCCAGCTTCAGAAGGTTTTATTTTGAGTCTGTTTAATGAAGCTCTCCTATTCAGGGCTTGTCTTATTTAGTCAGTTCAACTCAATACTCAGAAGAGAAGAAATCTTGAAACAGACACAGGCCAACCTCTTCAGGCCTAGGTTGTGTGGGGCATTTGGCATCCAAAGTGAAAGTCTGAGCCTAATCCACTGACTGTTCAATAGCCAGCAGAGGAGCCAGTGTGCTGAGTCGCAGCCAGCACTGGCTGGGGTCAGCTCAGACTTTGTCTCTCTCTGGTTTTCTCTGCTGTTACTAGGTTCATATGTTTTTTTCTGGCTTTCTTTTCCCTTTAGCCTCACCCATACAAAAACAAAACAAAACAAAACAAAACAAAACAAAAAAACACCACCAAAAAGATTAGTGTGAGCCTGAAGATTAACATCAGTAAGAAACAGAGGTCATATTCTAGAGCCACAGGGAATGGACCAATCCCTTATGCATTATTTATTTTGTATTGACTAGGTCATTTAATGAAGCTTTCAGTCAAGATACCTGCATTCCCGTCATTAATTTCTCACTTACTGTGCTCAAAACATAGGGAAATCAACACACATAACACTTCAACTAACCCAATTTTTAAAGTTAAACTTTTGATTGTGCTTTGAACAAGACCTCCAATTCCCAAATATGCCCAAATTTGACAAGTGTTGCATAAGACTATGAAGGGAAAAAAAAGGCCATCCTACTTTCCATAAGGATTATTAAGGCTACAAGACACGTTCATGATTCATAACTATTTGGAGACACTGTGGGAAGGTGAATCAAAAACAAGCTCAGATTTTTCTAGTGAGAAACTACAGAATTTTAATTAGCTTTGCGTTCTTTACTCTGCTGGAAATACTGAATCTCTAATCATCTGCTCAATAACATTACAGTAATTATAACAATGTAGGAAAGGGTAATTTTCCAGGGTTCCTTTTATGGTGCTTTTATGAACTGTCAAGAAGGAAAATATGACTAGTTCTACATTGAGTGCCATACCTAGAGTCTTGTTGGTATTGAATCGATATTTAATAATAAAAATGAGAATAATAGGCCATTCCTTTCTGTGTATGTGCATCAAGACCTATGATTTCATTGGTGTGTTTTTTGTTCTGCAAACCCCTTCCAACAACAGAAAAAAAAATGTGTTGTGAATCCCCAGAGTAATTTAATATTTTTCTAATAACATTTTTTGTAATTACTACTTAAGGTACTATACTGAAGTAACTTTCAGCATTAACCTCTTAGACCATAATCATGAACTCTACATCTTTGGAAGAAGAAAACATTATTTTGTTCATGAAAAGACATAGTGTCCAAAATGAGGTCAGACTTTTTACCCTGGTTAGACATCTGAATATTGTGTTAATTACTGTTTTAAGAAGGACATAGATAAACTGAAACACATCTACAAAGGCAAATAGGTAAGGAAGATCATTCACAATTATGCTACAAGGGATCAGTAGAAGGAAATAGGATTTTAATTGAGAAAATAGAGACCTTGAGGGACACACCGACTATCCACAAGTATATGAAGGATTGCCATGTAGCAGACAGATTAGATTTATTCTGGTTGGTCCCAGAAAGCAGAATAAGAACAAGAGGGGAAAGCTTTCAGCTACTTGTAAGGAATATCTAGCTATCAGAACTGTCCAAAAGTAGAATGAGTTGTCTTGGGAAGTAGTGAGTTCCCCTTCAATGGAGCTTTCAAAGTGTAAAATGATCATGAGAGGTATGTTAATTAGGAGATCCTTATTCAATAACCAGATGGCCTCTGATATTCCTGCCAACTCTGAGATTCTGTGATTTCTGCCCAGAAGAGTAGGAGAAAGGAGTGATGACTTCATGAGTTAAGAGATGAAGGATGGTTAGAAGGCAGAGATGAGATGGGCAGTGAGGAACAGATATTTCCAGCATAAATGACATGAGTAAGGGCAAAGAGACAGGAAAGCATGGGCTGCTTTTGCAGGATCACTATCCATGTCCCATTCCTTTACCAAGGATGTCCCTGAAGGTTCTGTCCTGAAGCTTCTTTTCATTCTCTACATTCTCCCTCAATGATGTCACCAGCTCCTATGAGTGTAATGTTATGTCTCTACTTTCAGATCTAAATGTCCATACTTCTCCTGAATTCTAGTCCCAAATCATTAACAATCCAATATACATTTTCAAGTGGATGTCCCATAGATATGCTACAAAGAACTAATCATCTTTCTTCCACAAGCCACCCTTCTCCCCTATTTCCCCATTTCTGTTAAAAAAAAACACCACCATCTTTTGAGACACCAGGTTCCCATTCTTGGAGTTACTTTCAACTTTTCACTGTCCTTTAACCACCAGCCTCCCATGTCCAAAAGGTTGCCAGTTTTATCAAATGATACCCTGTCACCTCCTCTCCACTCATGTAGCTAGCTACCTCTGTAGTTTAAATTGATCACTTTTTATCTGGGCTGTTACAATTGCTTATTAATTGTGCTTTCTTCTTAAACCTCTCCTTCCACAGAGATGAATATTCTTAAAGCATAGATTTGACCATATCACTGCTTGCCTGAGAAGTTCCAGTGATTGCCCGCTCTTCTTGAGAGAAAATCATTTCATGCCTTTCACAAATATGGGCTATAATTTTAAAGGCCCATAAAATATGTTTTTATGGATATTTTTTATTTCTTTTATCATCACAATATCCCATGTATACTTCTCTTTCCCACTCCCAGACAATCTAGCCTAATTTTTAAGGCTTACCGCAATTTATTTCTTCATATATTTTTGTCTCCTTGCTGAACTGACCCACTTGCAACTTCCTCTCTCTCTCTCTCTCTCTCTCTCTCTCTCTCTCTCTCTCTCTCTCGCTCTCTCTCTCTCGCTCTCGCTCTCGCTCTCCCTCTCTCTTTCTGTTTGCTTGTTTCTGTGTGTCTCTGTCTCTCTCCTTTTGTTTCTTTCTGTGTCTCTCTGTCTCTTCTCTCTGTGTCTCTCCAACTCTGTCCCTCTCTCTCTCTCCACCTCCAATCCTCCCCCCTTCCTCCTCTCTCTTTCTTCCTCCCTCTCTCATTCACTCGCTTTCTTTGTGTCGCTCTCATTTTCTCTCTGTGTGTCTCTCTTTTCTCTCTGTTTCTGTCTCTTCTCTCTGTGTCTCTACATCTCTGTCTCTCTGTCTCTGTCCCTCCTTCTTTCCTTTCCTCCCTTATTCCTTATTCCTCTCCCTCTCCCTTTTCTTCTTCTTCCCTCCTCTCCCCTTCTCTTTTTAAATGACTCTTCCTACTCTACATGACCCTCTATTTATGTCTGGCTACAGTTATCGTTGTCCTAATCCAGTGCTCTAGAATCAAATAGTATTTCCTCTGTCATTTTTTTTCATATTCACAAAGTCCTCTGCTTTCTTCAGCTTGACCCAGGCCTCTTGCTCTCTCTGCTGTTGTCCCTTGGTACCTGGCTTCTCTTCCAACAGCCTTTTCTCTTACTCCTTCCCCCAATGCTCACTCAGGTGCTTTTGAGCCCTGTTGAATTCATCTATATCCCTTTTCTGCAACCCGGTGTCCAATTTACATTGTCCAATACAATGTCCAAGCTGACATTGTTCTAATTCCTGAAAGCCACTTATGGATAGTCTTCCCTAATTCTTCATGTATTCCTTTACCGCCATTCCCTAACATATATGATTGTCCATTTTCACCTTTTGTTCTATCTCTATCCCACTCTTTGTCACAGAAACCTTATCCCAAGTTTTCTTAATGCCTTCTTTTCCAACCAAGGACTGTCTTTTCCCCAGAGACTCAATAATGTCCAAGAACAAATCCTTTGTAAGAGGATGTAAGCTCCCTTAAGGAAGAAACTGTTTCATTTTGTTTTGTCTTTGTATCCCCAGTCCCTAGCACAATAATTTGTACATAGTAGATGATTAATAAATGTTTGCTAAAATGTTGCCTTGAAGAACAGGGTTTCAGTCCTCTCTGTTGAGGATTTTTTGGGGAAGGAAGAAAGGGGGCATTCCCTCTACATTCAGAGGTAAAAGCTTCCTGATTTTACAATTTGAAGGTAAGCAAGTTGTTATTTTTTTCCTTCTTTACTTCCCCTGAAGCCAGCAACCCCTCCTTTCAAAGTGGGGGCTATGGCATGACCCCAAGTGATAATGGACCACAACACTTTAGGAGAGTATACTAGCATACCCCTTCCAACAGGAATGGCAGAATTAATTTAATTTCTGGAAAATAACAGCAAAAATATTAATGTTTAGTAAGGATATACATTTATTGGACTAGTTTGCTAAATCCCTTTGTTCATGGGGGTTACAACTAGATGCATAGCAGCAATAGTCTAAGGAAATTGGAAGATTAAAAAGATGGATCGTATCCCACCCTTCCCAAAATATCCAATTGTGGACCTTATATCCAACACAACCACATCAACCCTTATCTCCTAACTCATTTTCACTGTGCCCCCATCTCTATTTTGTAGGCTCCTGACCACTCATCTGCTTCTTCTTAATCAAGCACAAGCCCCGTTAAGGTAACTATAACCTAACTTTAAGCTGGGGATCAACATTAGCACATACACAGATCCCACTGGGAAAATTCCTCCCTCCAGCTTTATCTTTGCGGCTGTGGCAGGTAGCATAAGGATCTCAAAGAAAAGGTAATTATTTTAGACAGTGATTGGTGAGTAAGAACCTCCTCTCCATCTTTCTTTCAGGTGACAGAGTGAGTCAAATATTATTTTTATCATTATCTCATTCTTTTACATTTCTATTTTGTGTAAGTTTTATATCATACATATTTATTAATATATTAGCACATTTATATAATTTATAAATAAGTAAATATATACATATTGGAGGTATGTTCTCATTTTTTAAAAAAAATGATAGGGATTTATGTTTTTAAAATGTTCATCACCATCTAATGACTGTAGATTAGATTTCCTGTTATTCCAAAGGTATCATGGTAGACTTCTCCACCTGTCTTAGTAGACATCTTTACCTCCTCACCCATCCCACTTCAATCCAAGGAGAAATAAATTTCTCAGAGCTCCCATTCAGGGAGGGAAACAGTTGCCTTATACCAAGGGGCTTTTGGCTCCAATTTTTTTAACTGAAAATATGTAACCTGGGAATGTCAGGCCTTTGTCTGACTCCTAGTGGTCACTTTAACTATCATCTTTCCACAGTCTCTCTTCTCTTGATCCTAGTACTAGGAACACTGGGAGTTAGATGACCCAAGGTAACAGACAAAAAAGCACAGGCCATGCCAAACTTTGTACTGGCCAGGGCTAGAACTGTTGTTACTTGGGCCAGGAGGCCCCCAGATAAAGGACTCTGGACTTGGTGGCCAGAGTTATACACTTTAGAGACATCTACATGGAGGTGTATATATATATATGTGTGTGTGTATATATATATATATATATATATATATGCATATATATATATATACACCTCCATGTAGATGTCTATTATATATATATAATACTTTGCCCCAGCAGCCACCAACCTTGCTATTTTTTCTAGATTATATATACATAATTTCTAAATTCTAAAGGTGAGTTCAGAATTTAATGAGATTGAGTCAAGTAGGAAAAAATCAAAAAATGCTTTTTTTCTATTTTACTGAATGACTGAAAAAACCGACAGCACCCAAACCCAAACCATATGTCTGGTGTTTACTTTGTACTAAGCATTAGTAGACTTACCAAACACTACCTAAGTGATAGAAATACAAGTATTAAAATGAAAATAGCTCATACCCTCAAAGAGATTACATTCATATAGTGAGAGACAACACATATGGGAATAATGTCCAGGGAAGAAGTAAATTGGCTTGGAAAGTTATTGGGATAGTAAGTGGAACTATGGGAGAGTATACTAGCATATCCCTTCCAAAAGTAATGGCAAAATTAATTTAATTTCTGGAAAATAACATCAAGAATACTAACATTTAGTGAGGATATACATTTATTGGCCCAGTTTACTAGATCCCACCATCCATGGGGTTACAACTAAATACATAGCAACAATAGTCTAAGGAAATTAGAAATCCATCTGGATCAGAGTTATATCTTCTCTCTGGCTCTGACTTCCACAGGATTTAAATGATCCCCCAAATGGACCTAATGCCTTGTTATTGTGTTACTCATATCTTTATTCTGAGTCTCCATGATTAAGGGCTGTACATGCACCTTGAATCATTAGCAAAGCATTTGGCATTTTCTTTTTCATCTTCAGAGTACTTTGTAATAATTTCACAGTGGGCCACTTTTTTATGTGTGAATTGGTGATGTGTAGGCCAATGAAAAGAATAAAATTTGAGGATATCCTGGCTCTAGATATGCTTGGGATTAAAAAGTAAAACAAACTAGAAAGATGGTCCAAAGATATGTTACCACTGGCTATCTTATTTTAATATAGCTAAAACATTTTTAAGACAGAGAAAGAAGAGAGATTGAAAAACAATGGGAAGTAGAGATAGGCAAACTGAGAATGAGAGAGAGAGAGAGAGAGAGAGAGAGAGAGAGAGAGAGAGAGAGAG